>JARQTG010000203.1:8418-28715 GCA_030142615.1 Syrista parreyssii
ATTGCGTCTTCTTTTTCCCAATCCGGTTATATCCGGTTATTCGATACAACTTAGTGTCTATGGAGGTTTTGTTGACAGCTCTACCCTTTTCTTTATCAACTGGGTTCTCTGAACTATCAATGACCTCAATATCCACTTTTATTAAACTCTTTTGAAAAACCCATTTTCGCGTGTCTTTCTTGACTTATGCGATTCTAACACCTTACTAATATTTACTTAAACGCAATAACAATCATACTTATAAGAATTCTTATTTTTACGCTCATTAAAATTAACAATATTCCTTGTTTAATCGAGCATTTTCCTTATTTCCCTTACAACAACCTTATCTCTTATATCCCATTTGGCTCTCCAATGAACCTTCATAGGGACCTATACCTACTTATTGTTCTTGACTATAAAACTTCTCTACTCTACTTAAAACGTACCCTTGCTCTTTCATTTAGGAATCTACATTTCCTTTAATAATACTCATGAATTTTACTTTCATGATATCGGATATACGTAAAGTTTTTTATCTACGTTCCATCATGTTTTAAAAAGTCTACGGAACGTCTTACGGTAGCAAGATTAGGTTGGGTTCGGTTGGGTTACGTTGGGTTAGGTTGGGTTAGGTCCTCCCCGAGGTGTCGCCACCTTGTCGTGGTGGGGGTCTTGCGTGTCCTGATGATCTCTGAGGCTATACCGGTGGGGCCTTCGGCCCCTGGCAGGTTTTACCATGTCGGGCATGCTCAGGGTGAAGGATCAGACTAAGAGCGACACACCCTCCAAACCCGAGGTGTCAAGATACCGTGCCGATGCGTGCATGGCTGTGTGGAGGTTAAATGGCGCAGTCGTGAACGGTTCCTCCGGGGCACCTGCCGAAACCCCGGAGTATTTAGGCTTGCCCGGGTGGACCTTTATAACCGACCTTCTCATGGGATTAAGATGGTATATTCAAACAAAAACAAAAAACAAACCTTATGTGGGATAGAGGGTGAAGAGGGTGGGCGCGAGGTAGGCGCGGAGGTGGTGGTTGAAGAAGTGAGGTGGGAGGTGAGCGTTATGCCACCACCGACGGCTCCAGGCCCGTCACGGGGTAGACGTCGTAGGGTGGCCGCTGGGAGGATGGGGACCGCCCTGGGATCTTCTGCGGGATCCTCGGTCTCTATAGCGACTGCTGGGGCGTGGTCGAGTGTGGAGGGGGGTGAGGAGTCGGATGTCTCCCTCTCCTCACTGTTATCCGAGGACCGCCCCGGTAGGAAGCGCGCTCTTCCGGGTGGGAAAATTCCGTCACTGGCGCCGAAGAGGGTTTTGTGAGCCTCGACAGTGACGAGGGGGAGGAGGTCGCGGCGCACGTGCCAAAAGTGGATAGGATACTGCCGACCGTCTATCAACTGGGGGAGGAGATGCGTGAACTGCCGTTGGCAGATCTCGTCGCGCAGGTTGTAGAGAGTGTCCGGGCCATCGAATGGGTGGCCGGAGCTTCTAAGAACCTGAAGGGTGGGTACGTTCGGATGCTTCGGGAATCGGCGCGTATCGTGGAAGCGGCGGCTAGCGAACTTGGCAAGCGTGTGCCTGGTAATGTCTCTCCTTCTGCGTTTAGGCTGAAGGAGGATAACCGACGGCTGCTCGGCCGGGTTGGTGAGTTGGAGGCGCAGGTCCTCAACCTGAAAAAGGAGGTCATGGCGCTGAAGGCGGGTGCCGGGGTCACCGCTTCCCCCGCTGCTGCTTCTGCCTCTGTTGCTGCCGTGAGGAACAGGGACCCCCTCGCGGAACCCCTGATGATGCAGATCGGTAGGCTTATGGATGATAAGTTAAGGGTGATGAGAGCAGAGATACTGGGAGCGGTACGTGGGGGTGCCGGCCAGTCAGTCAAGGCTCAAACTGCCCAAAAGGTAACTGGGGATGTGGCTGGGACCATGGATGGAGGGTGGGAAGAGGCCCCCTCCTCCAAGAAGAAAAAAAAAAGAAAAAGAAGAAGAAGGCTGTTAGTGCTCCCACACAACCGGGCCCAACGGCGGGCCCTGTGTGGGCACCGACTTCGGGGAGCTCCGGTTCGGGGGTGGTTGGCATGGGGGCTGCACCTAGGGGGCCTGCGCGCCCCGTGCGCTTGCCGCGCCCCACCTCCCTGTGCCGCCGCGGTGAGCATAACACTGCCGCGTGATGGTACCGCCTCTACGACGTACGCCGAAGCCCTGGCAAAGGCTAAGAAGAGTATTTCCCTGGAGGAAATAGGCATTCAGGGGGTTCGCCCACGTAGGGCTGTGACGGGAGGACTGATTTTGGAGATCCCTGGGCCGGGGGGCGCGGAGAAAGCTGAGCTGTTGGCCGGTAACCTGCGAGAGGTTATCGGAGAGGACGCGAGGGTCGCCCGGCCGGAAAGGATGGCCAAAGTCCGGATACGGGACCTGGGCCACTCCGCCACAGCAGGGGAATTGGCGGATGCGGTCATGAAGGTCGCGGGGGTGGATCGGGCGTCGATAAAGGTGGGCGAGGTTCGGCGCCTACCGGGATCAGGGCTGGGCACGGCTTGGGTGCGGTGTCCCGTGGTCGGCGCCAGGCGGCTGGTTGCGGAGGGGCGGCTGAGGGTTGGGTGGTCGTTGGCCAAGGTCGACGCCCTTCCTGCTCGGCCGCTCCAATGCTTCCGCTGCCTGGAGTTTGGGCATGTGAAAGACACGTGTGGCGGTGCCCGGGATAGATCCGGATGCTGCTACGCGTGCGGCCAGGAGGGGCACCGTGCCAGCCAGTGTGTGGCGGAGGGGCGTTGCCCGGTCTGTGCGGATCGCGGGAAGCCCGCGGCGCATAGGCTCGGGCGTAAGGGATGTACCGCTCCCAGGAAGAGTGCAAGGGTAGTGGCGCGGCCACTAGTAGCACAGAGACTGGGGTTGAAAAACCTTCTGCCGGGGTAGTGGATGCGGAGCCAGCGGAGGGGATGGCGGTCGCAGATCCGAGCCCGGATGTAGTGGGAGGGGACGGAGTTCCCCATGGATGAGGCGATCCTGTAATCGTGATGCCCCCAGACGTCGCGTTGAGAATCGTACAGGCGAACCTAAACCATGCCCGCCGTGCACAGCACTTGTTTGTTCAGAGCATGGCGGGCATGGGTGCGGGTCTCGGGGTCACTGCGGAGCCCTACGACATCCCTCCCCATTCGGACTGGGTGGGGAGTCGTGGGGCTACCGTGGCGATCACGAGGGGGAGGGGATCTCCCCCGCTCACAGTTGTTGAGCAAGGGGAGGATTTCGTGATGGTGGACTAGGGGGGCCTGATGGTGGTCGGGGTGTATGCCCCGCCTAGGTACCCTCTGGTCCAGTTTCAGGAATTGATGGACCAGGTGGGGGAGGCGGTGTCGCGCCACCCCCGCCAATTTGTGATTGCGGGGGATTTAAACGCGGCCTCCCCTGCGTGGGGAGCCACACGCGAGGACGCCAGGGGGTGAGATCTTGTGCTGTTGAACAGGTGGTGGGGGGGGTCCCACATGCGTGGGGTGGCGGGGGGAGTCTGTGGTGGACCTTACCTGGGCTTCCCCCGCTGCCGCGCGCAGGGTGGTTGGGTGGGAGGTGACCGAGGGGGTTGAAACCCTCTCGGACCACCTCTATATCATTATTAGGATGGTGCCCCCCCCGGGGGTGGGCCGCCGCCCGGCGTCCACCCAGGCTGAGCGGGTGGGGTGGAGCCTCGGCGGGCTGGACGAGGACCGCCTGCTCGCGGCGTTACTGGCCGGTAGCTGGACCCATGCGGCGGGCCCGATCGATGATGTTAAGGGGGAGGCGTGGCGGCTTGTCCGATGTGTGGCGGACGCCTGCACTGTTGCCATGCCTCGGGCGCCCCCCCCCCCCCCCTAGGAGTGCGGTCTACTGGTGGTTCCGGGAGATCGCGGATATGAGGAGGGGTTGCTCCCGGGCCCGCCGGTGTTTTCTTTGGGCCCGCCGCAGGGCAAGAAGAGATGAGGCGGGGGAGAGGGCTTTGTATGCCGAGTATAGGTCCCGGGTCGTAGCCCTTCAGGCAGCGATCCGGGATGCAAAGGCCCGGGCATGATGGGACCTTCTGTCCTCCCTGGATAGGGATCCCTGGGGGCGCCCTTACAGGATGGTTACAGGAAAGTTACGCAGGGCGCCCCCCGCGGTGGGGTCCTTGGAAGGAATCGTTGGTGCTCTCTTCCCTGCCTCGGGCGGGGTGGTGGGTGAAGGGGGGCTGGGGGCGGGGCGACACACGTGCTCCGGGCTTCCCCCTCGCCATCTCCCCCTCCCATTGGGGACGACGAATGGAGGGATGCCGTCGGAAGGCTCGGCGCCCGTCGGGTGGCGCCGGGACCTGACGGTATCCCTGGAAGAATTTGGAGGATCGCCCACGGAGTGGTGGGGGGCTGGATGAGGCGGCTCCTTCAGAGCTGTCTCACTAGTGGCACCTTCCCCCGTGGATGGATGGAGGGCCGAACGGTCCTCCTCCATAAGGAGGGCAGACCGACGGGGATATCCTCTTCATACCGTCCTCTCTGTGTGCTCGATGAGGCGGCAAACTCTTGGAGAGGGTGGAGGTTGCGCACCTCGTCGGGCATCTTGAGCGGGTGGGTCCGGATCTCTCCGCGGAGCAGTATGGGTTCCGCGGAGGCCGGTACACGCTGGATGCGATACAGCGGGTCAGCGTTGGCTGTCAGCCTTGACATAATCAACGCCTTCAATACCCTCCCCTGGGCGACTATAGGCGGGGGCCTGGAGTATCATCAGGTCCCCGCCTATATTAGGAGGTTGATCGGGTTCTACCTGCAGGGGAGGACGGTCACATGTAGCGATAGGGATGGGGCACATCATAGGAGGGAGGTCGTGTGCGGGGTCCCGCAGGGGTGGATTCTGGGGCCGACCATGTGGGCCCTTGCGTACGACGCGGTGCTGCGGGTCGGTCTGCCGCAGGGTGTGGGACTGGTGTGTTACGCCGATGACACACTGGTCCTAGCCGGCGAGACTTCCTGGTGGAGGGCCATTCGGCTGGCTGAGGTTGGGGTGGCGCGCGCCGTTGCGGCGATCCGGGCCCTTGGGCTGCGGGTCGCTCCGCATAAGATGGAAGCCATGTGGGTGTATGACCGTGTGCGGAGTGGCCCGCCCCCGGCTGGGGCGTGGATCGTGATCGGAGAGGCCCAGGTGGAGATCGGCGAGACCATGAGGTATCTCGGTCTCACCCTGGACAGTCACTGGAGCTTCGGGGCTCATTTTGAGGGTCTGTGGCGCCGGGGGGCGGGGCGGCTGCTGCTATGGCACGGCTGCTCCCGAACCTTGGTGGCCCCATTGAAGAGGTTTGCCGCCTCTATGTGGGGGTTGTGCGATCTACTATTATGTATGGGTCGCCCGTCTGGGCTGAGGACCTCGCGGCTGGTCGTCGAAGGTGGGTTGGTGTTGAGGGCCTGCAGAGGCGGCTAGCCGTGAGGATCGTTCGGGGTTATCGCACGATCTCCGCAAGGGCGGCGATGGTGCTGGCAAGGGTGATCCCCTTCGACATACACGCGAGGATGAATGCCCGGGTTTGCTGGGAAACCCGGGTGGGACGAGGGCGTCGGGGGGGTGACCCCTTGTCGGCACGAGTGGAGGTAGCCCTGAGGCTCCGGGCCCGGCAGGACGCTCTGGCCGAGTGGAGGAGGAGATTGGAGGACAGCACCGGCCATCGGACTGTCGGGGCGATCCTGGCCAACTGGGATGGTTGGCTGGGACGCGACTGGGGAAGGCTGAGCTTCCGCCTCACGCAGGTGCTTACCGGACACGGGTGTTTTGGTGAGTACCTGCACCGAATCGGGAAGGATGTGACGGCGCGTTGCCACCATTGCGGAGCCGATCAGGACACGGCGCAGCATACCCTGGAGGTATGTCCGGCCCTTCGCGGGGAGCGCGATGTCCTGGTCGGCGTTATAGGGGATGATCTCTCGCTACCCGCTGTCGTGAAGGCGATGGTGGGCGGCGAGGGAAATTGGAATGCGGTGGCCTCCTTCTGCGAGACAGTGCTCTTGCAGAAGGAGGCCCCCGAGAGGGAGCGCGAGGCCCTCGGGAGGGGACGGGCTGGCAGAGATCGCCGGAGGCGGCGGCTCCTTCCAGTCCTGGTGTAGGCCACAGGCCGTGAAGTTTTAGGGGGACTTTGCGGCCATTGCACGTGGCGTGGGGAGTGGTCCTCTACGCCGCAGTAGGTGCGGTTTCCCCCCCAAAAGGGGGGACCGGGGAGGTGCCTTAGCGCGTGGGTAGGGGGGTCCCGGTAGTGTTCGTTTGAGATCCCGGGGCCCCCCTGTAGAGCCTAGGGTGGGCCACCGTGGGGGTTTTAGTGGGTAAGAATCCCACACTACCCTTGCCCCTTCCCAAGGGGCTGGGGTGTCTTTGGAAGATTTCCCCCACGTAAAAAAAAAGGTTAGGTTAGGTTATGTTTCCCCCGAAGTGTCGCCACCTTGTCGTGGTGGGGTGGCATGCGAGTCCTGATGATCCCTGAGGCTATACCGGCGGGGGCCTTGGTTCCTGGCAGGCACAACCATGCGGGCAGGCTCAGGGAGAAGGACCAGACTAAGAGCGACACACCTTCCAAACCCAAGGTGTTAAGATACCGTGCCGATGGGTGCATGGCTGTCTGGAAGTAAAAATGGTACAGTCGCAAACGGTTCCTCTGGAGGCACCTGCCGAACCCCGGAGTATTTAGGCTTGCCCGGGTAAGGCGGCTCTGCCCGGGTGGATCCTTAGATCCGACCATTCTCGTGGGAATAATATGGCGGACTTAAACACAACAAAAAAACCAAAGAAAGAAGGGAGGGTGATGAGGGAGGGCGCGAGGTAGACGCGGAAGCGGGTGAGACTGAGGGGAGCGGAATGGAGGTGGGCAACATGCCCCCTCCAGCGGTACCTGGCCCATCGCGGGGTAGACCTCGAAGGGCGGCGGCGATGAGGAAGGGGGCCACGATGTCATCGGCGGGATCCACTGCCTCGATTATGTCGACTGGGGTGGGGTTGGGGGCGGAGGGTGGGGAGGAGCCGAACTTCTCCCTTGCCTCTCTTAGATCCGACCGCCGACCGGGCCAGGAAGCGCGCACCGCCGGCGGAGAGGGTCTCCACTCTCGCGCCAAAAAGAGTGTTTATAGGTGTCGATAGTGACGAGGGGGACGATGTCCCGGCGCACACTGGGAGGGTAGCTACTAGGGGAATTCCTTCCGTTTTCGACCTGGGCGAGGAAATGTGAGAATTGCCCGATGCAGATCTTGGTGCACAGGTTCTTCAGAGTGTCCGTGCCATCGAAAGGGTGGCAGAGACCTCCAAAAACCTTAAGGCGGCTATATCCGGACCCTCAGGGAGTCTGCTAGGACAGTGGAGGCTGCAGCCGCCGAACTGGGCAAACGCGTCCCAGGAGGGGGGGCACCGCTAGGCTTATGGAGGAGAATTGCCGACTCAAATCTTGGGTTAGGGAACTGGAGGGGCAGGTGGATAACCTGAAGAGGGAGGTGATGGCGCTAAAGGCGAGTGCTGGAAACACTGCCACTTCCTCTGCCACCGCCACTACTCCTACTGCCGCGACGAATAGGGAGTTCAGTCCGACTCCCTCATTCAATACATAGGCAAAGTAATGGATCAGAAACTAAGATCCATGAGGAATGAGATCCTGGGAGCGGTGCGTGGGACGGGGCAGACTCTCGTAGCTGCCCAAATCAAGAGCGTGGGTGGGGATGTGCTACCCACCGAGATTGCACAGGATGAGTGGAGGGTGGTTCCCCCTAGGGGGAAGAAAGCGAGGAAAAAGGGTAAGGCAGTTACGGTGGCGTCTGTTGCTCCTGCTAAGCCGGGCCCCGTGCGGGTTCCGACTGCGGAGGGTTCCGGTCCCGGGGTGGTTGGCGCGGGGGTTGCACCGAAGGGGCGTGCGCGCCCCGTGAGCTTGCCGCGCCCCCCGAGGGCAGCCGCAGTGAGTATCACGCTGCCGCGGGATGGAGCTACTGCCTCGTACGCGGAGGCATTAACGAAGGCCAAGCAAAGCATCTCACTGGAGGAGATGGGCATTAAAGGCGTTCGACCCCGGAGGGTAGTCTCTGGAGGACTGATCCTGGAAATACCGGGACCAGGGGGAGCCGAAAAGGCGCAACTCCTCGCGGAGAGGCTCAGGAACGTTATTGGCGGGGATGCTAGAGTCTCCCGCCCGGAGAAGATGGCAGAGATCAGTATTCGAGACCTCGACGACTCTGCCACGCCTAGCGAGGTCGGCGATGCGGTACATG
This sequence comes from Syrista parreyssii, assembly GCA_030142615.1. Taxonomy (NCBI): domain Eukaryota; kingdom Metazoa; phylum Arthropoda; class Insecta; order Hymenoptera; family Cephidae; genus Syrista; species Syrista parreyssii. The sequence continues at coordinate 16,625 of JARQTG010000203.1, forward strand.
GAATCACCGGGGGGGATCGGACTGCAATAAGGGTGGGTAGCATCCGACGCATGCCGGGCATGGGGATGGGTACGGTGTGGGTGCGGTGCCCGCTGGCCGGCGCCAGGAGGCTGGTGGCGGAGGGGCGGCTGAGGGTGGGGTGGTCGTTTGCCAAGGTCGACGTCCTCCCTGCCAGGCCGCTCCAATGCTACCGATGCCTGGAGTTCGGTCACGTGAGGGAGACGTGTGGTAGCGCCCGGGATAGATCCAGGTGCTGCTACTCGTGCGGGCAGTATGGATATCGTGCGAGTCAGTGCGTGGCTGCTGCCCGCTGTCCGGTGTGCGCTGACCGGGGGAGGCCTGCGGCACATCGACTCGGGAGTAGAGAATGCTCCGCTCCCAGGACAAGTGGGAGAACTGCATCCGCTGTTTTGGCAGTTGATTCAGCTGCAAGGATGGAGGTGGCTGTGGAGTGCCGAGACGGAATTGAGGTGGCAGAGGCTGGGCCCCCCATGGATTCTGCATGAGATTCTGCTGAGATGTCTGTAGGTATGAACGGAATAATTCAGGCGAACCTGAACCATGCCCGCCGTGCTCAGGACCTGTTTGTCCAGAGCATGGCGGGCATGAAGGCGGGGCTTGGGATTGCTGCGGAGCCCTACGGTGTCCCTGCCCACCCGGAATGGGTGGGGAGCCGTGGTGCAACCGTGGCGGTCGTGCGTCGGGGGAGGGGTCCCCCCCCAATGTCATTGGTTGAGCGGGGAGTGGACTTAGTGGTGGTGGACTGGGGTGTTCTTATTGTTGCTGGTCTCTATGCCCCGCCCAGATACCCCCTGGTCCGCTTCCAGGATTTGTTGGACCGGGTGGGGGAGGCGGTGTCGCGCCACCCCCGAGGCCTGTTGCTGATAGGGGGCGACTTCAATGCGGCCTCCCCTCAGTGGGGGGCCGCGCGTGAGGATGCCAGGGGACGGGCGGTCCATGATTGGGCAGTCTGCCGGGGCCTTGTTCTATTAAACAGGGGGGGGGGGGGCTCTACCTGCGTGGGGTGGCGGGGTGAGTCCGTGGTGGATCTCACCTGGGCCAGCCCCGCTGCCGCGCGCAGGTTTCAAGGGTGGGAGGTGGCCGAGGGGATTGAAATCCTCTCGGACCACCTCTATATTGTTATTAAGCTATCGCCCCCCCTTGGGGCGAAGCGACGCCCACCAACTGATCAGGGTGGGCGGGGGGGGGAGCCTCGGCGGGCTGGATGAGGACCGCCTGGTGGCAGCGATACTGGCGGGGACTTGCTGCTCTCCGGTGGGGCCGGTTGATGACGTTGAGGAGGAGGCGGGGCGGCTCGTCCGGTGCGTGGCGGATGCGTGTAGCGTTGCCATGCCCCGGTCGAGCCCTCCGCCCCAAGGTGCGGTGTACTAGTGGTCCCGGGAGATTGCTGAAATGAGGAGAGCATGCTCCCGGGCTCGCTGGAGGTCGAGAAGGGACGAGGTGGGGGAGGGGGCGCTGTACGCCCAATATAGGTCGACGGGTCATGGCCCTTCAGGCTGCGATCCGGGATGCAAAGGCCCGGGCATGGGGGGACCTTTTGTCTTCCCTCGATAGGGACCCCTGGGGGCGCCCCTATAAGATGATTACTGGGAGGTTGTGTAGGGCGCCCCCAGCGGTTGGGTCCCTTGAACCCTGGGTCTTGGAGGAGGTGGTTGGCGCCCTCTTTCCCGCCTCTGGTGGTGATCGGGGGGGCGGGGACGGGGCGACACACCCGGACCCTGAGCCCCCTCCCCCTCCTCTCCTCTTGGGGATACCGTGTGGAGGGATGCCGTCGGGAGGCTCGGTGCCCGTCGGGTGGCGCCGGGCCCGGACGTCATCCGGGGACGAGTTTGGGGGATCGCCCGCGGGGTGATTGGTGACCGGATGAGGCGGCTCGTCGAAGGCTGCCTCGGTAAGGGAACCTCCCCCTGTGGGCGAAAGGAGGGTCGAATGGTCCTCCTCCACCAGGTGGGCAGGCCGGCGGGGATCCCCTCCTCTTACCGTCTTCTCTGTGTGCTCGATGAGGCGGGCAAGCTGTTGGAGAGGGTGGTGGTGGCGCGCCTCGTCGGGCACCTGGAGCGGGTGGGACCCGATCTCTCCGCGGAACAATGTGCGTTCCGCGGAGACCGGTCCACGCTGGGTGCGGTCCAGCGGGTCCGGGACCTCACGTGGGAGGTGGCCTCCCGGGGGGGGGGTGGCGCTGGCGGTCAGTTTGGACATTGTCAACGCCTTCAACACCCTCCCCTGGGCGGCCATTAGGGGGGGGCCTGGCCTATCACCGGGTGCCCCCCTATATCAGGAGGTTGATCGCGTCTTACCTGCAGGAGAGGACGGTGACGTACCGGGATAGGGAGGGGATCCCACATAGGAGGGAGGTGGCGTGCGGGGTCCCGCAGGGGTCGGTCCTTGGGCCGACCCTGTGGGCCTTCGCATACGACGCGGTGTTGCGGGTCGGCCTGCCGCATGGCGTGGGGCTGGTGTGTTACGCCGACGATACACTGGTCCTCGCCGGCGAGACTACGTGGGGGAGGGCTATTCGGCTTGCGGAATTGGGGGTGGCAGCTGTCGTCGCGGCGATCCGGGCCCTTGGGTTGCGGGCCACTCCGAATAAGACGGAGGCAATGTGGGTCTTTGACCGTTTGCGGAGCGGCACGCCCCCGGCGGGGGCGCGGATCGAGATCGGGGGGGCCCAGGTGGGGATCGGGGTGACCATGAGGTATCTCGGTCTCACCCTGGACAGCCACTGGAGCTTTCCGGCTCACTTTGAGAGACTGGGGCCCCGGGGGGCGAGGACGGCTGCTGCACTCGCACGGCTGCTCCCGAACCTAGGTGGCCCCAGAGAGGAGATACGCCGCCTCTATGTGGGGGTCGTGCGTTCCATAGTTATGTATGCCTCGCCCATATGGGCGGGGGACATCGCGGCTGGTCGCCAATGGGCAGGTGTGGAGGCCCTACAGAGGGAGGGTATCGTGAGGGGGCATCGTACGATCTCCGTACAGGCGGCGCTGGTGCTGGCAAGGGTAATCCCCTTTGACCTCCAAGCGAAGATGGGTGCCCATATATATTGGGCAACTCGCGAGGGTCGGCGAGGTCGGGGGGGTGCCCCCTTGTCGGCACATGAGGAACGAGCCCTTAGGCTCCAGGCCCGGCAGGATGCTTTGGCCGAATGGAGGAGAAGACTGGAGGATAGCGCCGGCCATCGCGCTGTCGGGGCGATCCTGGCCAGCTGGGACAGCTGGCTGGGACGCGACTGGGTAAGACTAACCTTCCGCCTCACGCAGGTGCTCATCGGGCATGGATGTTTCGGTGAGTACCTGCACAGGATCGGGAGGGAAGCGGCGACATGTTGCCATCACTGTGGGGCTGGCCTGGACACCGCGCAACACACCCTGGAGGTGCGTTCCGCCTTTGGCGGGGAGCGCGGTGTCTTGGTCGGCATTATCGGGGAGGATCTCTCGTTGCCTGCCGTCGTCCGGGCGATGGTGAGCAGCGAGAGGAATTGGGATGCAGTGGCCTATTTCTGCGAGGCAGTTATCTCGCAGAAGGAGGCCGCCGAAAGGGTCCGCGAGGCGGATCCCTCGGGGTGGGGCCGGGCGGGAGGGAGGGGCCACCGGCAATGGCTGGCCCCTACACCGCGCCAGAAGTAGGCCACAGACGGCAAGGTGGGGACCTTGCCGTCCTTACACGTGACCTGTGGGGAGGGGGCGGCGTGGGGTGTGACCCACTCACGCCGCCAGTAGCGACAGTCACCCCAATGGAGGTTGGGGATGGGCCGTAAGGCGATGGCGGGGGGGGGGGGGGTTCCGGTAGCGTTCGTAATAGATCCCGGGGCCCCCCCAGTTTGGGCCAAGAGAGGGTTACCGTGGGGATTTTAGTGGGTACAAATCCCACACTACCCTAGCCCCTTCCCCAGGGGGCTGGGGTATCTTTTTGAAGATTTCCTCCACCTAAAAAAAAAAGGTTAGGTTAGGTTAGGTTAGGTTAGGTTGTAACCGATTTTAACCGAATAAAAGATTTATTATTGACCGTATGCCTCATCCCATTAATTATTCGATTAATTAAACCGGCGGTTTCTTGGTCGCCAGTCTGTTTAACCTATTGCCACAGACAAGGTGGTACACCCCTGGTCGTCTCCTTTTGTTGCAACGAATGTCCAGTAAGGTGATTAACGGGTGGAATTAATGAATATTTCAATTCAATGAAACTCTTTTGTTTCTTGATGTTGTAGAGGTACCATCTTCTGCGATGATTCACGATAAAGAGGATGTTTCCAAACAACACAGGTAGGTAAATAATTATAACACAATGTTATTACGACGGTAATTGATTTTATTAAAAAAAATATTAACCGAAGGAGCAATCGTTGCCACCAGGGGTACCCCTCACGCGCCCCCACCACTCAGTAAAAATTACATAAAACTATTTATAAACTAATCTTATACTTAGTTATTAGTTTCCGTAATTTTCCTGACACGTATTAATGTTAATAGTGACACACTATATTGCGTTATCCCTTTACAATATTAATTTCAGTGTGCACTATATTTTGTTTAAATTAATAAAGATATTTTTATAAACCTTTATAGTATATGTTAACTAATCATGGAGAAGAATTTATGAAAGTATTTTCTATAAACAACCGTAAATTTATGGATTATCCCATAATTAGTTTAAACAATTCAGGAAGTGGATTGTGAACTAATTCCCAATTATGTCATTTTCTCTAGTGACCACTTTATGAAAACTAAATCCACTTTTCATCCTGTACTTTCTGAGATATTTGTTATTGCGCAGTTAGATAATTTCCAACGGTCAGTTTCTGGAAATATCCGGTTTGCTGCCACATTAAATTTTTAAATTAACACTCTCGAGCGTCCTCTCTTGTGCTCATGGTGTTTCTTATTATTGTAATAAACACAATATGAAAACAATACTTAATGAAAATCTTTTCTATAAGATTTTCTGTCTGATCATGACCATAAAGTCTTATGCTTGACTGATTTTCATAAATTCTTCTTACATCAAGTGTTACTAATCTTAATGTAGATTATAATATGAATGTTATTATTATTTTAATCACAACCGCTAGTTATTCCCACAAAATTAGGAATTATCGTTATTTATCTTAACGAAATAAAACATATAGAACTCTCTGTTACTTTCAGGTATTACATGAACATTTTAATTATCACAACCTTACTTATTTAGGTGTTCGCAATAATTGCGCAGTAACGCTAGACTCCCTGTTTTAATCCAGATTAAACCGGTTCGTACTTAACAATATTATTCCTTTATAACAATTTAAGAATGCTCTGTCAAATTATGATCAATGCTTCTAGTAAGTTATTTAATGAAGGTAATATCCACTTTATGTATTACTACCTGAGTTTCTTGTGTGGCATACTAATTTATTAAATAATTAAGCTTGCTGATAATAAAGCCTGCTGCTTGTTTACCAGTACTTATCCTCTGAGTCACATGACATAATATTGTCGATTATGATAATAATATGTTCCCTCATACAATACTTTGTTATTTGAGGTACTAAAGCCATAATATTTTCCATCAGGTGTTAGATATATCTACTTGAACTGATCCTGAATGACTCTAAGTTCGAATATCTAGCTTCTGTGAATTACATAAAACTATTCATCCACAATGGATTTGTTAAACAATCAGGTCATCCATAATTACCAATAGCTTCTACTGGCAATTATGACCCTCATAATATAATTTGGTAAACATATTTTAGATTTTAGTACGTCACACCATCTCTTTTAAACATTATGCTTATTTCCATTTACTATTTCATGTGAACACCTAACAATTGGTCAAAATACATCATGAAATTAATATTTCAATTATGAAAAACCCCTCTAAATGTTTATGGGTCGTTGTGCAAGTTTATATAAGGAGTAACTAGCTCGCCGGTTGCAATCTTCCCCTTAATAATGTGAGGTTTGATAAACTGAGCATTATTACAAAATAAGCAGTGTTTTTTCTTCGGTCGACAATGACTTTACCTATTGTCTAACCTAACACTAGCTTATGTTCTATCGTATAACTTTTCATGAAGGTACACAGTTTAAGACATTATAAAATAAATGTATATAAAACATATAACATAAATGATTTATCAGTATTATCCTAGCCCTCAGTCTTTAATTCAACCGTTTATTGAACAGGATATCCTGATTCCTATTCTGCCTCTGTATCACTGTCGAGCATGGCCAAGATTCGTTTGCATGTTTTGCTGCTTGGTTTTTTGCACCTTCTTGTTTTTGTTGATGACCCTAACCTTAGGGTTCATCCTGTTTGTAGTTTCCAAAATCCGTCGACCCTTTAAATTAATAAATCCACGGTTTTAATGAATTTTCCTTTTTAGGTATCCCTTGGAGTTTCAGATTATGAATACCAGGTAAGTATTTTAATTTTCGTTAATAACTTAAATTTTTCTTTCTTCTCAGGTATTAATGTTGCTGGCCACTTTGATAACAGTCACAGTGTTCTGCGGCATATCGCAACAAATGATGGTGCGCGTGATCAACGATCACTCTATTGATTCTACACCAATCCGCGCCTAATGTGATAATTTTTATTGGACAGTTGAATATCCAAAACCTATGTTGGAATACTTTATTCCGTATCTTGAAGGTAAGTTGCACAAGTCTTCGTACGCGCAAGTCTTCTCCTGTTATTTGCTTAATTATACGCCATTTTCCTTCTTCATACTGCGCTTGAAGGTTTAATTCGTTGGCATATGATTGACTAATAAGCGAAATATCATTTCCAGTATCCACTTTCGCACTGAAATCCTGATTAACGATCCTGATCGCAATCATAGTTTCTGATACAGTTTCTTCTATATCGGAATCTTCTTCTATTACCTCATCGGTGAGATTACTGTTAACAGACCCTTCTGGTTCAGAATCTTCTGTCTCATCCAAAGGTATATCTTCTAATTTTATCCTTTTACGAGTAACATTGTTTATGACAATATCTCCATCAGGATTTATATAATACGGTCTCAGTTGCTTGGCATTAAAGTTACCCAGCACATTGTTATTGTCCTTTAACAAATAAACATTCTGGTAAGGAATGTCTACGATTTGATATGGCCCTTGGTATATCAGACATATCTTCCTATTTACTTTTTCCTCCTTTTGGGATAATTTATGCTCCTTCAGCAAAACCCAGTCACTTATCTGATAGCTTACAGTTTTGTGACTGTTACAAAATTTTTTATATCTTGCTGATGCTTTCTTCTTCAAATTTTCTTTTGCCTTGGCTATTTTGTCTTCGACTGTTAAATCATCCTGATTTACAGCGATAAATTCACTTGAAAGTTGAATCGATGATACATTTTCATGCAATTCTTGTGGCTCGAACCCTGTTGACGAGTGAGTTGTATTGTTTATCACTTGCTCAGCTCGCTCAAGTACCATTGGTCACTTGGTTTGGCATGAATGAGCATACAATCTAATCAGTCTGCCCAATTCACGCATTACCCTTTCTACAGGATTTGCCTGCGGGTTGTATACTGTAGTCTTTATTGGTGTAATTCCAATTTCTTCCAATTGTTCTTGCCATGATCTTGACAGGAATTGACCACCTCTGTCTGTAAGGACGTACTTAGGTTTCCCAATTTCCCTAACGTACTTCTCCTTAAAGATACACAGTATGGTCTGTACCTTTTGATTATTCATGGTATATAGCTTTATCAGCTTTGAAAACTGATCCATAATTACCAGTACATATTTATGTCCTGATTTAGCGGTAGGCAGTGGACTATATATGTCTAATGACACCTTAATCCCTGGTTTATCCGGCAAATGATAGTATGGTATACCCATGAATTCTCTGGTGTAAAATTTCGTTCGTTGGCATATCTCGCAACCTGCTACCACTCCTCTGACACGACTACTCAGGTAAGTTATATGAAAGTATCTCCTTGCGAAACTCTCTACCTTGTCTGTGCCGAAGTGTGCTAGAAACTTATGTATTTTGTGAATCCATACATTGGCTATAGAATCCGGTATAACTATCCGCCAACCCTGCGGTTTTCTTTTACATATCAGTCCGTCAATTCTCGAATAATTTTCGGGTTCCTCGTGCAATAGATGAGTTGTTTCGCTTTCTTGGACTCTTCTTAATTTGCCCAGCGCCTCGTCCCACGAAGTTCCTTCATTCATAGGTATGACCAGACCGATGCTGATTTCTTCGTTTTTCAAAGTATTTCTGCCAATTGCTATGCGTGACAATGTATCGGCAATTTGGTTTCGTTTCCCTGGTAAATGTTCCCAGGTTATGTTAAACTCATTAATTAATTGTAGCCATCGGGCTATACGGTTGCTCACCCTAGCGCACTTAGATATGAATTGCAAAGCCCGATGATCCGCTCTAACAATTAATGGTCTTCGTAACAACAGAACTCTCTATTTTCGCAAAGCTCTCACTACTGCTAGGCATTCCAATTCTGTCGTTGTGTATTTGGCTTCAGTTGCATTAATACACTTGCTGGTGTATGCAATTTTCCTTCGGATTCCGGCTTGATCGATCTGTATCAGACAAGCTCCAGTCCCATTACACGAAGCATCAGTCTCAATGACTGTCTCCAGGTTTTCTTTTAGATAATATAAGGCTTCTGCCCGATCAAATAATTCTTTTGATCTATTGAATGCTTCGACTTGGTTCTTCCCCCATATAAATTTTATATTTTTTCGTAGGAGTTCTTGTAATGGTACCAAAGTCACCGCCAATCCTGGGATAAATTTCCGGTCCCAATTGACCAGACCCAAATACGATTGCAACATTCTTTTGTTTTTAGGAGTTGGAAACTCCATGGCATTCCTTTTCGTCTCATTAGTGATTTCCGCTTTGTTATCACTGAAAATATGTCCAAGAAAAATAACTTTCTTGACTCCAAATTAGACTTTGCTTTATTCAATCGGACGCCTGCATCCTGCAATCTCTTCATGACTTCGTCCAGGATTCTTCGGTGCTCATCTATGTCTTTTGTGGCAATTAATATATCATCCAGGTATATTATTATTCGGTATTCCAATTCTGGACCGATTACCCTATGAATTGCCCTTGTAAACGATGCCCCCGAAGTCTTCAATCCAAACGGTAGTCTTTGGAAAACATAGGTTTGTCCTTCGAACAAGAATCCAGTATATTTCTGTGATTCTTCCTCCAATTCTATGTGTAAGAATGCATCTTTGATGTCCAGATTTGAAAAGTATTCGGAGTTCTCCATGGTCTGCATTATGCTGTCAATAGTTGATGGCCTTGCCTCGTCTCCCACCATCTTATCATTGATTGCTCTCGCATCCAAACAGACTCTCAACTTCCCCGATGGTTTCTTCACCAACACTAATGGATTGATGTACTCGGTTGGAGCTCTTTTAATTATCCCTGCTTTTTCCCAAGCATTTATCTCTTTTCTTACTTGATCCTTGTAAGCATTCGGGATTGGATACGTAGGTTTCTTGAAAGGTTTATCTTCCCTCATGACTATCCGATGAGTATAATCACCCATGTGTCCTATTTCATTAGCAAATACTTCATTATATTTTCCGAGAATGTCTTGCACCAAGTGCATTCCCTCTTGCAGTTGGGACTTCACGTCTTGTTCTGAGCAGAGTTTATCAATTCCCTTCCCCTCGACTTGTTTCCCTAGTCTATCCGGTTCCTTTGGCTTGGGTTCCTGTATTATTTTCCTTTTCGCATCATCAACTGATTTCTGCGTTCCTTGGTGATCTTCGTGGAAGGTTACTCCTTTGGTTCCTCCTCCGATCGTTACCTTTTCGTTCTTGAGGAAATCATACCCCAATACCATTTCTTCGGACAGTTCTTTTACCAGCAAAAATTGATGAATGAATTTGCAGCTGTTCTGTACGAACGGTATCTGTACCATTGCTCGAACATTTTTAGCCGCTCCTCCAAATGCTCCTTTGACTCTTGCAGTACGAATAGGTAATCGACTGTATTGAGTTCCATTAGCCTCTATTCTCTTTAACAATCTCAACGCCATCACGGACAATTGGGCTCCTGTATCGACTAGGGCATCTACTAGGTGTCCATCAATATCAACAGTTACATGTGGAGTCCCTTCTTCGTCCTCACTATCATCTGTTTCTTCTTCGTACGAATCATCATCTTCGGGTCTTATTATTGATACTGACTTATTCCTTTCGTCTTCGAAATCCTTTCCTGTCCTTACTCAACTATCCTTTGCTATTCCTTCCCCTGAATCCTTATCATATTTGATCTTCCTTTCATGTTTTCCATTATCCTTATCATTATCCCTGTTCTCGATCTTGTTCCTATCTACTTCCGGGTTTTTGATGTTCCGGTAACCCCCAAATCTATCTTTATCGAACCGGGATTCACCATCTTCCTTCTTCTGATAGCTCGAGTCTTCCCTATCTTTCCTTTCTGGTCCTCCTCTTCCCAATGATTTGTGGTCCCCTTGATGAATCTCATCAAGCTCCCTAAGTCTCTTCTTTACTGTTTCAATTGTCAGAGTACTCATGTCCTTGAGTTTTCTACAAACCTCAGGCTCAAAATGTAAAATTAGCTGTCCGACTAACCACTTCTCGTCGAATGGTGCGTCAAATGTTTTCTTATGGTTAACCCATTTGGAAAAATAGGCCTCCATGTCTCCATGCTTTTTTCGTTCATAATTACCCGTCGTAATACAGGCAGTTAATTTCCTTTGTTTCTCAATGCTCCAATAGCGCTCAAGAAACTTTGCTTTAATTTCAGGAAAATTGTCTTCATCCAGGTCATCTGCCCAAATTGCTGCTTTTCCCTTCATTGAGTTTAAGAAAGCTAATACAATTTTGCAGAGTTATCCTTATTCTCTAACCTAGCTATCTTCTCAAATTTATCAATAAACCTCTTAGGATTAGTGGCTTCTATATCGCCGTCGAACCGCAGTTCACCTAACCCTGATTTATTTTGTATTATAGATAAATTACCTAGAGTATCCCTATTGCTAACGCTAATTGGACTCTGTCTAGGCTCTATATTCGCATTCGTGTTGTTTGCCTTAATCAATGATTCGACCTTATTCATCATTTCGGCCTGCAAATCCGCAAACTTACGAGTTATTTCTTCAAATAGTTGTTGGCTTTCTCCAACAGATTGCTCAGCAACGGTTCTCCTGGGTACTTCGGCCTCCATCGCTGTTTCGCGTCGTTCGGCAGCTTCCGATGTCCCTGGGGTGTCCTCTTGCTTTTCTGCTTGACGTTTCCCGCGTTGGCGTGCTCGGACGCTCTCCTCAGCAGGTACTTGTTTGACTGGTGTCCTCTTTGTCTTTGACTCAGTCGGCTTTGTCATGTCTTGATTGCACCTTTTATTAGAACGCAATAGCATTTAATGATGTTCTAGGTACATTTGCTTCCGGTTCAGGAGCTCAACGTGTCCCTCGATGATTTCTTCCGTAAGATCAATATTTATTTAAAATCCCCTTCGGAATCACTGACACGTTCACTTCCCCTCAACCGATAACTTAATCCCTCTGTTTAAAAACACTTAGGATTAATTTAAATATTAAATCGAACCGACACACGATCACGATTTATTTTTATAGTCAGCAATTATTCACCACTTGGATAAATGCTCTTCTTGCTTGATTGGCAACCAGTACTTCAGATCCCAATTTACTTTCTCGGAACTAGATGAAGCAAATCCTGGTCACGGCACAATATAACTTTGTGGCGATGATAGCTAAGTTGCCTTACGCCTTCTTCTTTGACGACACTTCTCCACAGATCCAAACTTACGTTAGGACTAGCTGCGGTATTCTATCACGTTTCAAATATATCTTTTCGACTGTGACAGCTTAGTATCCTTGTTGAATGTAATATTCCTGGTCGACCTCCCCTCAGATTATTTTTTCTTCAATAACTATCTGAAGGTGTTCTGTCACGGTCGCCATATATCTATTGTGTAACCGTTTTCTCGGTGAAAGAGTCTGAAAGCCTCGTCATGAACCTTCCCGATCACAGATGGAATTGATGTCCTCGGCAGAATCTCTTCTTTAAAGGAGATACTCCTATTGACATCCCCGGCCACTGGTTCG
>JARQTG010000203.1:28815-43808 GCA_030142615.1 Syrista parreyssii
CGGGCGGTCGGCGGCCTCGTCGGCGCGGGCTATTACGCCCCTTTGCCTCGCCACCCGATCCGTCCTACCGCTACCGGTCGCCGAACCCCCTCCTGGCCCCGATCCTACGGCCCTTCGACGCGGACCCATGGTATTTCCCTTACGGTAACGAGGCACGCTCAAGCCGAGCGGGTGACGCCACGTTACAATGTATACTTGACATTTCGCAAATAAAGTAGACTGAAATTTATGAATTTGTGATAATAATTTCTAATTCTTATTATAATTTTTTATACGAATGCACGTTTCAATCGAAACGGTTCATAATAATATAGGCGTCAAGTCCAAGTACAAGAAGTCGAGCGTCTCTTGGTGTACTCGAAATTTTATTTTCGTCCTCTTGACTCTTCTGGAATCAATTTCGTCGATACTGAGCATTCCTCGGTGTCTCCGGAATAATGTTGTCCGTGACACCAAAATCAGAGAAAACAATATTGCATTTAGCCATACGAAAACTGTGTCACACGATTATAGTTTAGACTACTAGCTACTTGCAATAATTTTTAAAATAACAAGAAATGAAATTAAGCAGCAGCCAGTCATCGCGTGTCAATGCCAAAAAGACAACTCGTCATCCGGACCATTTGCTGTAGTCAACTCTAGTAGTAGCAGTCTGTCGGGCTAGTCTGTAGTTGCCAGCTGATGCATTGCGATGCACCATATTTCGATGCACTTTCAGCACATTTTGACACACAGTTGGTGCATTGCGATGAACCTTGAACATATTTCGATGCATTTTGAATTTATTGGGTGTATTTCGAAACTCTTTAACTACAGTCGATACACTTTTAGTATCACGGCATATATCGAAAACGGTTCGGTAAATTTCAATGTAATTGACATTGAAAACAGCGTTGTCATTTAAAAGGTATTCTGGAGTCGTTTAAGTAGTTATTCTGGAAGGGTCTGTTTAGTTTATTCGACAGTTAGTTTAGACAACAGAGCGAAAATGAGTAAAAGCAGTTCAAGTTCGAATCAAAAAGGCTCTTACGCCACTCTTACCCATAGATCCAAAAGTAAGAAGAGGAAATTTTCGGGAAATCGATACACATATGAGCAGTCCACCGAAAATACCAGTACAGCAGCTGAAAAACTGTTACGCACCGGAGATGATGAAATTATAGTTGATCATACCCATGGATACCGTTTCATACAGTTTTACTCTGTTTTTAGTGCAATTAGCACTTTAGTTGTGTGTAAAAATTGCAAGAAAGACATCCAGTTCAATGAAGCAAGTTCACGGGGTTTAGGATTCCACATTGCTGTGTCATGTAAGTGCGGTGTTTCATATGTGAATTCTGGACCGATGATTGGTAATGCTTATGAAATAAATTGTCGTATAGTGTTTGTGATGCGACTTGTAGGCGTCGGTATCAATGGACTAAATCCATTTTGTGGCTTGATGGATCTTCTTAGAAAATTTCATAACAATACTTTCGCTGGATGCTTTGAAAATGTAACCAAAGCTGCTAAAACCGTTTATGAATGGAGTACACAAAAAGCCGTAACTGAGGAGAGAGCGAAAACCTTAGAGAATGAAGGTTCAGATATTAATTTGACAGTTTCCGGAGATGGCACATGGAAAAAACGCGGCCACAATTCACGTTTCGGTGTTACAACTCTTGCAGGTCAATTTAGCAAAAAAATCATCGATTCAATCGTAAAATCGACTTATTGTAAGAGTTGTGAATTATGGGAAAAGAAAAAAGATACTCATCCTGAAGAATACGAAGAATGGCTTGAACGACATGACGATTGCGATGTGAATCATATTGGATCAGCTGGAAAAATGGAGATTGATAGTGTGAAGGAAATATTTAGTCTCGTTCGATCGATCAATATGGAGTAAAATATATGCGCTATATTGGCCATGGTGATAGTGCCACATACGAAGGTTTATTGATTTTAAATCCGTACGATGTGCATGTAGAAAAACTAGAATGCTACTTACATGTGAAAAAAAGAATGGGAACGCGATGCCGCAATCTCAAAAAACGAACCAAATGTTTAGGAGGACGGAGTAATAATACCGTGAAGCTAACTGATAAATTTATTAATAAACTCCAGAAATACTATGGATTGGCAATTACCAGGCATCAAGATAATGTTGATGAAATGTATCAAGAAATTTGGGCTACCTTGCATCATTTGTCTTCGACAGACGAAAATCTAAACCACGGAAATTGCCCTGCAGGCGCGAATAGCTGGTGCTCATATCGCCGCGCGGAAGCTGAAGGAATGGACCTATCAGAGTTCAAGCATGATTATCTGCCACTCGACAAGGATGTTACGAAAGCTTTGTAACCTATTTATACTGACTTGAGTTCAAGAGAATTACTAGAGCGATGCAAAGGAGGGAACACACAGAATAACAATGAAAGTTATAACGGCTTGCTCTGGCACTTTGCTCCAAAGCACCTTCATAATGGATTCAAAACGATCGAACTCGCTAATTACCTTACAGTCTCAAAATTTAACGATGGTTTTCATGGTATTCTAAAAATGCTGTAAGTAATGAACGTCATCATCGGTCCTATTGCAAAAGAATATGCCATGGAGAGAGATGACAGCCGAATCAACCAGGCGGAGTTACGTCATGAGGCATCCTCAAAAGAGGGACGAACAGCTCGGAGAAAAGCTTCAGCCTCTCAGCAGGCATTATTCGAGGAAGAGGAGGGTCCATTGTATGGGCCAGGTATAGCTGATTAGCAATTTTTATGGTAAATATCATTTTATCTTGCAAAAATTGATAGTTAAATCTTTAAACGCGTTTTCCTTGAAATGACATTTTTCAAATTTACTGACATTGTAACTCAAAGAGCAATTATCCGATTGACTTTAAATTTGAACTGAGTACTCTAGAATATATTTACTCTACAATGACGTAGGATATTTTTGATTAAATGAAAATTGACGATTTGGCATTGAAAAAATGACCATTTTATAGGCAAGAAAAGAGATTTTTTTTTCATAACTACGCCATTTTGTTAGATTTTGATATTTTTCGAAAATCCTACGTCATCGTACAGGAAATACCTTCCAGTTTAACGACAATTTTTCCTTTTTCGGTTTCAGCTACTCAATTGGCCGGAATCGTGACAGTAGTGGAGGCACTTTTCTTTTTGGCGCCTCCGAAGGTAGCGCATAAGTCGCTTGAATGTTAATATTTTTCTATGAAAAAATTACGTAATATAGGTTAAATATAGACAAATATATTCTTAATTTTTCGAAACATTTAATTGAGTACTTTTCTTCCAAAAAATTCCCGAAAATCACCCAAATTTTCAGCGTTCACACTGGTAAGCCCCCTAACCAAATCAAACCGAATCTAATCAAATCAGACCTAATCAAATCAAATCGAATCTAACCAAATCAAACCAAAACTAATCAAATCGAATCTCACCAAATCAGACCTAACCAAATCAAACCAAATCTAATCAAATCAGACCGAATCTTAGCAAATCAGATCTAACCAAATCAAACCGACTCTGACCAAATCAGACCTAATCAAATCAAATCGAATCTAACCAAATCAGACCTAACAAAATCAAGACACAAAATACGTGGCGGCCACAGGGCACAGGTCGCCCCGTATTTAATCATTTCTTGCAGTTTCGATTTCTGGGACAACTGGGGATTAATATTTCAGCATTTTAACAGTTTTCAATAGAAATTTTCAAAGTTGCAATTCATCGATAATTGCATTGATTTTGTTAAACTTGAAACCATTGCATTTTGAACAATTTGACGGCAATTTTTCATAGATCAATTTCATAGATAAATTCATCGATTGCGACACACTTGAAAGCATGTCATTTTGAATAATTTGACGAGAATTTTTTCATTTAGAAGTTCATTTATTCTGTCAAACGTAAAAATAATGCTTTTTTTATTTGGAGTTTAGTTTAAAAATCAGTGATTTATCGAACATTTGAGGAAACTTTGTTCCAACCCAAGTGTTACGTCCACGTGAGAAATCAGGTTCCACATCCGCGGTCGATAACTAAATATCAAAAGGCCAATCAGTGGAGTCTGGTTTCCATCACATAGTGACCCTTGGAAGCGGCTATCTCGCATATGGGCCCTAGGTTTAGGGAAACGCTAGATGAACCTTTCAAGAGGATGCATGTATAAAAAATTGTACCTAAACAACAGCCCTGACCGTTAGCGATTTCTCTCAAGTGCACATGTGCGCCGATACTGGACATTCCTGATTTTACGACTTTTCCTTGAAAATCCCACTAGATTCCATACTCATCTCCGAAGAAATCATCCTTGTCCAATCCTGACCCAGTAAATCCTTCACCCCCATACGAAGCTTCCCCGCCAAAATTTCCAGCACCAATAAGATAATTTCCTTAACCACCACATACTCTTTTCCTAAAATTTTCTCTATATGAACCAATAGTAACAATCCTCAGTCCTACCCCAAAAATCCACCCCCACTAACTAACGTCCACCAAATCCTACTAGACTCACTCTCACTCTCCGCCGATCAGTCGACCAACATACTTGCCTCAATAATTCCCAACTTATTCACCAAGTATCATAGTTGTTCAGTTCCTTGTTTGCTTGTTTTACAATAAATTGTGTTTATTTGCTTATTCAAATTTAATTTACATTTTGCTATTTCAAGTTTGATCTTTTCTCATATCATTATCATCCTTTTCATCATCATTATCATCATCATCATCATCATCAATAGACGTCGAGGTAAGCAGTTGTAATTACTACATTTGGTGAAGGAACACTTGAATTAGTGATGGGCGATATAGTATCGATACTTTCGGACTCAGATATCGATATTTTGTATCGATACTTCACGTAACAATATTTCAGGATATCGATACATGGAGGTCAATATTGGCCATGACTCCACCGCGGCAGAGTCAACTGGGGTTAACCAATCGGGAATAATATTTGAAAAGAAATTCCCTATATTCTTCTCAAACCTCGTTCCTGATTGGCGTACCCCGTTTGAACTCTGCCCCAATGGAAACGTAGTCCATGTATACACGGAGCCAATTTAATACGAACCAAAGACCGAAACAACCAATCATGTTCAGGGCTCCGAGGGAAAGTTACTAAATCTTATCCGTTGATTGGTAGTTTCGGTATTCGGTTCGCATCAAGTCGGCTCGGTGTATACATGGCAATTGGTATTTGATTTTTGATACAATTTAACGGCTTTTCAAGTGTCGAGTGTGACCTTAGTGCGACTGTAAACGTAAACAGCAGCAATACTCGAATTAAGAGGTAAATATTATAATTAGTTAGTATACCTAATGTATTTGTATATACTTCTACACATGGACAATTTGTGTATTAACATTTTTGAATGTTTAATTCCTTTTTCTCTCACTTTACAGTAATAACACACAATAAAAACCGGCAGGCCTTAGTTTCCCTGGGCCTTAACCTCGAATTCTTGAATCTTGATCCACGTTCCAACTTCCGAATAGTAGGCATACAATATCCATTGTTCCTATTCTCTACGTTCGATTGATCCATCTCATACTGAGCCTATGTTGCGAAAAATTGTTTTCCAAAAACAAGAATATAATAATTCCTGTATTCCAGTGGATCCTAAGTCAACAAGCGCGGTTTGGAGCTATTTTATCAAAACTGAAACAGGAGCCACCTGTAAACTTTGCAGCCAAGAAGTAAAATCCAAAGGCAATACCACAAATTTAAAATTTCACCTCGATTGTGGTCATCCCGACGTGAAAATGGACTCGACTGGGGAAGGAGAAAAAACACCTAAAAGGAAACATGTGGTAATATTAATATTTTGATGTAAATATATGTGGCACATAATTCGGTCTGTTTGAACTATAAATATATCTTCTTATCAGACACAGTCTGAAAATGAAACCGACTATTTTGAAGACGAGGAACAACGTCCTTCATCTTCAGCACAATCGATTACAAGAATGTCTAGCATATCTACCATGTTTAGCATGTCAGCAGTGGTGACAAAATCAAAACAACCGAGGCTGGATACAGCATTTTCTACACAGAAGTCATTCCAGAGTACGTCATATTTCAAACCATAATCAGTTGTATTCCATTATTCATGATATTGTAATATTTCCATAGTACTGATGCTGTGTTCAAAAACATAGCTTTTGTTAGTTCAAATTGTTCTGCAATAATTTTGGAAATTGAAATCCTATTCAATTTTGTAATTTGTACTATTCATCCGTGTTTTTAGATGGAGGATCAAAAGCAGCAGAAATAACAAATAAATTGTTATACATGATTGCAAAAGATAATTTGCCCTTCTCTAATGTCGAGAACGAAGGCTTTCTAACTTTTATGAGGACAGCAGCGCCTTTGTACGCAATTCCTAGTAGGAGAACAGTTACCAGACTTCTGGAAAGGAAATATGACTTATTATCGTCCATATTAAAAGTGCAATTATCAGAAATAGAGAATGTTTCCGTGACAACAGACATCTGGATGGATTCATTGAATACGAAGAGCTTCCTAGGAGTCACAGCCCACTTTATATCAAATGATAAGCACAAATCTGTCACCATTGGAGATACAGAATTAAAGGAAAGGCATACATCAGACTTCATAACAAACTGGTTATTAGATATAACCAGCGATTGGAACATCCAAAAAGGAAACGTCGTTGTTTGCGTTTCTGACAATGCAGCCAACATGAAGAAGGGTATCATAGATGCATTCGGTTTAGACAAGCACTTGCCGTGTTTTGCCCATACTCTAAATTTGGTTCCATCTAAAATAATTGAACATGACGCAGTTGTAAGTAGCTTGTGTAAAAAAGTCAAGGCTATCGTACATCATTTAAAAAAATCTGGCCCAGCTGCCGACGAATTGCGTAAGGTTACAGAATTGAAACTCAAACAAAGCATGGAAGTTAGGTGGAATTCCACATATTACATGCTAGAGAGATTCATCGAGCTATCTGAAAAAATAGCCCCAATACTTTTGAAGTCGCCTTGTGCTCCGAATATGTTATCAGCAATCGAATTGCAAACTGCTCAGGATTTAGTAAAGTTACTAAAGCCTTTTGAAGAGGCTACCAAAATTTTGTGTGGTGAGTCGTACCTCACGGCCAGTAAAGTAATACCTGTAATTCATACATTAAAAATGAAAATGGAGCAGTATCAACTTGAATCAAAGTCAGGTCAGCTAATAATAAAATTGCTTCTAGACTCATTTAACAAGCGCTTCGCGAACATTGACCAAATGCCCAACATCGCGATTGCCACAATTTTAGACCCGAGGTTTAAAAAAATTCATTTTACGGATAGAATTGCATGTTCTCAGGCAATTAACAAAATATCCAAAATTGTTAATGATGCATCGTTGGAAAGTGGAAACACTGCAGTTCAACAAGCAGATTTGCAAATTAATGAATCAAACCAGGAAGACGATTTTTCGTCTTATTACGAAAATCTTGCGAACTTGAATAGATCTTCTCAACGAAATTCGGATCACAATACTATATCAGAAGATCTTAGCTATTACCTGAATCAACCTACGACTCACAGAAATCAGAATGCTATAAAGTTCTGGAATAACTACTCACATTCTGTCTTGTCGAAGTTGGCCAAACGATACCTGAGCATTATCGCCACGTCAGTGCCTTCAGAAAGGCTATTCTCCAAAGCAGGTAATATTGTTACAGAGTCAAGAAATCGGATCAGTAGCGACCATTTGCAACAATTGTTGTTCTTGAACTCGCTGTCATTCGAGGAATGGCATTTAGAATAGAATAACTTTGAGATAAAGATTGATCTGATCAAAAATTGACTCCAAGTTCCTCCATGTTCCTAGAGATATACAGATACGAACTATAAACTATACAAATTAGAAAGTATATAAGTGATATAAATTACATATTATATGTAAAGTGATGTATAATATATTGTATGAAGAAAGATACAGAGTATGTAAAATACAAATGATTCAAAACAATACTGTACGCCCTACTTATTAAAAAAAATACAGTGTATTAACTAAATAATATTGCACTTTAGGAATTCGCGCTGTATATTAGTATGTAATAGTACATACATGGTTTAGAAAAATTGATATAATAATTCACTGATATTGATGGTATCGATACAATTCCAGCAAAATATTGGATGTATCGATACTAAAGATTCCGACACGTATCGATACGCTGTATCGATACTTAAGAGCTGTATCGCCCATCACTAACTTGAATTTTGTTAAATCATAGTAGATGTTAGAATTTCCTAAGTTTCCAATTATTTAGATGGTGTCGGGTTTCATTTTGTTTTAGTATCTTTAGAATAAAATTTATGCGTATTCCCAACCTTACTCATTCTTCCTTCGGTAATCAGAAGCATAGCCCAATCCCGAGTAAAGTGCGAAAGCATTGTCTCAAAACAGGGCAAAGTAATAGTATAATACGGTTCGGTAAAGGCACCAGACTAGGTGAATTGGCCTTCATTCTGGTTCGGACGTAACACCAAGCAATCAAAATTAAAGAAAGAAGGAAACTTTGTTATAACCTAGGGAGATTTATAATAATTTGATAAACTTTGTTGTAACCTAAGGAATATTGATATTGTTGTTTGGAACAAAGAAAGTTTGTTCTAACGTAAGAAAACAAAATTGACCATATAACTTGAGAAATTTGTTCTAACCTAACGAGATTTATTATAATTCGACAAACTTTGTTCTAACCTAAAAAATGTTGAAATTATTATTTGAAACAAAGAAAGTTAGTTCTAATCTAAGTAATCAAAATTAACCATTTGACTTGAGAAAGTTGTTCTAACCTGAGGAGATTCAGTTTCAATTGACGAACGCTGGAGCGTGGTCGCGCGGCCCGTCGGAGGAGAACGGCGGGAAAGGGCTACATACCGGGACCCGACGATCCGAGAGAGGACGGGATACTTGTTCAGCGAGGGGCGGAGGACCCCTGGAGAAATCGTGCGGAAGTGGGGCCTACGGTTCAAGGACAACGAGGACCATGGGGCTGAGGAATTTTTGGCGCGGCGCGAAGAGGAGCGCCAGGCGACATCGTTGACTGATGACGAGCTCCTAGCCGCCCTGCCCGCACTACTGGACGGGAAGTCCCGAGGCTGGTACCGATTGTCCCATGAGGATTGGAGGGAATGGGCCGACTTCACGGAAGCGTTTAGAGAACGGTTCTGCGGCCCTAACTACCAGTACCGCCTGAGGAGGGCGATCCGTCAGAGGAGGCAGGATCCAGACGAGTCGATAGCCGACTTTGCAGCGGCCCTCCAGCTCCTCATGGTCCATGTCCATCCAAGAATGACAGACCGGGAGCAGGTGGACGCGGCTTTGGCGAACTTGAGATCGGATTTGCTACGACGATTTCGCCGGAGCGAAATACGGTTCTTCCGCGATCTGCTGCGGGTTGGAGCGGAACTGGAACAGACGGAGGAATTCATCCGTGGCCGAAGGCGGGAGTGGCGGGACTCCCGGGGGCCGGGGAGCGGCTCTCGGAGGGGAAGCCGTTACCGCGCGGACTCGAGGGGAGGGCGTGGATCTGGGGGACGTAAGTAGATAGATACCACTCCTGGCCGTCACAACAAACCCCCACCACTAACCCGATGAGTCATACAGTGCATCGCGTTGGGTCCCCCGCGCTGCACTATGGCGCAACCCCCTCGTCTATGTGTCCGGGTCTTCAAGCGTCGCCCCAGGTGGCCCTCCTGCCCCCCCCCCCCCTATGTGGCCACCATCATGCGGTCCTAAGGCCCGAAACCCTGCAGTGTCGCTGCATGTCCCCCAGGGGGCGTACCATGGTCGGTAATTATGCAGTGACCGCCGGTCGGTAATTTTTAATTATCCTAAGGAGGTAAGCGTACCATGGTGAAGTAGAATACAGTATTTTTGTAAGAAACGTTATATATATTATAAAGCTGTCTGGTGTGATACATTTTCGATGATTAACCTGAACCCTGTATAGAGGAATACGCTTAATGTTTTATTTCCTACCGCCCGTTACCATTATTGACAATACATGGGGAGGTGGAGGTGAAGGAAACAAAAAAAAGAAGAATAGGTATTGTAAATATATATATTGTATATTGCAAGAAACAGTAGCTGTACAATTTTTTATTAAGAGAATAAAATCTTAAGCATGACCATTCTGGGCAGCCGTGGTGCTCCGCACGAAGGAGAGGTACTCATGGTTGTACAGGGAGAGTAGCTCCACCAATAACTGATAAAGAGCCGGCGACCACAGGCCTTTCTTTTCCAAAACCAGCCGAAGATCGTCCAATATTCTGTCCCTGGAGGCGTTATCCCCGCGGCGATCGAGCTCCGCAATCAGCGTGTCTTTGCAACTGTTAGCGCTGTCGGTGATCTCGCGTAGTCTGCTTATTTGGACGGTCACGCAGCGCAAGACCCTTTGGAGATTGAGGTACGACACCCTCTTCATTACGACCATAGGGGTGTACGCTCTAGCTCTTTTAATGCCAGAGTCGTCAGTACTCGTAGATATCGGCATCGATGGTTTGAAAATAATGGCCCGCTCGCCATATGAGTACGTGGAGATTATTTCGCGAGCGGGTGTGGAAATAAGTGTGTTAAAATCCTCAGGTACTTCCTTCATGTTGTCCTCGGCGATGAAGAACTTGTCGATGACAGGGAAGTGTTCGGCGACGATGCACCACTCGATAGGTTCAAACTCCACACCGGAACAATCTTGATTAACGAGGCGTATTACAGGTGACAAGCTTCCCGAACGATTTAAAGAGAAGCCGGTAATTAGTTGTTTTGAAAACGAGCGGTTTAACCTGTACACAGTGGACAGTAGTACTTGCTTCTTGTGCATGATGATTATCGGAAACGTTAGTATACGACCAGTGCGGCTGTCTGAGCAGTACTGTCTAAGGCGGTATCTAAAAAACAGATCATCGAAATATCATCGAGCATATAGCCCCACCACCACCACAGCCCCCACCACACACTGTTTTCATAGGATGCAGCCGACAAAGAGTACATGGCCTTGACAGAGTATTCTGCTGATACCGTTGGATGTATCCGAGATGACTAGATACTGATACCCTATAGCGAGTGAGTCACTGCCGCGTGCGTCTATATCAGCTTTAACATGATGCAGCGGCGGTCGGCGGCACGCGCGAGCGTCCACTGATGTACAGTCTGAGAAAGTCAGTAGAAGCGCTACAGAGGTAAACTGCACACAAAAATCTATAAAATTGTACGAAGAAATAGCTCACTACGACGGCGAGGAATTTTTGCGGCATAGGCGTATACAAAGGGTGAAGACACGAGCCCTCTGTCGCTACGGAAACCCCGAACACCCAACGCAACATTCGATACGTACGGTGTATGGCAATTTTTCGCGATGAGAGTTGCGAGACACTGCTGCAAGATGGTCGCGTCGGAAAGGATATCGCCGTGCAACTCATAGGTGGGGATATCGATGAGTTCGATACTGTAAAAGATTGGTGCGATCTTCTGGTAGCTACGGATTGTAAAATAGAGTAACATGATACGCGTCTCTTACCCTTACAACACGATGGAGAGAAATGATGATGCAGGCTGGAGTGGTGAGCGTCAGCAGATCGCTGCAACTGCCGACGCAACACTTCTATACTGTTTTACCCGTATTACGGATACACGGTATTTCGGGATCGGTGAACGATCGATAAATTCTGTATATACATATTTGTCTGTTTGTTACGATTGAAACGGTTTACCCGATTTTACCCGATTTTCGACGGATAACGCTGCCATAAGAGAATCGTTATTTTTTTTCCGCTGAATCAGCTGTTTTGCATTCTCACGTTTTAAGACATAGTCCACTGATTTGAAATGAATACCGCAACGACTATAAGATGGGCACGGTCCAGATGTACTCTGCTTCAGTTCGTATCACGACGTCCCGGTAGACAGACTGATCACCTACAGTAATCAACAGTTAAAAAAAAATGTCATCTGTAACGAATATTCGCGAATGTATTGTCGATTTCGTAAAAACCCGCCGCCTGATAACACCTATAAACTCGAGATTATTCTCGCTGGTTTGGTGCCGAGAATTAAGATATTTTGGTTTAAGCACGTTAACGCTTAGATTAAAAACTGTATTTTCCCATTGCACTTTACGCGTGCTAGACAGGGGTCACAAGAGAGGGTATTTTAAAAACGATCCGTACATACTCTCGTTAGCCGTAGCGTGTATTAATAAACGGGGAGTGCGCGATAACCGTATCACCAGGGCTATTATAGCCGATCATACGTTCCACGCAGATTGTATTTTCCACTTATCGGTAGTATTGCTTAAATAAACGGCTATTTAAAAATAAATAAATTTTACAAGACTTGACGCGATTTCACAACGACGACGCACCCGAGGAGGAGGACCGGTTGGTTTTAGGGTGCCTCAATCGTGTAGAGAGGGTTTACCCGGAGCCAGGTACCAGCACAGCGATGATGATGATGCAGTACGTTAACGGTAAAGCATATACTTAAAAAAAAAAAAGTTTACGGCTAATATACGTTTTTATTAAAAAAAAAGTACCAGGACCATCGACAACACCGATCACACGAACGACTGAAGAAGATGAAGAAGAAGAAGCGCATTACGGTACATGGAGTGTGTCATACAGCGTCGGAAAAAAAGAAAAAAAATGTGTTGTGCTATTCATAAATTTTTACAGATGCATTCATAGCTATAACGTCGGACGCCAGCGAAGACGACGACGACCAGGATGATGTCGACGATCGTTCCACCGGTTACAGCGATTCTAACGAGCACGACTCAGGTAATAATGATGAAGTACAGAAGCCGCTCAAAATTTATTTGTGTGAAAATAAAAAAAAAAAGTAAAAAATGTAGATTCGCTTGATGCTGATATAGACAACGATAGTTGAGAGCCTATTGTATGGGGTGACTTGCTACCACCGCAGAATCAGTACAATGCTGAAGAACCGATACCATGGGTTCTTAGGAACGGTGTGTACGTAGTGGCGGATGCCGACGAGGCTGCTGAAGTATTAGCAGAGCTCGATGATGATGATGATGATGATGATGATGATGAGAATCCAAACGGCTCGGATACCTACGAAGAAGGTACCGTATAAAGCTATGTCCCTTAGCGGTTAACGCTTTTTTTGTCGAAATTGCTAACTTTAGAAAAAAAATGTAGGGGGCGATGAAAGCCAGTTAAACGAGCTATTCTCATACATAGGATCAATGTTTAATCCTCGTGAGGAATGAGAAGTCAGTATGCGCTTAACACTTTTTTTTTGTTTAGCAAGTAAAAATAAAAACTTTTTTCCAAACGTTAGATGCGGAGGATAACGGGGTATGTCGGCAGATCGGCGGTGGCCCCCTTCTTCGAGCGCAGAACAACAACGATGACGACGACGGAGATATCAATAACGACGTGCTACCGCCTGGATATAGATTTACAATACAATCCGAAACGACACGTCGTATAAATAGGTTTCGTTTAGACGGGCGCGAAATAACAATGGCTATCCGGAGGCCGTCCGAAGACCCTGATACAAATACGGTATCATGGTTACAGGGGGCAGTCAGAGATATACACGCGTACCTCACAAGCTCGTGTACCGCGCGAGACTATATAGGTCTGACAATCAAATCCGACAGTTTTGTGTGCGGGGCAGCGTGGTTGTCGTACAGGCCGGCTCGAGAGCATCTTGAAAACGATGTGTGGGGTGTGATTTCGTCCGTCGCACAGAGCGTCCAGGCATTCCAAATAGATAGGTCTTTTGTCATCGAGTCGTGTATAGTCGAAGTACCGCGGGGTATAGCACGCTCGCAATTAGCGCACGAGTTTGTAAAAAAACACTTTATACTGACCATAGTAAATAACGATAACCTCTGTCTACCTGGGTCGCTCGCTGCGGCGATGGTACACGCTGAACGCGGGGAGGTGTGCTCTGGAGAGTTGCATGAGCGATGGAGCGCTGAACGGCGCCAACGGGGTAAATTATAAAAACAATTTGCTCTCGAGCTTGTGACAAATGCGTATGTAGACATATCGCCGGACGGTTGCGGTATTTCGGAAATTGATAAATTTCAAAGTGACCTAGCCCCGAAGGGTATAGCAATCGTTGTTTACGATTTCGACAGCATAGGCAGCGGCGCGAAATCACTGTACGACGGTTCGCAAGCAGTTTATAGCGCGTACGGCTCAGGGAAACCACGACAAACGCTCCGCATCCTGTATTATAATTCGCAACATTATCAGCCTATGTTAAATATGCTGGGTGCGGTCGGTAGTCGTGGTTTTTGCATACCATGTAACAGATCTTACACGCACGAGGCAGAGCATAAGTGCTCCCACAAATGCGCTAGATGTTTCGGAAAACCGCCCTGCAATTCGGCTCTCCCCACATTGTATTGTCGTGAGTGCCATAGGTACTTTTTTGGCCAAATCTGTTTCCATAATCATATAAACACGGTATTTATCAAACAGAAGGGAAAAGAAAAGAGCGTGTGTCAGGCCGTTCGCAGCTGTCCACACTGTCTCAGACCGCTTCAAAGAACGCTGCGTAAACACTCTTGCGATAAGGTGTACTGTAGAGTCTGCAAGAGCGTTAACAAAGCAGGCCACCAGTGTTACGTCAGACCGGTAAAAAAGACACCCGTGGAACAAAATATTCTATTCATTTTTTACGATTTTGAAACACAGCAGATACAGAAGTTGCCCGGTGATGACACGGTACGCATCCACACACCAAATTTGTGCGTCGCTCAGCAAATGTGCACAGCATGCATAAACGATACAGATCTCGCGAGGGTATGCCCGTCTTGCGGTGTACGCGAGTACGACTTTGAAGAGGATCCCGTAAGGCAGTTTGTAGATTACGCGTGCGATCCTAAAAGAAAATCGTTTCAGAGGTGATCTGTGTGGCGCATAACGCCAAGGGTTTCGACGCGCAGTTTATACTGAAGCATATCGTGAAGCGTAAGCGGA
>JARQTG010000203.1:43908-341019 GCA_030142615.1 Syrista parreyssii
CTGCCAATTCATGATAACATGACGGCAGGGTCCATTTCATATAACGATCGTGTTGGTAGCAACAAACCCGATCCAAGCTGCAATTTCTGCTCCCCCAATTTTGACAATTGCAGACATACACAGAAGCATAATCTCAACGTAAACACCCATTGATAACATTCCTTTTTCGAAAACTGAAGAAATAAATTACGAGGCACACTCTGATCTTCCGGAAGACATCGTGTTCGAAAAAAAAACGTGAACGTGAACAAGATCGTAAAATCACGGAAGCAGCGTGCTGTCCCAACGATATTGAAAACACAACAAACAATCTTTTGCCAATAAAACCGCGAGTGAATGCAAAGATTCCTACGACAAAGTACAACAATCAACGATCGCTTTCGATCGCTTTTCTTAACGAGGTCGAGGATTGGGGTGGATTTACAAAACAGACAGAACCGATCAGACCGAATGTCAGGCAAAGCAAAGAAACGAGGCAAATATCTAACCGCGTGTCCTGAATTTGCCATAATTCGCAAGCGTCCAAAATGTTGCCGATAATTACCACTTCTTGTGAACCGAAACGCTTTGGGCCCGGCAAAAATCAGTAGACGAATGATCTCTGTACTAAACACCATGTTAGTTGCATATCACGATTATGGCTCGTATGACGAGCATAATACAGAGTCTAATGTTATTGTACACGAGTTTGTACGGACGTTATCGAGGTCGGGCGTGAGTTCAAAGCTGTATGACGAGCGAGGTACAATATTGAATATTACTAAAACGATGAAAAATTGAATGTTGGGTTGCTGTATCAATGTTGCAACTTTGATGGAAAAATTCATTTTACGTGATGTTCCGTCCCTTCAAAAAAAACTGTTCAACGCAGTTATCGTGGTTTTGGAAAGACGATTATTATTCCAGTACTCAAAGTCAATACAACCGCAATTTCTAGAGATGACATACGGGGTTTACAGGAAGCTGTAAATTTGTCCTGTGTATCTGAGACTTCGAGCAAGAGTAGCCGATGCACAAGTATTAGCGTTGCTAGAACTGTTTCCGGAGGTAGCCACATTATAATAAATATCGAGGCTGTGGAAATTGACATATTTACAGCAAGACGTGGTTTATCGAATTGCAGAAAACAATTTACTCTCCTGGAAATACCAGATAAGTTATACTACTGTGATCGAGAATATAGATTTTACTTTCAGCTATCGTATTCATTAGCGTCCATTATTTCGCGTAGACCAAACGGGTGAGAGGTAAGTGGGGAAAAAACACAATGATACATTGTCGAGACGAACAATAGAAGTAATGCCCGAACGCTATTGCAACAACATAGAATCCATCTGCTGCTCTACATTCAAGTGTAGAATTAAGGTGTTGAACACATTATTCCATATATTATCGTTTTATTATATTATAATTTGTTGTAAGGTCAAGTTGAAAATGAAGGAAAAAGTACTAAGAAAAAATGCAGAGAAAATGAACAAAATGAAACCGGTTTTCCGCCACGTCCACGCGGTCGGTTTTTGATTATGCTAAGAGCGGAAATTTATTATACCAGCCCTCCTTGTCAATACTGATAAACAGTACTGAAGCAGTATGATAGAGATGTGAGTACACAAATTGTAAAAATAAATGAAATGTTAAGGGGAGAACCCCGTGTGACGCGCTGACAAGCAGATGATTTGTGGGATTTTTTTGTTTAGAAAACAATACAAGTGATTCTTTTCAAATGTTGAGATTATATTATTGCATTTTTAAACAAAAGAAGAAAAATTTTTAAAAGCTGTCACATTCATCAGTTGCACGAGTGAGACATTTCTGCTTGTTTTTTTAAAGCATTCAATGCTTTTTTCATCCGTTGAATATAAATTTGCCTAGCATGAATGCACCGTTTCACGATTCGCTCAGCTTCTATCCTACTGTTACGTCCCGGCCGGTCCCACGGTCACCTGCAAACCTTTCAGGTCCCGTGGTCGGGCCGTGCACATGGCCCCTCCGTTGTTCTTGCCTTCGGATAGCCTTGACGAATGGGAGACTACGTGAAAATATCAATTAAAAAAGAAGTCATGTGCTAGGTTGACAGAGGCGCGCGTGGGCAGTTTGGCTGCGATTTCTGGCTGCTACTAAATTCAGCTTCATTGAGGAATCCAGTATCAAGGAAATTGTCTTGTGGATATCTGGAGAGGCTAGGAAGGCGGTAGTGAGTGATGCTTTTTTGAAACTGCCCAGTTTTCAGAATTTGTCAGTTTTTGTCATTGTCTCCTACATCCATGAACCCACCGCATAAGAGCTGGTCAAGGGTAAAATTTGGAGACAGTTTGGTGATATAATTCCAATTATACCTGGCGTCCATTTCGGTAGATTATTTTAATTCAGTTTTCCCGGAGTGCCATTTATTTGTAAACGGAGGTTTGCCAAAAATATCCGTTACAGTATGTACGAGAAGTATATAAGAGAAATGCACGAAACGTATACGATATCCCCACCAAAACACTTTCGTGTAAAAAAAACTGACCAAGTACAGGATTGCTGTGAATTCCCCTCTTTACAAAAACACTAGTATTTATATCTTACAATATTGGTCCACATACAAAAAGGAATGATATCGTCTTATAATGCCAAGTACATAAATCACTACATATCTGCTTATTATATAATGTAGCACTAGCTGATCACTTAAACACTTTAACTGCCCGTATTCGAGTGGCAGCAAAACTTCTGTACATGGGTGAGCGTTATACTGACTACTTACGAAAGATCTTATTGTTAGTAGGTATTTGGAAGGATATTTGACAGGATATAATACGTCTCTGTTAAATTATTATAAACACATAGCTGACCATTCCGGTACATAAGTTCTTATCTTCGGCTACGAAAGAAACAACGGACCCAGTATGTTTGCATAGACGCATCGAGGTTAATTTCATTCTTAGAAGTGCGCTTGATACAGCCGCGCGCGCCGTCTGACGAAGAATTATCCCATATGTATTACTATTCCGTAGAAGCTAGCGGGATGGCTAGTGACATTCAGCACATATTGAAAGGTATGTGAACAAATTCATGGTAAACACAATAAGACACCGAGAGAGGTTAGATCACCTTCCTCCACACACGAAATTCTACGATTTTGTTATCTCTTAACAAATAACTTTGATATTTGAATCTCTGAAGTTATTTGGAATGTAGACTTTTCTCACACGATCGCACATTGACAATGATGATTAAAGTATGGTTTTTTCTTCAGTACGGGTGATTCAACTAGCTTCATAAGCGTGTAGCGCATGCTCTTATTTCTTTGTAATTCCATAGTTGCACTGTCCCATGTATGCATCTCCTTTATTTATCCTTCCGCAGCTAATGATATTTGGAAAATAAAAGCGCTGGGTGAGCTTCTGAAAGATACAAATACAATTGAACTCAACCGACTGATTTTGAACCTCGCTGCTCGCGTGAACTTAAGATCGACATATGAAATCTATTTAGGTCCATAATTTGACATTTTTTATCTCAAATTAATATTTATTGAACACAATTCAGTTGTCTTATTGTAAGAAACCGTACAAATTATTGCTCTGTCATGTTATAGATTCGTAATAGTGAAAATTCGCAAGTGATTCAGACTGCGCTACGATTGGATTGAATACACACTATAAGGCAGATCATGTTGAGATGCCTAAGTCTACAAGCCAATATAAACTACATTTCCTAGATGTAAAAGCTTTTGTACAAATTAGCAATATCTACCTACTAGCAGATGGACAACGCGTCATTTCTGCATTTAACATATAAGTTGTAAATATTTGATATAATAAACTTATCGTGCAAATGTGTGCATTCTTACTTTATTTTAGATAAATTTTATCCGACTTCATATACATATGCAATACATATGCACTTTCGACAAACCGCAGCAATTTTCACACAATATTGGAGAATTATTTGCACAACAAAACGGCCTTAATTTTTCTATTGAACTTATTCGTGATATAATTGATTCGATACTTCAAAAATTGTATTTCATCCTATTCTTCTTGCCTCAACTATCCTCACTATCAGTACATTTTTTTAACTACTCTCAACTGCTATAAGTGGCAGCCAACTTGAGTTTACAGTGTGGTTAAATGAACGATATATCAGTATACTTATTCAACCATTACCGATTCAAAGATATATTTTGTTATATCAATTTTCCTTACTACACGTTTTTCACCAATGTTTATTTACGTGAAACGATATTTATTAATTATTAATACATATTCTATTCTTCCTAATAAGAGTTAGGCTTCTTTCGAAAGAATTATTTGTTGAATATTAATAAAGATTTATTTCGCCATATTCCAAAGTATCGTTTATTAACAGATAATAAATTTCATTAAATATGACAAAAGTGTTTCCTGAGTGTGCACAGGACAACCATTTATGTGTATAGTGTTTCAACAATACCCATTCAAATAATTTGTCTGGTAAGTAGTAATATTTAGATACATTCTTTTTATAATCCTCAAACTATTTAATGTTTAGTATAAAATTTCTCGGCCCGAACGAAAAGTTCACTGTCAGTCACCGGTGACCGACGTGGCACTTGACGTGTTAATAAAATGTTAAAATTAAAAATAAAAAACAAATATATTTTAAATATATCTACCGTATATACTTCATATGTTTCGCATATACATTTGATATATGGGAAAATATATTTTCAAATATACTTGATTTCCATGAACGTATAGAGCTGCAAACTTTACGAGCAGATTTTCTCGAAAATTTCGTCAAATGAAAGGACCTGCCTGACAAAACAAACTCGTTGCTCATTATGACCCCATGCAGTCGACCGCAAGACAAAGCAACGATGTGCCAACGGCCTACGTGCAGCGAGCACAGGCTGTACTTGTGCACTATGTGTAGTAGTGTGGATGAATGATATATCTTTATAATTCATATATTTTTACGTTGTTCGTTACTATTTTCTAGAACTGCGACTATAACCTCTGTTCAATGTTTAAAATAATTATACTTTTTGAAACGCACATTAATGACTTTTTTTACCAATAGCTACACGTCTGTACAACATCGCCATGAAATGCCGATTCCCAATATTTGAGACAAGAAAAATTAGGATTTTTTCTGCAAAAAAGTGATCTTTCGTGATTTCTTTATTATTTTCGTACGGTTTTCAATTTTTTTTTTTTGACAAAGTTAAAATATGCATTTAAATAAACCAAACGTTAAGTTGTTTTAGAGACATGAAAGTATATCAAAATATTTTAGTATTGCATACATTTTTATCAAAACGGAAATGGAATGCAATACACTATGTGTGGACTCGGTGTACTAAACAAAAGTAGTGTGAACTCGGAGGGTTAATAATGTTTCCTCGTTATCGTTAGTGTTAATATATCAAGAGTTCGTAATATTCAACCTCACTAACTATTCTTGCTTTTAATATTACATGTACTTTCATATTCCCTCTACTGCGATATACAAACTTGGCACGCACTATGTTACCTACTACTCATTATCGTTTAATCTTTATTTTTTCTAAGATTTAATAGTTCTTAATTAATGTTAACAAACCCTACATTCTGCAATTTCTCAGATAGGGCTTCGATAGAATAATAACGATTAACTTCATTTTTTGATATATTCACTTTAAAATTTGTTCATTTATTAATGCGTTTTAATCACTGCATTACTGACTTTCCACCAATGTTAATATACAAATTTATACGATTACTTGCAGGACCGTTGACATTTTTCAAATTAAAGGATGTAGAAGAAATAAGTTTAGTAAATATTCCGAAAAAAATTCAAAGACCCTCTGGTATCTGAGATTTATTTCCAACCGGTGGAAATTGTAGATTTGAAACATCCGTTTCCAAAAACAAAGGTACTTCAAAGACACCATACAAGGCATAGGACATTATACGGCAATAAGCCTATGGGCTAATTCTACACGGGTAAAATATAATGACTGCTGCCAGAAGCATTGTAACTTACCTATTACATACTGCAGTCATCCTCACTTAATTGTACATGGCAAACACAAAAAAGGATCATTTCCGATTCTTATAGTTGTAATTCTTATCCAGAAAATCTATAAACGTTATAATACTATGTTTCTCTGCTTAAAAGAACGTTTAGCACTTGATCAAGAAAATGAGAGAACTTACTTTTGATATGAACTGCCGTACAGTACAAATGAATTAGAAAAGTATATGCAAGATTCACAATTATTAAATAGTCATCCTCAATCCTGCGCACTGCGTGGACTACTGACTTGGTACTGCTTGCGGACCGTAATGAGCCTTGCACACAAAAGGCAGCGGGCAGCGGCAGCAAGCAACAAAGCAGCGACCAATGAGCCTATAGCACTGAGTTGTGGCGTCATAACTCAGATCCAAAGCATCTTGCTCATTGGTCGCTGCCTGCTGCTCACTGCCCGCTGCCGTTGGTGTGCAAGGTCCATTAGAGGTGTAAGAATGTTATTTTATGGCCAATCACGAGCAAACGTTTTGTTTTGGCTAGGACTTGAAGAAATTCGGCGAAGTGGTAAACAAAATAGGGTATCCAAATAATAAGCCTTCGAAGAAATACTGATGAACGCAGTAGAATTGAAGTTATGAAAAAAAAATTCGTAAAAGGAACCTACACGTTATTTATTTATACTTTTGGACACAAAGGCCATTTCAAGCACGAGGCAACTATCTCAGTGATCCTTGCTCACTTCAGCTATTGCCGAACGTTAATTCAATCAACTATCTTAATATCAAATAAATTTATCACGCGCCGACATATATATATATATATATATATATATTTATATACATGCCGATCAAATATTAGCATTGCCACAACTCTAAAAATGAATTGTTTAGTTTTTACTTTAGTAAAAAAAAGACTTTCTAATTACGAATTTAGGTATGGCATATTTTTAGTAATGTCATACTCCCTGACCCAAGGAAAAATACGCATTTGGAAGCATTAAATTCAGTGCTGGGGTATCTTAAGAGCCTTAAATCCATAAATCATTTTTCCATTTCCTACTGTGGAAAATTATATTTCATTCACTGGATATACCATTCTTCTTCGCAAACAGTATTACAGGGGAGAGTTTTTTTGCAGGAAAGGCAATGCAAATAAATGTTTATTGGTTTATAGCCTTTAAATAGCCTTTAATTTCTATGCACTGTGTTTTTATATTTTGCCTTCTTTTGGACGTCTTAGCCTGTGGCGGTGCTACCTTGAAATTGAGCTAGTACTACCACAAAATTATTTTAAAAATTGAGGAGCATTAAATTAGTCTAAAATGAGCCCTTTATTATAATATAGTTTCATATTGAATTTGGATATGTGGCAGTGCTAGCTTTATTGAAGTGGGTGTAAAGTCAGTTCAATGCTTATCACTTCCAAAAGTGGCCTTACTAAAAATGATCTTGTTACCAAAGTTAGAGTTGAGTGTAGCCTTGCTATTAGTCAAGCTAAAACATAAATTGCCAACTGAATGACATAGATTCAAGATTTATTAAGAGACACATGATGGAACCATGGTTCATCTGGAGACAATCCTATAGATTTATTGTCCAGAGAACTAACAATTGAATACTGAATTAGCGATAGATTAGGGTAGCATGGTCCTGCTTGATTAACTCAGGGAAAATAGCCTGTATAATAAGAAGTAGAAATAGATGCATTAAAAATGAAGCTATCAGTAGCACTTGTGACGGAGAAATAAAACCAAAACCTGTTAATGAGATTTCCTTCTTCCTATAAGCTCTAATAGATAGTAGTTTATTGCATAAGATTTGAAAACAAGATGATGAAACAAGATTTGATACAAGACAAAAAGAGAGAAAAGAGACTTTATCAGTTAAAGAGCTGTGACAAACCTGAAAGATCTATCGTTTGGACCAGAGCTTCAAGAACCAGAGTACAGAAAACAAAAACCTAAGACAAACCAGTTGACAGCACTGAAACCAATTCTTCATAGCAAACGGTTGATTAGAGTAAATGGGAATATATGTCAAGCAAATGTGCCAAAAGAGTATAAGCACCTAATGATCTTATCTGCAAAGCATCATATAACAATTATCATAAGAAGGCATTTACAGCTGCATTATTATGGTCTTAAACAACTATTGTGTACTCTGAGGCAGAGATACTGGCGATTAAGTAAAAGAAAGGAGGTACATAACTTAACTATTCTGGGTGTTGACAAGTGTTGACCGTTCGCAGCCTCGTTAAAAAGAACAAACTATTGTGTGCAATGTTTCAACCTATGGTGCCATCTTCAGGCCTTTATTAATAAACCAAGTAAAGAGGTAAGTTATAGAGAAACAAGTGCATAGAGAGGATTGACTTAAACAATACTTACAGAAACTTATTGGACATGGGATACAAAAGCATAAATAATATAGTCACTGTGTGGACACCGAGCTGATTAGAGAAGGTGGATTATGCTTCCAATTTAACTAATTGCAAGAGAGATTTAGTTAAGTGTCATATATTAGTATTATGACTATGTTCAGTATGAGTGAGAAAGGTAAATAATAATACAATTGTACCTTTTTAGTGCCAATGAAGGAAAACTGCATTCTCAGAAGAGGAGAGAAAAACTGAACCATGAGAAACAATGGCGGTCATAAGAAGATAAATGTTAAAATCAAGATGCCGGCGGACGTTAAACTTTTTGGTAGTCAAGGGCTAATTAAAGTCAAACAGTTAAATTTGTTATAGACCAGGGAAAATTCTATTTTATATTATTGCTGCTAACTAGATATTGAAATTGAAATATTATAGTGAAATTGTAGATTTTGGTTATTTCTTAAGGATATTGTAATATATGACACTTAGCTTCTCAATATCATTTCTAAAGTTTACGC
The DNA here is from genome assembly GCA_030142615.1 of Syrista parreyssii. Lineage (NCBI taxonomy): Eukaryota > Metazoa > Arthropoda > Insecta > Hymenoptera > Cephidae > Syrista > Syrista parreyssii. The sequence goes on from JARQTG010000203.1 coordinate 52,782, forward strand.
TTGAATGTTGCATTTCTGAACATTCACGCTTGTGATCATTGCCTTTCTTTACCATACGTGGACGGTCTCTCACAACGTTTATCCAAACTGTTCAGAGAATACAACATCAAAGTTAGTCACAAGAATGCAAACAACTTGAAATCTTACATCGGTACCACTAAGGACCCTATAAAATATTTAGATAGATCAAATTTAGTATACTTGATTCCCTGCAACAATTGTGAAAAATGTTACATTGGCCAAACCGGCAGATATCTTAAAAAGCGCATAGCTGAACACAGGAATGACAGCAAAAGAGAAAACACTACACACACGGCATTGGTATTAAACAAAATAGATGTTGGAAATACTTTTGATTTTGAGCACAGAAAAATACTAGGCAATGAATCCGATTATCACCATAGATGCATACTAGAAATTATCAAAATATCTACCAATTTGAATACCATAAACTTTAGAAATGATATTGAGAAGCTAAGTGTCATATATTACAATATCTTTAAGAAATAACCAAAATCTACAATTTCACTATAATATTTCAATTTCAATATCTAATTAGCAGCAATAATATAAAATTGAATTTTCCCTCGTCTATAACAAATTAACTGTTTGACTTTAATTAGCCCTTGACTACCAAAAAGTCTAACGTCCGCCGGCATCTTGATTTTTAAATTTATCTTTTTATGACCGCCGTTGTTTCTTCATGGTTCAGTTTTTCTCTCCTCTTCTGAGCATGCAGTTTTCCTTCACTGGCACTAAAAAAGTACAATTGTATTATTATATATCCTTCTCACTCATACTGAACATAGTCGCAACACTAATATATGACACTTAACTAAATCTCCCTTGCGATTAGTTAAATAGGAGGCCTAGTCCACCTTTTCCAATCAGCTCGGTGTCCACCCAGTGACTATGTTATTTATGCTTTTGTATCCCATGTCCAATAAGTTTCTGTAAGTATTTTTTAAGTCAATCCTCTTTATGCACTTGTTTCTCTGTAACTTACCTCTTTACTTGGTTTATTAATAAAGGCCTGAAGATGACCTGCACCATGGGTTGCAACATTGCACACAATAGTTTGTTTTCTTAACAAGACTACGAATGGTCAACACCCAGAATAGTTAAATTCAGCATCCAGCCGAAATTTCTACAATAATAATGAGGTACATAACTTCATAAGAAATTGCTTACCACGCTTTTGCAATGAACCCCATCTTCTAGATGTAATCATAAGTGATCTGCCAGGGGAACGAGTTTCTGCATGCTTGAAGTCCTTGGCGAATACAAGAATTGATTACGCAGGTTCACTTCAAATGAGAGAAAGCCCTAGACGTGGAAAGATTCACACATCCAAATCCTGGATTGTGGTCTTAATATTCCTAACCCCTAAGACACTGCGTTGGATTTTGTTCCAGAACGATCGGATCCTCGAAGATTTGTTGCCAGAAAAGGTGTGCTCACAAATAGTCTGAGATAATGGCACTAATTGCGTGGATACTGCTAGAAAGTTAAAAGAAATCTACGAGTTTCTAGAGAAGGAATAACATTGAACGAACATACAAACGATACAAAAGACTCAGTTACACTTGTCAAATGCATGTTTGAACTGAATTGAAGAAGGAGTGTCGACCAGTGGTACAAGGTATCCATAGGAATTTGAGTTGTATTATTGGTCAAAAGTTGCGTTCGATAGCGTGTTTGACGACTGTAACTGGACCCTCGCATTAAGAGTAAGTCTACACGTACGGGTTTTAGAAAGGACTAACCAATCACGCATAAGATTTAGAAAGAACAGCACAACGTGATTGGTTAGTCGTTTCTAAAAACCCATACGTGTAAACTTAATGCATGTAAACTTGCTGGACATTGAATTGTTGAAAACGGAGCAGGACGCAGCGTTGTATGCAGTTGAAAATCTAAACATTGCGTGTAATGCAATGTAATGTGAATGATATTTTCAACAATCTGCAAATAATAAATATATTCTATTAGCCGGTATTTTTTTCATTTTATTAAGATGGTAAGCTTTTCTTATATTATTGGTTAAGATTATTAAAGCAGATTATTCATTAACGTAAACCAGCTCGTCTTCTCAAATCTGCACCAATTTCTTACATTTTATACATATTTTATTAACATTATTTCAGTACTCCTTAGTACATAAAACTGAAAATGCTCACGAAGACAGCATTTGGACATGTGCATGGGGCTGTTTGAAAGAAAAGAAAAATTCTGAACGCAATAATGAGGACTCCAGGTTGTAAAAATATAATATGTGTATAAAACATTATTTACTAATAATTACATATTTACAGAGATTCTATGCATTCAGGTCAAGGAGAAACAGTTGAGTACATAGTGACTGGTTCAGTAGATGATTCGGTTAGAATATGGGAGCAGAAAGATTCAAATTTAAAATTGAAGTACAAACCTTCAGGTCATTCACTTGGAGTAGTATCTGTTGCTATAAATTCAGATGGATCGAGTAAGTCATATGGTTTTACTACTCTTGCAATAAATTCATTTATATCTTTTGTAGCAGGTTATTCAGAAGTATTGTACCTAAAAGAGAGTACTATAATATCGGATAAAATCACTTCATTTGCTGAAATACTTTTAAATAATACTATATTGGCTAAATAGTGTCCAAACAAATGTGTAAGGAGGATATGTTTTTGAGTGACAAAAAATTCAATGTACCATCTATCACAATGGTCTTTGGCATATCTTTTGCTGACATTTTCACTCTTCCATTACATTCGTTAAAAATAACAAACTATTAGATTACTCCCTAACTAACTAACTAAATTGCAATTGTAGAGATGGACATGGTATGTTTTTTCAATTGACAAAAGTGTTGATAACTATACACTAAGATCATATCTTGCAGTATTTCCTTAAGGATGTGAACCAAGTGGCTAAATAACAAAGATATTTTGGTTCCTTTGAGAACTTTTCTTAAGTATGTTATATGACCTATGTTATTTTTTTAGTAAACTATAATGGTTTTCCAAAGGGACTAAAATATAAAAATCTTTGTTGTTCATCTGACTGCTTGGTCAACATCCTGAGGGGAAGACTCCAAAACATGTTTTTAATGTGCAATGAATCAACACACTTATAATTTATGTATTAGGGAATACTTTTCAATAGTTTGTAATAAATACTATGGAAATGTAGAACAAACAGCTCTCAGTAACAATCGGATGAATCATGAAAGATTTTATGCTCACTCAACACGACAGTCTCTCTCGACGTCTGTGTTGGAAGACCCTGTATATCTCTGATATCGTGGCAATTGGTGACTATTGGCTGACTCAAAAATTCCTGTTAACGTTATTTTAAAGTTTTTATTTTATATTCCTACAATTAAAACATGCATATACTTCTCAGTAATTCTTTATCTTAAATTGATTTTCAGAATGTGCTTCTAGTTCACTAGACTCTAGTTTAAGGTTATGGAATTTGGCAACTGGAGAGAAAATATCTAGTATTGAAGTAGGACCTGTGGATATCTGGACAGTGGTTTTTTCACCAGATGACAAATTCATTGTATCAGGCAGTCATGCCGGCAAAATACACTTGTATGGTACTGAAAGTGGTAAACAAGAACAAACATTGGATACTAGAGGTGGAAAATTTACTTTGAGTGTGGCTTACGTAAGTGTTTTAGTCTATCTGAATCAATTATTTAGTTTATATAATTTATATTTGAAAATTGCTCCATTAAGGTTAAGCAAAAGATTCCAATGTTCTTAAGGAGGTACGACTATCAAAACGAATCCAACTTACCGATCTGAAATTTTGTTATGTTCTTGGCAGGTACATAATCTTTGTGCGTGCATAATTTCTAAAAGATTGGCCGCCCCGTTTGTAAGATACAGGCAGTGATAATAACATAAATTGCACAATGCAGCTACATTTGCCGTGTTAAATTGACGTCATGGATTGCAACTTCTAAACGGTAAAAATTCATGATATGCTTAGGAGACAATTATTTTACATTAACAATAACTACCACAGTTTTTTTTAATCAGGAAAGTTGGAATTATTTTTTTAACTTTTTACAACTATATTTAAGCAATATAGAGTATGAAAATTATAAAATTTATTCGTCTCTGATCATCGGCTTGGTTCAATGATGATATGTTATTTAGCAAATATTTTTGAGAATAGCATTATACTGTTTATTTGCGAAAAGAATGAAACTACTATACAATAGGAAAAAGTCGTACCTCCTTAATAGTAAAATAATAGCTCTACCCGGAGTATGGGGAGATTATGATTTTTCCGGCCCCTTCATTTGACGATTGTTTATGGTTGTATTTTTTACGGAGAGCGAAATAGTGTGTATAAATAGTGTATCGGTGCAGAACCATCGATGAAAATAAAAAAAGAGGCACGCAGGAAAAGGTTTACATCGATCAATTTTACGCCATATCACTGGGAATTGCTCTCGACTAGTCAATTATGAGATTTTTTGGTGCTAAGTTTCCTCGCTTCCAGCCTTATTCGTGTGACAATTCATCCATACACACAATGTGTTTCATCCCCCCTTAAGCACTTTGCTAATATGTCTTTCACAAAACAAGTTAAAGTAGGCATATAAGAATAGTTTAACTAATTATGCGGATCTCATCGTATTCAATATTCTCTGAAAACTACAATGCTGGTCTCAACGATATTTCGATCGAACTATTATTTTCGGACAAAATTAAAGTGTTCCTTGTGTAATACAATGCTTTGTATGTTAATTCAGAGTCCTGATGGTAAATACATCGCAAGCGGTGCAATAGATGGAATTATTAATATATTCGATGTCGCTTATGGAAAAGTACTACGAACGTTAGAAGGTAAAATTATAACTACATATATACACAAATACATTCTTACGCGAACATTTCTGTCAATTTTGTCATTTTTGTAGGTCATGCGATGCCAATTAGATCTTTATGTTTTTCACCTGATTCACAATTACTTCTGACAGCATCCGACGATGGACATATGAAATTATATGACGTGTAAGTTGTTATTTTTAAGAAACTTTTTCATCACGGCAAAATTTTATTTGTGCTTTCAAATTTCATTACACCTCAAACGTTGAACATGAAGAAACCAAAGTTCTTTATTAATTATGGCTGATATTCAGTTGTAATACAAATAATTATGACACACATATACAGTGTGATGATGTCACAAGCAAGAAATATTTTACACAATTATTTTTGCATATTTTTCATTATTTTGCTAAAATGTTAATACTCCTGTGTTCCAATAATGGTAAACAAGTTGGATAAGCATGCTGTTAAATAATATACAATGCGAGAATAACATTTAAAAAGAATCAAGTAATTTTTGATATATCGATTCATCATGGACGCCTGTTTTATTTCTATACAAAAGTCTTCAAATTAACATTTTTACTACATCTAACTCAAGTATACCTAAATTCTTGAATATATGACGAATACGAGAATTTATCGTTAGTCGGACAATAATTTATTATAATTCTTATTTTAACATCAGTATTATCCAAGAAAAAAGATATGAAATTGTATATTCTGCTGTAAAATTTAGAACACAAACTATCCATTAGACCTGATTGAGTTTGTCGTGTTAAGTGATTCTATCTCTTTATTTTTTGAAATTATTATGAAAAATATTTGTTGGTTTTAATGAATAAGTTTTTAATCTTTAACGCTAATTTCCCTGCGGTTAGATTTACTCGAGTTGCAGTTGTCCGTGCAGAGGCATTCTGTACAGTGTCGGGGTGGTCCCGTTATTTGAGAATGATTATCATCAGTGCGACTCTGGTGTACCACGAGTTAAAAATTTTGTCAATATTGAGCTTCCTAACAATAATCTCTCTAGGTTGTTCTGTGCTGTGACGGTAGACAAAAAGTACATTTTTTACCTATCTAGGAAAGATGCTAATGTAGCCGGAACGATGTCGGGTCACGGTTCCTGGGTACTGGGCGTAGCGTTTTCACCAGATGGACAAACATTTGCATCAAGTAGTTCAGATCACACCGTAAAAATTTGGGAATTAGCTCAACGACAATGTCTGCACACATTTAACGATCACACAGACCAGGTTTGTACACATATTGCCTAACTTTTGAGCGTCTATGATTGATGTCTTATTGATTTTATAGGTATGGATGGTGAAGTATCATCCAGAAAAGAAAAATATGTTAGTATCTGTATCCGAAGACAAATCCATTAACTTATACGAATGTCCGGCATAATGAAAACCAAATGTCACATGCTACAAAATAAAATATTATAACTGCGGTGCTATTTATGTTTGTCAAACCAACCCTCAACCTGCGGTAAACACACAATGATCAAACGCATCGGTATTACCTATAAATTTTATACCATTGCATTTTATTAAACATACAAATCGTCGAAATGTTGGCAAAAATCAGAAACATAACTAATACAACATTACGTTTATTACCTAAATATACTAAAAGCGGTTAGTACAAAGTAATTATACGCTGTATAGACCAAATTGTATTTCAAACTCAAAGAAACGATGCCCACGCACTCCTAGTTGGAAGAGTTAAATTTAATCAACCCGAACTGGACTGGGACCAAATAGTAATGTGAAATCCATCATAGTCACAATTTGTGATGAAATTACTTTGTGCCACAACACGTGCTCGTGAATCTGGCAAAAAGTAACACAAGGGAATTGCAGACAATAACGCATTATGTTGAAAGTTTATGGAAGTTCGAACAATAGGGAAAAGAATTAATCGAGATGATTATTGTCCGACAATAATAAAAAAAAAAAAAGATAAATATCTTTAGGTTAGCAAAAAGTTAATAATTCTCAGGCTTCGAAACCCGAGAACAGATATATATTCCTTACGTGTAAGTCTAATTATGCAATGCGAATACATGTTTAAATTATATAACGGATCTATCCAGTAGACTAGAAACTTAAAACAATTATTTTGGGCGTTGCTATTGATATTTACGGCATTTTACGTAATTTAAATAGTCACAATATTAGAAATTTGGTTACCACTCGATTGACACATTCTCTCGCAATAACGACGAGAAGTAAATTGTCAACTTTCACTATTTTTCTATCAGTCTTACAAAGTAATTACATTTTTATCCTTCTTGGGATCTCGTTCAATGTTAGCGAATCGAAAGAAAGGGTAGAATATTTTTATTCTCTATTTGCGAATGATTAATAACCAATATACATGACATTGCATACTGTTATATGCTGCGTATGCTACAAACATCTTGACAGATGTTTCTAAGTAAAGTTTCTATCGCATACTTATATATTTTCATTATATACAAGAAAAAATAAATAATTCAATATAATTATCTGTTTACTACCAATTTGGTGACTCGTTACCTTGGAATACCTAACAAATTATGTACACTTTTCAAAGATCTTGATAAATTATTCAGTAACCACATGGTTGTATATGAGATGCATCGGTCAAATCATTCATGTCAATTGTGACGCCAAGTATACATATAGTCGACTCACGAGTTCGACGTGTTTTTTTTTTGACAGATCGAAAACAAAGAAGTCTCTATCGAGGTACACGTGTCACTGCATAAAATGGATGTTACAAAGTATGCGTACGCATGATTTTGCACTTATTATATTGTTATTTTATTGATTTGTTAAGGATTGCATCGCTTAGGGACTGCCAGAAAAAAAATGCATTGAACTCGTGGGCCGACTATACACATTAACTAATAATCGCAATTTATGCATAATAATTACATAAACTGTAAATATTAAAAATTAAAATTATGCAGAAGTTTTCGAAAATGTAGAGTTATGCTTTCCGAAGAATTATAGCTCAGACATATGGAAATCACTTAAAAATGGGTGTTTTTCGTTCTCGTTTGACTACAATACGTTATTCGCTGTCTTGAAACAAACTTTAAGTTAAAGATTCATACAAAGTAAATATCTCGATGGCGTGTTCTTTTTTTTTAATATTACTTGGCTGTAAGGAGTGAAATCAATTCTGTGGAAAGAATACAGACATGCGCGTTGCTTGTAATACATAAAATGTGTCGGAAGTTTTTGTAAAATGTTATAAACGACCAATTTTCGTTCAACTTATTACACATAATCTTTAGGAGACCCGTCTACTGACTAGCAAAGGTCTGGCTAGTCACGGAGCATGACACTAATAAATTATCGGAATTTGGCATAAGACGTTTACTCGAGCGCAACCAGACGTACTGTGCCACAAGCCAAGTCCAAGTGGATCTCCGTTAAGTGAACGATCAGAGTAGAACTCTGATCGCTCACGTCCTTTGCGTCTCGAGGCATTCGGATTATTTCCCCGGATAACCCACTAGCAGCTTCGTTAGTGTTGTTGTACAAGCGCGGAATTACTGCGTGTTTGGAAAGAAGTAAAGTTAATGAATTCTACTAAAAAACTGCTGAAGAGTTTTTTGGTTGTCAACCGTTTTCTTGTCCTCTTTGAATGGCCTTTCCTTATGCTCCCAAAAACGTTCACTCAACAAGGGTCTGCTTTAATCGAGAAATGAAGGAATAAATTGTTTCGCAACCAAGCGTAAGACGCTAAATTGACACCATGCGGATCAGTCCTTAATTTGTTTTTTTTACTTCTTTTGAAGGTCCACTGTAATAAATGGTTAAGCTGGTGGCAAAATGTTTCTAGTGCGTTTCAGTGAAACTTTTATTAATTTCAGGTAATTCATGATTTTCATGCTCCGCGTCTCCAATCAATAGACTGGCTCCTTAAACTCCTGAACAAGACACTTGAAATATGCAATGGAATAGCGAAACCAATAATGACATAATAAAATCATTAATTTTCACGCAGAAAGCAAGTATTAAAGAAAATTTTGTTAGAATAATTATTACGTAAAATATGTTTTTCTACATATTGAATTTTTTTGTGAAGATCGAGATAGTTTTTGTAACTGATACATTTAATTTAACGCGATAGTTAATATTTTTGTCGTGGCGTTTAAACATGATTTTATCCTTTTCGTCCCCTACGATTAAAGTAATCGAACTTCTATATAAATACGTAGTAGTTGTTGTCTATAAGAAATAATTTAGAAACAAATATTCGTTCAATTATGAGAATATTATTTTCAACGAATTGATCTTCTGTTGGTTCGCCCATTAGTCTTTGCCTTAATGCATAATTGAAATATTTCATTAAAAATTGGATATTCAATAATACACGTATTTAAAGTATAGCATTTCTCACGTATTAAATAATTTCTTGTACCATACGCTTTCACGATTTTTTAGGATTTATCGTCGCACGCAGTATTAAATAAAGTTAGAATCTAAGGGGAAAAAAAACACTTCTGCGAGTTCTCATATAATATATGAGAATAATTAGGATCACTAGGAATTGTACCTGTTTTCCTGATCATAAAGATGAGACAGCCTCGTTGCGTCTAATTAATTTTCATAAGGATACAACGTGAAAAGTACCACTTCTGATAATTATTGTAATGAAGGTAAGTGCAAGTGTTATCCAAAAGCAATAAATTCTGCCTTTAAGGAGAAAAGACTAAAAAATTGAACAACACAAAATCAATTTAAGATCTGTGAACAAACGTATGTGAATGGTAAAATAAAACCCATGACAAATGCAACCGCATCGATATCTGCACTTCACGTTATACAGTTGTTACTTTCATAGACTCAGTGTTTATCTCTATTGCGTACTCAGACTGCTCAAGTTTGTCGTCATTGTTGTCAATCTTTATCTTTTCTGGTTTGGACGCGATATCCTGATTTGGGTTATAATTAAATGGTAGAACAATAGCCGAAGTTGGTGCACGTACGGACAACATACTGTTATGTGCACTAACATACGGTTGTAGCAGACCTGATTCTGAAGATTCTACACTGATAAACGAGCCAAGGCGGGACAAACGTTTTGTAACAGCTGAATCAGTTTCATTGCTTTGTTGTGTATTCTGCTGTTTCCTGCGTTCTGTGACATCATCTTCATTTAGATCATGAACTTTCTTGTTGGGCTTCGACTCTGCGTATTTCACCGGTATTTTGCACGGAGCATCCGCTATTCTCATACCACTTAAATCGCATGAATTACGGTACTTCATTTTATTTGCTTGTACGTCAGTGATTTTAAAATGAAGCTTAGACTTTGGTTTATACGATATAGAGCTACCTGTGGTATCTTGAGGAATTCCTTCAAATGTCGAACTACGAATTATTCTGAAGATTTGTGGCTTATTCGCCATAACTGACACGTCCACTTCAGTACTGGCTTCAGCAGGTGGAATCCATTGCTTCATGTCCGGCTTCTCCAAACACTGTTTATTCTTATTTTGCTCAACTTTTTTCCACAAGCTACCGATTTTACTCGATGCATCCCTTGTCAATTGTCGCCCTTGATTTAAATGTGAAGAATTCGATACAATGCTCGAATTGCTATTAGATCTTGGACCAAGCAATGAGACATTCTTTATAGAACTTTTTCTGTTGCTTTGTTGACCAATACGATTATTTTGTGTAATAGTCATTCCCCCAATGCTAGATCCCGTTGGCTGTCGCTTTGGCATTGTAGCTGATGGAATACCTTTTGAGGACTGTTTCTTATCCACGTTGGCTATCTTTGAAATTTTATTGTTAGACTGATGAATTCCTTGATACGTCCTAATAGATATTTTTGACTTTCCGCCTGCAACACATGTCACAGAAGACGAATTCTTGATGGGCTTTGCTATTTTGCTACGACTTGGCGACGTAGGTGGAAGTACAGTTGGTGCATTTTCTACTTCGGGTTCATCTTTGGTAAATGTTCCTTGCCTCTCTAGTGGTTTTACATGTGACTGCTTTGGAGTTTCTTTATGTAAATTTATACCAGAAGTTTGAGGTGAATCAAAATGCTTAATGGACTTGGCACAAGTGGGAACATTTCCCCCAGTTGGCAAAATTGAACTTTTGTTTGGCGTAACATCAATGCTTCGCTTCTGTTTTTGCATATTTTCAGTTACTGGTGTACTTTTTAAATTCGATTTCGACCTGTGAAATCCTCTCGATGCGCTAGTAGGAGGTTTATTATTCTGTCTCAGTGTAGTAGCTCTGGTTGATCTAACGGCAGGCGCGGTATTGCTGCGTCCGACTGGTATTCCACTAGGAGTGGAACTTACTGTTTTAGATGGGGAAGCCTGCGGGGTCGATTTACGAGTCGTTTGAGTAGAATATAGTGCCTTTCTTCTTCCTCTAATGGCTTTAGGACTTTCGGGTTCCGATTTCTCGGTAGTGTTTGAATCTAGACTGTCGTCTCTACTTGACATACCAGGCTTCAGTATACGAGGCCCTTTTACTGTCCTTGGCTGTTCTTCTACATGGTTTAATTCATCATTTTCTTCTGATAGAGAGCAATCTGGGCCGTCATCATCTTGCTTTAATTCAGGATTTTGAATTTCTCTTTCGATTGCGGGCAATCGATTCTTATTCATTTCGAAACCGAAGTTTTCAGGGGTAACAACCTGAGATATAGAAGAATTCATAAGCTTTTTATGAATTGTATCAACAACTCGAATTCTCAAGCTACGTTCTGACTCTGAATCATTTGATACCAAGCTTAGAGTTTCGCAATCGAGTAAGGCTTCGTCGCCAACAGTTTCCTTACGAGTGTTCGATTCGCGCAAAGTACTCAGCACTATATTGGCATTGCGTTTCAACATAACTTCCATTTCATCTGAAGAAATGTTTGAAATTTCTTCCTCGCAAATTCCATTATTCACCCTGGCTATGTTTGTCATAGACTCGTTCGCCGGTTCACTTAAAAAGCAATCATTTTCACTCAAAGTTTTGGTATGATATCGTTCTTTATTTCCCGTAGAAGCGACGTGTCTTTGCCTCTTTGTTTTATCTTCGGATTTCTTAAATATAGGTATAATTGATTTTGAGGAAGATACAGAACTTTTGACTGCTTCAGACATGTGTAGGTTCTCTACATATTCCTGTCCATCTCCTTGCTCTACGTATTCTTGCTCATCTCCTCGTTCTACGTCAACGCGTGTATTCTGCATAGCAGCAATTAATGAATTGCAAAGTACTTGGGTCTGGAATCTGGCTCTATCCTCTTGTCTACGCTGCCTAGGCGTAAGCTTTGAAAAGGGAGAACATTTACCGGCGGACTTCATCGTCACTTTATTATCGGCAAATTCCTGCTTCTTTCGTTCCTCTTCTTTTTTAACCATCTCTGCCGCGATGGTGTAAGTCTTATAACGCTCCTTCGCCAATTGCCGTTTCTGTTTCGGGGTTAAATGACTTTTAGTGAAACGTTTTTTCTGCGTAGACTCCGCCGAACTGCTAATACAGTATTCCGCTGGTATAGAAGTTGCCGCATCATCTGTATCGTTGCCAATCTCGTCGGCTTTTGTTACAGAAGTCTGCAGGAGCGTCTCATCCGTTTGCAATTCTGTATCTATGCAGAGTGTATCGCTGCACAATGTATGGGTGACAGCATCCATTGTAGATTCATCCATTTCGCTTACTTCGTTGAATAACGACGGTGGGTTTATATTTTCTAAGCATTCGCTAAGGCTGTTACTTGTACTCAATTGCATAGATTCGGCATAGCGCATGCAAGTCATCGATAGGACATTAGCGACTGGTTTCAAAAGATCAAAAACTGTATCGCTATTTGACAAGCTTAACAAATCTTGTTCTTTCATATCTGCAACTTCAGACGTAATACTCGCCACACTCACCATACTATTTTCCATATCACCAACATCCAACAGTTCATCCATCATAGACGGTGGTTTGACATTCTCCAGTTGCGTATTACTGTTAATGCTATATTCATTCAAAAGATTTTCTAAACTGCCTGTGTAATGTTGTCCATGACTCAACGCCCTTTTTGCAACAACTCCAGCAGGAAGAGACTTTTTCCGAGCATTTCGACACTCAGTTGTGCTCGTCTTCATCCGCATAGGAGGCAGAGACGTCGACTGACATAAATCTCGACCAATAGAAGCTTCTGCATTGTCAAGTATTCCGGCACAACTACTAGTAAGGGATAATAAACTGCCCATCGAAGAAGGAGGTTTTATAGCGTCAAGATCAACAGAAGTCATGCTAATAGAATTTAGTTCATCTTGCTTTTTCGCCTGAGCGTTGGCTGCTTCTGCGAGTTTTATAGCTTCTCTTTGGATTATTTTTGAATCCGACATATTTGATTGTTCACCAATATTATTTCTCACGCACTCCCACGTAGCTGAACTGAATTGATCATCTTGAGTGTCACTTTTGAACGAAGCAACCAAAGGAGCGCTAACGCTAATGCTAGGGTAAGAAATATCGTTCGGAGAATCCTCATTCCATGTATCACTGACAACACTTTGTTTCATTGCAATAGAATCTCGTTCTCGCATTGCTTCAGTTTCTTGAACTAAAGCTGCTGTAAGTCGATCCAGCGAAGCAATCATAGCATCTGGGTCTCGCTGTCGCTTATATTCCTCTTCCAATGTCTCCTTCGAAGTGGCATCATGAGATATTGCAATATTATCTATTGGACGGGTACAATGAGTTGAGTGATACTTAGGTCCGCTAACTAAACTTTCCTGCTCATCGTTCGATTTCTTATTTATGCCCCAATCATTCATCTCTTTAAGTGAGATTTTATCTCGATCGCCGATAGCTTTTTCCGCAACCGATGGCGACATCTTACTCGTCGAAACTTTCGCAGTGCAATCCGCATCGGGATCCCCGGTTTTATCTGCCGTATTTGATAGAACTGTGTCATCGGTGGTCCGAATACATAATTTTAAAAAAGTTTGTTCAGATCGTTCCACTAAGTCGTTCACTCGACTGTTTGAAAGGTTCGCAGTATCCTGATGAGTTGGTGCTATCATCCACTTTTTAGATGCGGTGTTTATCGTATCGATTTCTAATCCGTTATCATCATTCGGATTCTCATGTGTTTTAATGTCGATCATTTTACAGCTGGAAGATAGTGTGCTATCGTTGTCCCCTTCGATAAAATATGAGGATGTACAAGGACTGAGATTATTTCGTATAGGATTATTTGGCTTGAAACCAGGAGGATTCACCTGATTATGATTTTCTTGTACACATGTAGCATTCAGGATGGTAGTTTCAAATGCTGTATCTTCAAGAGAATTATCTTCACTAGTCTTAGAAGTAAATGGGAGTTTCACTATTCCGCATTCGTTGATACTACTAAATGATCTGCCGCTGAGAGTTGCATCTTCGCATTCTGGCTCTTGTGCCATGGGCGTGAAGATCATTGCAGTCTTTGTGAATGGTAAAGAACTGTTACTGAATTGTGCACCAGGTTGAGCCTAAAAAAATTGCAATACTCAATTTAGTAAAAGAAGTACAAAAGAGATATACAATAATAAATAGATACCAGCGTAGTGTTTGATTCATAACAGTTGGCAGAGTCTTCGTCATTTTTGGCAATTTTCGACAATTCAGCATTACATTTCATGGTCTCGTGTTCTACGGTACTCGACTCTTCACAATAACTATTAATCGAAGAAGATTTCGACATCATTTTCATATCGTCTTTTGATATCGTATGATTTACAGGTTCACGATTTATTGTTGTTAAATCAGGATTCTCCACCCGATCAAGAGAAGAACTCGTTTCATAGCGAGCAAGGTTACTTGCTGTTCTTTGTATTTTCTGAACACTGCTCTTTCTAAATAGCTGCCCACCTCTGCAACAAATTTAAATTATATCAGCACAATTTGATAAGATATAAGATGTGACAAAGAGATGAGTAACAATGTAGATATGAAAAAAGCATGCCAATGCCACTTTGGGTCATATTCGTACAGTACATAATGGACAGGCGTTGACCAAGTTTTGCAGTCAGGTGCAATGAAAACTAGAGTTGATTATGATATCTCGGCCCTGGATCGGGGCCCTCTGAGAGAATCAACCTTAGTTGTCATTACACCGGCTGCAAACCTTGGTCAACACCTGTCCATCTTATATTATCATTAAACCAGCCGACATTTCACCACTTTTGATCGTTGCATTTAGACCGATTTTATCTAATTAGTAATTTAATAACCAATAAAGTATTACCACTCGTTAGAATGATAGTATTGGGTCGTTTTTTAGCGAAAAGTGACGAAAATGCGATCAGTAAAAAGACATTGAAATTAACGCTAACCTGTTATTTTGCACATCAGTGCTTAAACAAGCAGTAAGTAAATCTTTCTTATCAGTATTTCCAGCACTATCAGTGTGGCTTGTGGTATCGGCAATGCTTGCTTCGTTTGATGCATCACGTTCGACATGATTATCAGGTATTTTTAATTCCGGCTCTTTATGTTTGGTGACAATCTTTGGTTTGTCTTTGAACGTCGGAGAAGCCAAACACACTTGGCTTGTCTGCCAAATCAGATCTGTCTTGCCAGTTTCTAGAATAATTTTATGTACTAAACTTAACAATGAAGTACACTTATCGCATAGACACATAATATATTTTTGTAAAAGCAAGTTCAAAAACAACAATAATACTCATTCTATTATTATATGATACAGTATATCATTAATTATGTTAAAATAACAATAAAATTGTGATAATTGTTATTATTGAACGCAATTTTACACGACTATAAATATGCGTAATTATTAATAATCATTGCTATTTGCACAAATAAATGTGCTATTGAATGACTGTCTTATTGAATAGAGATTATTGTTAATTGGGAAGAATCTGAGAAACGTGAAAGAAAGCATTGAACGTTACTTTTCAGAATGAGAAACTTGTACTCATTACAGTGCTCCCTCACTAAAATTTCTCTCGCTAGTATTTAACCTCTCCGCCCTCGGAGGAGAATATGTTCCCCACAATAGCCCGACTGTTAGGCTGTATGCCTTCGTGTATGGTTGCGTTGGTCGAGTTTGCTACCATGCAAGAAAGACGCATCAGTTTGTCTCCTAAACTCTGCCTTCCGTGAGCATAGTGGAGCCTCATTAACATTGAATTCCCAGGAACGGGTACCCCGAGTCCCTAAATATTAGTGAGGCGGCACTGTATCCATATATTTAATGTCACGGAGACCAGCTTTATCTTGTGAAGTCGAATAATTATATCAGATGTTCAGTTTATACATTTCAAGAGGGATAATCCACATTTTAAGGTTTTATTTTGAAATACGATTGACTTAGATTTAAAACTGGAAATACAAACGATAGTTCAACTCCTGAGTCCCAGATCATATAGAGTAAATGTACCATTTTGCACACCTTAGTACCGTACGTGACCATAATATGTATCCATTTATGGTTCTATTCATATCACGTATAAATGAGGATAACGGTCACAAATGGGACAAAGTTTCTTTAATTAGCAGCAATGAATTTTCAAACAATTAACTATTAATTTCATTTTTAATTTCTTTTAGAGATACTTCAAGTAGTCCTTTCGCAATTAATTGAAAACTTTAATAGATTAATAGTGCCAAAAGTGAGTAAAAGCTTTAACAAATGTGGTCACAAACAGTACATCTACATTAAACAGGTTTAGTGATTCTCGGAATGACGCTAATATTAACGTTATTTTTTTGTCTCAAACAAGATTACAACTGAACCATAATATCGACATTGGTATCAGCATAAATGATGAATTACTAAACTTACCTGAAATGATATTACCATTATTCTGAGATTCATTAATCTGTCGTCCAACTACAGTTTCTTGAGTTAGAGAGCTTAATGGTTCACTGGTTTGTGTATTGCTGCTACCCGGTTCCCTGCGCATTATTAGTTATGTTTAAAATAAATTTATTCTTAACATTATTTACTTACTATACAGCAACATTCTTTATTATACGTACTGAAATTTGTTTGAAACAGGAAAGTGATTGCCTGAATAATGTCCTTCATTTGTCTCAATGGCTTCTCCAACGTAATTTCTTATAGAGTATTCAGTTGAAAGTTCTTTCTTGAAGATTGCTTGTCCATTTTCTATCATTTCTTCTGAAATTTGTAAGCTCACAAGTACACATATGTTTTTATTAATACGTATGAAGCACTTATATTTATATAAGTAAAAAAATTATCTAACCATTTTGATTTTGAATTGCAAAATCATTTCTACCCAAAGACTTTCTATGGTGAATATCAGCAAAATTCGGTAATTCTCGCCAAGCATTTTCCGTGTTGTTTAAATGTACTGGAGTATGGACAAATTCACTATTCATTAAACTATCGCCAGGAGATTCTTCTAACGTACATGTGCCTTCCTGTATGTCAGCAAACTGCTTTTCCATCGCATGGAATCTCATTTCACCTTCCTCATTAGATTGTAACTCTGTATCGCATGTAACTTCTATATAATTTGAGGAAGCATCATATGTCTCTCCCTCCTTACAATGTATTTTAGAATTAATCTCATGAGCGAATAATAATTCATCTTGTAATTGAAATTGAGATTGTTTTGCCTTCTTCGTTACATTCTGTTTTATATTCGACATGTTACTATCGATTGGTGAAATGACACTGGCTTCAGAGTAGTCACCAAATGAGTATTCGGTATCATGCTGTTCAGTAAAACCTATCTTCTCTCTATTGTCCACTAATGCAATATAGTCTGCTTGCGATAATTTCTCATTCGACTTTATGCCGGAATTCGCCACTTTTGCAACTCTGAGATTCTTGTTTACGGAAGTTGTAGTAGGTGCCAAAGTTCTAGCAATGGACTCATTATCGGAAATTTGATAACATGATTTCAGATATTCCTTTGTTTCACTGTTGCTGGAAATGTCAGATCTCAATTCATATACTTTTGTTCCTTCTTTTTTACTTTCCTGATTCACAGATGTGTCTCCAATGGAAGACTGTAAAAGAGTTTGAGAACACTCCGATTCTTGATCTGGCGCAGAGGTCGACCACGACATTGTAGACGTTATAAATTTTGGATCTCCAATATCCTGCGATCCAATGTTTGATGATCTTACATGGTCTGGAATTGTACATTTATAACGGAGTGAATATTTGTTCTCCGCAGACATCAGTTTTGTAGAGCTAGCTGTTGATTGTCCAACATTAAATCCTACTGCAGAGTGCAGAGAAGCACATTGTGGTTTTATCTGTGCATTCACTGATGAAATTCCATCAACACAAGATTGCCGATTAACTCTTTCAAATATAGTGTCTGAATGTGCACTTGATACTGAACGTATGGATTCTCTACTTTCACTGCGGTCGACGCCATTGTATCTAATACTTGAGGAACTAGTCTGTCCGTAAGACGCTTGACAAGAGCCTACAGTTCTTCCACTTATATCAACAAAGCTTCGATCCACCTTGAAAGGGAATTTATCACCTTTATTTATAGGGGATGTACTAGGCTCTATGTTATCACACGTTTCAGCTAAATTTTGATCGAGCTCTTGTTCCAAAGCTCGTTGCCTGCGAGCAACTAAACTCGGTAGAGTGGAAAATCCAAGTCCTCTTGCAGTGGAATCCAAATGAACAAGATTGCTACCACTCGGTCTAGCACCGATCAAATTTTTTAATGCGGCACTCGAACCCATGGAGATCATTTTATGTTTGGAGTGTACAAGACTACGTAACATTGGAACAGCTCCCAAATCCCACAGTAATCTCTGATCCTGAGAACATCGTGCAGAGAGGTTCCAAAGTGCTCCACAAGCATTACTGACAACGGTTAAGCTGGGAGACCGTAGTTGACGCAAAAGTACTTGAAGACAGCCTCTCTCTCTTAGAATTTCCCTATAATCTTCTCGTATTGCTACATGACTGGATACGTTTCTCAATATGCCTCCTGCATTTTCCACTATGGTTAATGTTTTAGATGGGGCTTTGTAACTTAACATGTCTACAAGAAAAGCCAGTGCTCCTTCAACAGCGCATATGTCTGCTTTATTAGTACTGCAGTGAGCTGAAAGATTCCAGAGCGCAGACAAAATTGATTTGAGAGTAGATTCCTTACGTCCCTCCATTGCTGCCTTTGTCAATCCTGTTACAGATCCAACTTCTCTCAATGTTTTCTTACTGCAACTGTCAGCTCGCCAAGACAAATTCCGTAATACACTGGCCGTTACTTGTCGCAGATCGTCGCTGTTACTTCTAAGCTGCGCGACTAAAGATTTCATAAATGCTCTAAACGAGCAGAGTAGAGCTTTGTTGTTGCCATCGCCAAAAGTGAGATTGGTTAAAGCCATCCCTGCATATCTTCTGAGCGTTACGCAATTTGGATCATCGCATTCATTACCGTGCGCTGCATGATCCATTTCAATTAATTCGGCCATTGCGTGCAAACCACCAAGCTGACACATAGCATGTCGATGTGCCTCATCAAAAGAGAGCTTCATTAAGGCTGCAATTAACGCTGTTGGTACAGCAGCTGGTCCAGGATGTTTTTCCGCATCATCGAATGTCTGTCCCGTTTTGAGTGACATTCTCAACATCTGACAATAGTCTCTTAGTTGTTCTAGTAGTCGAAGCACTCGAGCTTCTCGACGACCAGCTCTTTCATCGCTTCTTGCATGTATAACATTATGAAGGGCTTGAGAAGCTCGGCTACGTGTGTCAGGATCTTGATCAGGTGCATGAATTAACTGAACAAGTAAAGGCAAACATCCAGATTGCCTCATTGCTAAACAGCTGTCCACTGAACTAGTCATCGAAAGCAAAGTTGCACTCATATCTTCACGACCTTCTGTGCTACCTAGCATTCCAAGCAAGCTATAGACAACATCAACTTTTACACCAAGTCTTCGTTGACCTTGCATTTCCAGGGAACTACCAGTCCCCATACCAAAACTCGAAGAGAAACTCATAACACTGGTCATGTCCTGCACAAAAATCTTAAGGTTATTAATGAGACTTTTATATTAACAAAATGATACCATATCATTATATCAGAATCTTTTAAAAAATTAACAAACCTACAATCCTTTTTCAATATACCAAATTGAATAATGAATGTTAAATAGATTTTTAAGTAATCCTTATAAAGTGAGAATCGTTTGAGTGTTAAAAACATATTAGATATTAATTTTATTAATTATTCCCAAGTATTAGTTGGAACATTCTAGAATATTTCTTTCAATTTGTGACACTTAATTTAATGATATTCTAGTCAAGTTAAACTTGTCGTACTATTGAGGTGAAGAGTTTTAAGAGTCTTTTTATTCAGTATTTTTAATTTATCATGATATTTTAAGTCTATGCTAGAATATGCTATATTTCAGTTCGTATACACCAATCCCAGAACATAATATACTTCATTTTTATAATTTCTAATATAAACACAAATAAATGAAACTACCTGTAGACTTGCCTTAATAGGCTTGCCTTTATTATATGAAACATAAAATAAAATTTTGTGCCAAACAGTCTATAGTGCTTTTCATTCTGTAGGCACTATTATCCTAAATATTGAATTTACTTACATTATGCAGTGTATTAGATGCACTTTGTTGACTTGAAAGAAGCATTTGCTGATTAATACGAAGACTTCGTTCCACAGGCCAAGTCCCATGATATAAGGATGAAAGTCGTTGTGCCTGTATGCATGTAGGTATCGCACTGTATTCTTCACATCTAGGAACTTTATAAATTTTGCAGTCCTTTCCTATCTGCAAACAATTACCTTTTAATAACAGAATATTATATAATTTGTACAACTACACATAAATACACAATAAAAAACCATCTATATTAATTCATTATAATGTTTAGCTTTTCACCACTAAATCACAATGTCAGTATCAATGATCATCTCGTCAAAGTGTAGTAAGGAATATTTACGTAGAAAAGTCTTGTTTAAAATAATAACACGAAAAGCCAATATAAATACGAAATTTAAAAATATTCTAATTTTGCACGTATATAATTTCCAAAAAAGACCACGGATGCACAACCGAGTTACTTAAGAAAATGCATTCGAATTTCCATTTTTTCTAATAGATCACATATCGAATTATTTCCGCCTGTGACAATGAATTGTCAGAATGTGTTGGAGGTCCGAGGGTGGAGCGGTGCAAGATCAATACGCGTGGTGCAGGAGTAGTGAGCATTAGAGGTGGTGCTGATGGTAGTAGTGGTGGTAATGGAAGTGGTCGTTGCTTGATTGTATTATGTTGTATTGAGTGAGGGGTAGTCCTCGAAAAAATAAGAAAAGACCAAAAACATGATATATATTGACTGTTTTGTAATGTTTGTAAAAAATACTGTATTATACATAATTCGAATTGCAACTATTAAGTTCATGAAAATGATATATTGATAATAATCGTATAAAATAAACCTGCTGTCAAACTTTCGAACGTACTCATTTTCATTAACTTACATACCTCGGGACTAGGCGTGCCTGATTTACACTCTTTCTCTTCCTTTAAATTGTACTCCATGACATTTTCCTTATTTACCATAGATTTTCTAGAGATCGTGACAATAAGAAGCTACTGTAGTAAGACAGCAGTGCATTGCTACAGGGATCACGAATACGATGGTGTCGCTTGCGTCCAAACGAAAAAGCACTGATAACGCATTACGGGGATCCGGGTTATGCTGGGTTAGACTGCACTCTCATACGGGCGTCAGCACTCGAACATAGAGCTTTGATTGGTGAAAAATGTCAAGTTTCTCCCCACATCATGTTATTCACCAATCAATGCTCTGCGTTTAAGTGCTGGCGTCTGTATGAGGATCCAGCCTAAGGCCGTTCTACCAACCGTTCAACAATGACGCAGCGTGTAAACTTCAGGTACCTTTTCATGCGCCGCTAAGAGCAGCGTCAAATCGACCACATGACCTTCCAGCGTTTTGTATGTGCAGTAAGTTAAATTTGGTCTAACTTCTTGTAGTTTACTGGCGTCAATGGGTGCTTTCCAATTAACAATTTGTGTTGACTTATGTCGACACAAAAGCTACATCATTGGTCTTTTCGAAATTATTCCATTGAAGCCAGCGAATAGCAGAACTTTATGTCGACGTACATCGACACAAGTTGAGTAATTGGAATGCACCCAGAGGGTAGAGATCGAAATGGATGTAAACTGGCACTTGATCCCCTAGGGGATCTAAGACCAATAAGGAACAAGAAGAAATGGATGTAAAGAAATCTCAAGGAGGAGTGGTAAAAGTGACAGATGAGGTTAGTATAAAATCATCTACAAAAAATAATGGGAATTAATACATTATCTACATATAAACGTGATGAATATTAATTATAAAGTTTGTTAATTCCTATTATTTTCTGTAGAAGTTAGATCAAATTCGACTTCTTGTACAAGACGCTGGGAGATCACGTAATTGCTTGTAGTAATTTTTGGAAATTCTAGAGTTCAAGAGCCGGATTCCGAGTTAACGACAGCGCACGTTACGCAGCACTATGCTAGCACGTTTTGGTAATAGTGCTACCCGGAGCCATGAGAACGAAAGGGAAGAATACGTTACATAGCACCATTTTCAAAACGTGTTAGCATAGCGCTGCGTAGCGTGCGCTATCTAAGGGTCCAGTCACAATCATTAAACGCGTGTTCGAACGCGCATTATGGACAAGTTCTTCACCTTCGGTTAAATTCTAACCTGCAGATATACTCTTAAAGCATGAAAATGATTGGTTAGCTGGGGATTTATCCGCAGGTTAATTTTTTACCGAAAGTGAAGAAACTGGCCATTAGACAAGAGTGACTGAGCCCTAACTCGGCCTCTGTTTGGCTAATCTAGTCAGTTGATCCTCAGTTAAATTTGGTAAAATCGGTCTAGTGGTCGGTTAATTCGCAAAGCCAGACTCCTAGGGTCTATTCGTCATGCTCGCTTTTTCGCTAAAAGTGTTCATGAGTGTAGTTTTCGTCGTTCGGCTTGGAGTTTCTCAGCATTATAATAGCGGTACTCATACTCTTTTAGGAAAAAAACCAGCAAGACGAACGCACCTCTAATGGATCAACATATTTTTTATTTGGAAGTTTCGACGAATCAGGGGTCTGGATATATGAGTATCGGACTAGTCTAATCCAAGTAAGTTGTGAAAGTGCCTTCATAGGGAGCGTTGTGTAAGAGGCCTAAACCACTGTACGCTTCCCGCTAACTTTTCAACGTTCAAGTTGATTCCACTGGATTGGAGTACGGTTTGACCGGTTAGCTGGATTAGTTTACTCTTACGTTTTTATTTACGATTTGTAAAAAAAGTATTTCCATAATATTTATCGTTGATTCTTTCCAAACGAATTTTATAAGTTGTGACGGTAAACGGAGAGTTTCATCAGTACATAGTAACTATGTGGTCTAATTTTGAGACAACCATTCAAAGCACAGGCGGTGGATTTCTTGACAACAGTCAAGCAGGATCAAGTGGAAAGATAGAGCCAAAAAGAGCGCAAAATGTTTTTCCTGTAATGATATCTCATCTTAGTAATACAAAAGATGATTTGCAAATCTGGGGTCATCCTGTTCGTATAGTTACATTTATTGGAATAGTACGTAAAATTCAACGTGTTACAACGAAGATATCTTATCACATGGAAGATGAAACAGGTACAAATAGAATGCTATCTTGTTATACCGTCCTCCCAGGAAACACAATATTAAATGTAATGCACACATTGGTTGCAATGTGCTCCTCATTTATGTAACGTCAATCTACCTACCAGTTAGCACATAAACAAAAGATATATTGCAACTCGTGTGTGCAATGTAATATTCTGTTTGCTGAGTTCTTATTTGATCTTACATTTATGCAAATTATTTTTATCAAAATAGGTAGCATTGTGGCTCATTTCTGGTTAGAAGCAGATGATGAAAAAGTTGCTCCAAAAATTACTGAAAATAAATATGCACGTGTCTACGGTGTTCTTCGTAATCAGGGGGATCAGCAGCATATTATGATTTTGCGAATCTGGTCACTTCAAAGCATGAATGAACTTACAAATCACCTATTGGAAGTTACATACATTATGCTAAAGACAAAAAAAATGGCTGGAGAAGAGCAAAGTAATTTCACAGTAGCACAAAATGAAAATGTATTGGAAACAGAGGCCAAATTTATAAGTGGTATGACGCCAGAGCAACAGATTATTTTTCAAATTATTCATGCTGAAAATAATTCTGAAAGCGGTATTATGAGAGAAACAATTAAACAAAGAGCACCTGCAAATATTAGGGGACAAGTTGATAATATTCTCGATTTTCTTGCCTGTGAAGGTCATATTTATACAACTTGTACGGAGCACCAATTTAAAACAACCTGAATTTACTTTGTATATAGAATTATATATGTTTGGAAGAATGTTTTGTAATACTTACTAATATTTTCATTCTTGCTGCATACTGTCAAAAATATATATTTTTTTATCATTAAATAATTATTTACAAAGGTATTACTGTTTTTTCAATTATGACCTTTAATTATTTTAATTAACTGTAGTATTGCAATAACGGTCTATTTGACATGAAACTTAACTAAAAAAGATTAAAAATATTGATAATGCAGACAGTAGTAACAAGAAAGTAGGTTATCCAAAATTTGATGAACTTGTTTATCACTTAATATGTCAGAACATTTTGTCGTAGAATTAAATCATCGAATTGTGTCTCATCGTACTCTGGTTACATATATTGTTGGTATATTGGACATCTTTGCTACTCGCATCTAGATCAAGATTGTCATCTGTAATAAAATGGAAAAATTATACTTAAATTTTAAGACACTAATGCGACAGCTGTTGAGATATGGTCAAATAAATTATTGCAATACACTATTTTTTGCGTATAGAACAAACTTGGCATTAACATAGTGTATTTTCAATATTTATATAATATGTGTACAAAATGTGTAGTACATTATTCAAATAACCAGAACAAATTTCAGCACTCATTATGAAACTATTAATTATATTAATATTGGTGTCCGTTATATTTCACGTCACAAGATCTGATATGGATAGTTTTCGTGTTTATCACGCGGGACGTAGTACCGTCCTTTATTATTGTGTAACGTAAAGTATCAGCCAAGAACTCCAGGGTCCCGATTATTAGATCTATCGAAATTAGGCCAAATTTATTGTAAAAAATATTACATGCGTTTCGTATTCGGCCAACACATCTCGAGTTCTCCGCTCCGCTAGAAGAAAGGTCACGCAATCGGCGGACAATCGACGCCTCCACCCCGTAGCCGACGATTCCCGAATTCAGTAAGAGGTCGGTCGCGAGGAAGTCATCGCCATGGACTATCTCGACATTCTATGTAATTTATTTGAAAGTCCGAAATAAAGGGACACTTGTTATCCTTACTGTTACTTAATTCGCGGGTTTTGAATCTAGTTTACCTTATCACCTGTGTATTCCCTGACCCGTTGTGCTATGGTCTATGGTCTAGTTGGTCGAAGAACCTCTGTTCCTTGTGAGCATTTTTGGGTATTTCGCATCGTGACGCAATGGTGCGCCTGGCACCCAATCGGATGTTCTGTTTCGCGTGTCTAGAAGAACAGAGTATCGAGACATCTGTAGACGAAAAATCAGCTGTGTCGCTACGCGCAGCTTGGGTAACTTCCTTTAGAGTAATTTCGAGTATCTTTCTCTCAATCTATTTTTCTATTTTCCTTTCTATTTTATTTAAAATTTTCCCTAGTAGAAATTGTACGATATAATATATGGGCCCATAATATACCGGGTACAAGTTAGTTTTCCTTCTTTCTGTCTAGGGGCTAACTAGGAAAACTACCTAGCGCCTGATCAGAAACGTATCACATATCCCGTCTAGCCACTAGTCATGTCAAACTCTCTCGGTCATAGACAGTTTTCCAGGTCAGTTCCTCACTACTCATATGGACATGTACGATTTACACAGAAAATTGTTTAAACTGTTTAGATATTCATTAAATAAAAACGCGAAATATGGAATTGACATAATGTCAACATTATGTGATTAAAACAACATTTAAAAAATAGATATGAAAATTTACTATCTGTTCCGTCGTGAGCAGGATTTAGAACCTGCGATCGTAGGGACCTGCTCTGAATGAGGAATGCGACGTTACCCACTGGGTCATCGGCCCGATTTGTAGATGCTGCTTCAGTTACAAGTGATAATTACCACTATTTGTACTGTAACAGAGATTTTTGCTAAGCCTCCATTTACGAATAAATGGCACCTCGCGAAAAAGGAAATGAATTTAAATATCGGAGTTGGACGCTAGGTACACGAGATCTGTACCGCTTAACTGTCTGCAAATTGTACCCTTGGCGAGCTTTTATGCGGTGGGTTCATCGTTTTGGGAGAGAAACAAAACTTGACAAATTCTGAGAGCTGAGGATGTTCACTCTAAGTTATAACGAACGAGTATTAGAATTTCTAAAATAAAGTACGGAACGACAAACGGCCCGATTTATTAAACGAAACATGAAGAATTTAATGGAACAACTGTTTCATTAGACCTCTAAAACTAGTAGAATGGTTTCACAAACCGATTTCTTGACCGATCAATTAAACGATAGACTTTAGTAGTTATTCTATTAAATTAAATTTATTAATTTAATTAATACAGTGTGTTTCACGAAAAATTCACCTGAAGCAATGAAATAGTTCATCTATACGAATAATATTATTCTTTCCTGAGTATCTTAAGTCAAGTACACAATTTTGGTGCGTTTACAATAATTATTTTTGAAACAGAAATTCATTCTTACCTTTCTTCATTTGATTCTTTAAGTATAATAATTCTGTCAATTCTAATAAAATCTTACGCAATCCGACAGTTCTTGTAAAAGTTCTTTGACAATTTATTGATTATATAATATATTCTCACATTTGTTTATATGAAAATCTATTGAATTTGGCAAAATTTTTTAGAATTACAGTATTATTTGATCATTTGCTATAAAAGATGTGTCATTTAATTTCTTACACATTTGTCAACATTATTCAGATTATCTTCAATTTTGAGTACAATTTTGTTCTCGGACGGAATCTGACGATATTTCACAGATGTATCAGATAATATGCGTTATTTATTGAATATAATATTTAACAGAGTCTGTCAGATTTTGTCCAAGTTTTTTGTACATAATTTCCAAGACTTTAATACATGATATACAATATGATAAGTTTCCATAATAATTTTTCAGTTTTCACCAAAACATTTGTAACAGAAATTGATCAAAATTTTCAGAATTTGACAATTTTTATATTCGAATGTCATATTCTACCAAACACAGTTATACAATTATAACCAATAATGATACTTGCAGTATCTTATCACTTCAGACTAATTTTACCAAAACCTGACAAATATATTTCTACCAAGACTATTATGTGGGGATTCTTCGGCCATGAGCATATCAATTAATCGGGGTTCTACTATATATACAAAAAGAGCGCACGCAAATAAACAAGAGACTTTTGATCAGTGGCTCATAAATTACAAAATCTCTCACTTTCAGTCAATTTGATCGAAAACCAATTTCCATAAGTAAAATACGTTGTCCTTTGGCAATACGATATAAAATTATCCTAAGCTGAGTCTTTGATGATGGTATCGATTTTCATATAATTGTCCTGTGCAGTGGGCCGTAAGTAAGTAATATCAAATAGGGTATTTCGAAATTTGCCAATGACGTAGCGGTATTTTAAGTATTTTGAAAGTAGTCGCATGGTATTCTATGGAACTCTAAAATATAGAACCAGTTATGGCAAAACCATGTTTGTCAACGGACTGGAAACGAAAAATGTTTCTACAAAAAGTTGCATATTCAAGGGCTATTAATTAAACATCTTATGTAATCTGTATTTATTAACCATCTAGCAGTCCCGTCGCAGACTCACAATCCGCTCGAATCGAATTTTCGATGAAACTTAAAATTTATATGGTTCCTTTTTTTCCGTAAGTTGCTATACATATACGGTTGTTTAAGTTAGCTATGTAATAACGAAGCTAGGCGATTAGCCAGATTGATTATATTCAAGACCGCGGACTTTGACTCTGCGCGCGAATAATGAGATGTTCTACATTTTTGTGTTCAACTTAAAAAGAATTTCTCATTTTCCTATAGTAATCGTCATGATATCGACACCCCATCTTTTGGCGTTTTATTACAATATAAAGGAGAATAAAAGGCTATCTAGTTTCATTATCTGAATAATAATTTCACATAAAATAGGTTATTCTGAAAAAATGTCTGGCGACACATAAATTAGATGCATAAATTATAATTATAAGTAAAATTTCTTCGTCGATCAGTGTATGTAAATTAATGTTATTCTAAGGGTATGTCATTTCCTTCCACGTTAACAACTGTTAAAAAAAGAAAACTCAAAAACTCAACTAAAGGATGCGAACTGACAGTCGGCACGTGATTAATGACTATCCGCACGTTGATCCCGCCACTACAGGAGGGTTAAACAAAATTATCTTATTGATACATCTTCGACGCTTAAGGTTATAATTCACATATAATTTAAATGTGTACCAAAAACGACAAAAATGAATACATAAATATAACCAATCCATCACCTATTGTCAATATAATCATGTATGAGATGGCGTTTCGGACCGGTCATAAAATAGGGCACGTGAGATAACATCCGATCTGCGTCGTAGGCTGGTTAAGCTATGGAGTGTTTTTAAAAAATAGCGCGCATATAAATTAAAAAAATATTTTGGAATATCTATTAGGGAATTGTTTTTTTTTTTTATAATTTATTCAAGCGTGTCCGAGATGTTCAGTTTCAAGACCCCATGCTCATTATTCGTTGTGTAACCAACTTTAGAGAAAGACGTAGTTCTGATTTAGAGTTTTTCACTTTGCCATATTATCACTCCGGGTTAAGAAAATCCTGGGTAGACTGCTTTTCGGGATTCTTAGGAACGACTAGATGATAGCGAGGGGCGCTAAAGGTTGTTTCTAAAGCGATATAACAAGCCTTGGTTAAATGGTATAATTATTTCAATCGAATCAGTTTTTGCATCATGGAATCGTCTCCTTCGCGCACGGATATCACGAGTCGCCTGTATTACGGTTTCAAGTTTTTGTACAGCTTTAAAATTACTACTTGGCTTAGTTTCGTCTTCGATATTTCGTAGGATCGCAAATCCGAATAGCTAAATCGCGAGAGCATTGAAACTGCGTATTCTATTTCTCATTGTTTAGTTTTTGGTTTGTCTTCAATTTCATAACATAATAGCGTTATGAGGTTTCTTTCAGCATCTGCGGCGCCGCTTGGTATCGATTTTGTGTGGAAATTGCTTTTTCATTCTTTTGTGTCTGTGAAAATTTATTAATGATTTGTTTTCGAAAGCGCTATGGAATTCACCCTATTATGTCCGCTGCTTGGAAGGGTTACGGTGCCGTATGAGCATTGAAGTTGGTAGGGATTATGTTATTGGTATGTTCGATCCCAAGTAGGACATCTAAAGTTGCCACGATCGAGAACGAATTCCCCCTTTATTTTCACGTCAAAATTTAGTGATATCGGCCGGCGATCAAATATTTTGACAGTTTCGACATATGTCACAAAAATAGATAATAAGCCAAAAATCGAGGGCTAAATTATCGAAAGTAATTTCACCTACCGAACGACTTATACTTTTGCATAGCAAGTAGTAAGATTATTATTATTACTAAGTTTCATTCAAGTAATCAATGCATTATTTGTACGTAAAAGGCTTTCAATTGTGGTAATCTGAAGAAGATAACCCATCGATGCTCTTCGTTTTCCCTTTTCAAATAATCAAATTTCATTTCATTGTACTGTAGCATGTAAAGAGTTCATTTACGACGTCTCCATGTAATTTCATGTCCCGAAGTACAAGGGATTCAACCCCAGAGTATTCCACACGTTAGTATGAGCATCCCCTCTAGTCACGAAGAAAGAGAAAATCTCAAAATGATTTAAAAGAGAAAAGCAAAGATCCCTTTATTTCGTCCTCAGAACGTCCACGCCAAATTCTTGCCGTCTCCAACTCAGGCCATTTTTCGTTCTTACGTATTTTTGAAGCATCCAGGATTTGGCAACTATCGTGTAACTTGGACACGGGAAGTCGGAGAGGGCAAGAATTTGGCGTGGACGTTCTGAGAACGAAATAAAGGGAACTTTGCTTTTCTCTTTTAAATCATTTTGAGATTTTCTCTTTCTTCGTGACATGAAATTACATGGAGACGTCGTAAATGAACATTTTACATGCCACGGTACAATGAAACGATAGGTTATCGGTGCAGGTTACTATAATCAAAAGCCTTTTACATACAAATAATGCATTGATTACTCGGATGAAACTTGGTAATAATCTTACTACTTACCATACAGAAGTATAAGTCGTTCGGTGGATACGATTACTTTCGATAATTTAGCCTTCGATTTTTGGCTTATTGTCAATTTTTATGACATATGTCGAAACTGTCAGAATATTTAATCAACGGCCGTTGTCACTAGATTTTGCCGCGAAAATGAAGGGAAATCGTTCTCGATCGCGGCAACTTCAAGTATCCTACTTGGGATGGGACGTACGGTAAATGATGATCTGGAAGATGTTTTTGTAATTCTGCTAAAACACATATAAGTGGGAGTTACGTTGATAACACATAGCCTATATTCTAATCTGACATCTCAGCTATTGCCACGCTAGTTTTCAAGACAATCGCTTGAATTGTTTGTACGTAATTGAACAACAAGCAAACAATATGTCATTTTTATATATTATATATAAGCAGGGCAGGAAAGTAGGAAGGCATTCGTGTCCTATGAATTTTTATTATTATATTCTTTAGATAAATCTGGCCCGTCTCAGGGTTTTATGCCTGTTTAATTCTGTATCGTCTATTAATTTTAATAAGCATTAGTGAACTTTTCTCTTTTTCGTTCCTTATTCGGTAACTTTACAAGCTTCCTAATTGACGTCCCAAGGGGGGAAACATGGAGCAGGTATTCCTATAAAAAGTTTTCACTGCGGCATAGTTCATCTAACCGGGTGCCCATTTTGTTAATAATTTCTTTGTCAGCCGCGCTGGCCTACTTTGTTGACCGGCACATGACAAACGTTAACACTTAACACAATAATATTGACAATTGCAGTTGAGCGTAATACATAATTTAATAAGAGGAATCTAGAAGATGACGAATAATTTGACTGGGTTCAGAGACTTAATTTACGACATAAGTATTCCGTCGTTCGATAATTGCGATCCAGTGACCAAACACTTGTTTCTGTACGTAACAGAGCAAACTTCGGAATTTCAGTTATAACGTTGGTGTTGATTATTTCGAGTCGATGCACATTGTGCGACGTCAGTCTGTAAGTGACGGTAAAGGTTGTAGATATTCACAAGGAGTCGTAGGCGCAGGAAGCAGATATCCATCAAGATCCAATACATCGGGCGAGCGAACTGTAATTGGTCCTTGTGGTGGCCGAGGTAGACTTCCTTTTTGACACAAGTGTTCTTTCTCTTGAACATTTTCCAGTCTTTTCAAAATATCAGAGAAAGTGAGACGATCCCGTGGTTCAGTTTTCCAACATTCGCACATGATATTACAGACGAATGGTGGGCAGTCATCCGGAGGGATGAGCATGATTCCTTGCAGGATTAACTTCACTACCTGCGTGATGCAAGTAAATAAAAAGACGAATATTGTTATTTTCAAAATTGAACGCAAGATTTGCTTACCTCTTCGTTATTATGCCCGTAATACGGTTGCTTCCCAAAGGAATAGACTTCCCAGAGGACAACACCGAAACTCCAAACGTCGCTCTCGAGAGTGAAACGGCCATACATTACACTCTCGGGAGACATCCAGCGGACAGGCAGAAGACGCGAACCCCCAATCTAAATGCACAATAGTATTTAATAGTCTACAGTTCGTCACTATCAAATTTATAATACTAATAACAATATAGAATAACTGAGAATACGTGTACGATGTGTTCTGTTATAAAGTATTGAACGATATTTGAATATTATTGTGATCTGTGATTTTTTGTATAGCAATTTATTGATTTTCGCGCAAAGACTTCATAACAGTACATTTTGCACAAAATGGGTCCCAGGCCCATTAGACATTCTTATTTAGAAATTTCGCGAACATTCTAGTAGTATTATTATGTAAAATATTCGGAAAAAGTTTTTCCAATACAGTTTACTTCTGCGACGTGTCTCGTAGCAAACGAACTATTGAAGTTTTCTTTAATTTTTCAGGTATTCTCTGGAAAAACAGTGTACCCGCAATTCTGAATTCTGAAAATACGATCGTACAGAGCGTTACGGTAAAATTAATGCGTCGAGTGATTCACACATTTATTGATGTACATATTCTATTAAACTTTCAATGTAGCTCGATGATTATTGATCAACAATTTACAATAAATAATCCGCGAGACAGAGTGTGATGATTGTATAATTTCATCGCATTGGTATTGTATTGTGTATTTCATTACCTGATATTGTGGATTATACATAATAGTTTGTCAACAAGCTGATTACGTCATATTGAGTTGAGAGAGTGCAGCATACCTTGTAGTAATCGCAGGTATAAATGTCTCGCGACATCCCAAAATCTGCTATTTTGACAATGAGTCCGGAACCCACAAGACAGTTGCGACAAGCAAGATCACGATGTACGAATCTTTGAGCTGATAAATACGCCATACCAGCTGCTATTTGTGTTGATATCCAGTGAAGCGAATCCTGTGTAAATAAATGACTATAACAGTCAATATTCTATTACAGGTGCAATACAAAGTCTTGAAGAAATCTGTATTATTATACTTTTCTAAACCTGCTAAGTAAATTAAATATACTTTATAGTATTGTAAGTAAAGGTAAACGTTGACGTTGATGTCACTATAAGTAACAGGTTGTCACGTCTAATCTTGTAATCATTGTGTTTAAATTTGTATAGATGATTTCTTGCAACGGAGAAATAAGAATATCCGAAGAAAGTATCAGATGATAATCTACAATCATATCGATACAATACTTTTTTTAAGAGGTAGTTTCTTTACAATTTGCAATGTAAATAAGTCCTTTAAATGAGTTGCTAATTCTGCGTGGTTAAAGCATTTGAAAATCTGACGAGCAACAACACCACCTACTCGTACCCTTATAAGTATAAGAGGGTTAAATGTAAGAGACATATAGAGACCATAGTTAGAGGTGGTAATCCCGGCGTGGGCGTTTTCAGCTGCCTTGAATTAGCTCTGAGAACTTCAGCTAGATCCCCGTGCGGCATATATTCGAAAACCATCCAAGGACTGTTCCCGTCATCTCGTAGGACGGCTCCGATTAGTGAAAGGATGTTTTGATGTCTAAAGGCAGACATAATGTCGACTTCGCGCATAAAATCTTCTTCGGCTTCCCGAGAGGCTGAATCCTTCAAAACTTTTACAGCGACGGTTTCAATGGCGTCCCCACAACGTAGCTCACCTGTAACAATGACACCAGTAGGTAATCCTGTTTTCTTATCCATCTTAAAAATTAGAAACTTTTGTGCCTCTGTTAGCTCGCCTGCGTAGGAGTGCCCGTGGCTGCGCCACTCAATGAATATAGCCAGCATCCTTTTCTGTTATTTAGGTTTTTTTTTGTGTTCATGACTGGTGGTCCTAATGATCCACCATATTTTACAGAGTATTATGTTCGGATGGCTTTCATTTGGGAATGTTACCAAGCCTCGTTCACGAAATATAAATTATTATAATGATATTCAACGGAAGTAGCTTTACGAGCCTGTAGCATTGTATTTTTGGGTATCTGATTTCTTAGTTTTATCAAAAGTTAAAGAATCGCAGCATCCGACTCATCTGTTGCCGTAAAATAGTAATAGTATGCTGGTAATAGTCCACTTTAGAAAAAAACATCTGACATACAAACTGTACTATATATGTATATAATTGTACTATAAGTACACAGCCAACATGAAGTAACATATCGACAATATTGCAATTACTTACTAACGAATACAATAGTTACGTACATCAAATGTTTTATGATTCTTATATCCTTGAGTGGGAAATTTCAACGTTGCTAATACATTACTGTTACTTTGTTTCTCCTTGGTACCCGGCAAATGTATAACGTATTAAGACACAAATATATATTACATGTAAATCACATGCAAGCTATTAAGTTTTATTCGTATATATATGTTATGTAACACGTTACATATTTGACTAGGAATTAATGACATGCATGTAACATACGTGTAATATGCATGTTACTTAAAACGTGATGTGTTAGCCGAATAATAATATTTCTTACAGTTTACTTACTGGATCGCGGCATATCTATAGATAGTATTAATCCATTGTACTTGCCTTTGTAAACTTTTCCAAAGCACCCTTCACCGATATCGTGAAGGAACGTAAGACAATCTCGGCGTAAAATAGGCACCTCTGGCGAGATGCATGTGAAGTATTGAGGGTTTGGCGTATATTTGTTTGCCAACAACACACCCTTTTTTAAATTCATAGGTGAAGGCTGTAATTAATCCAGTATATCAACAGTCAGTAGAGAATTATTTAGTTGGAAATTTCAATAAGCGAGGCTCATCTCGAATTGTAATAATATTTACGTTTAAGGAGGACCGTCGACATTTTGTATTGAAACAACGTCGTCGATAGCGATATGTGATTCCACCAATTGCTATTAACAATGTCGCGAGAATTGTTATTACGATGGCTATTTCAGGTACTGTCTGATACGATTGCTGAACCTGTAAAAGACAGATATGATTTACAATTGGAAATATAACAAGTGAATAATAATTGGTTTAAGTTTAGTTTAGTTTGTTCTATAGAAGAAATAGTGGATAAAAATATTTCATTTAAAATATCATATTGTTGAGTGCGCGAATTTCATAAAAAAGTTTTGCATCCTTTTAGAAATTATTGAATAATGAAAATTGAATTTAAGAAATCGGGTATTTCAATTGGAATGTATTTAATTGCAACCAAATTATATATATGTCAATTCGTATTCTTGCTGAGTATGTTAACATTAGTTTTGAAGTGCTATCGTAAAATAATATGTTGGAAATTAAACTCAAATTTCTGTCCTTTAAGATTTTGCTTCTTCCATAGAATCTTTCCAAACAAAATACATCTGGAAATCATCATATGGTATGATTGGCTTGTAAGATGAATGCGCAATGTTGCTGAGACTAATGCTTAAATTTCAATGAAATCGGCATTTGCATCAGAAGTGAGTCAGTCTGAAGTTGCAGAAAGTGTGAAAGTGTCTGGAGACGACAGCCGGAGAAAACGCAAGTCTCAATCCCTGCATGAAATCGCATCGCTCATTCGAAACTGTTTAGGCAAAGTGATCGATATTATCGTGAAATCGAGCTATTGTGCTGCTTTTAAATTATGAGAAACGCGAATACGAATACCAATCATATCACAGAGAAGGTGTCGGTAAGACGGAAGACGCGCGATTTTCGTACTGTTCCAAAAGTCTTGGTAGCATTGCGGAATAAAGTACAAATATATTGGTCACGGCAATTTGAAAACTTTCCGATCCTTTATAGATACTCAATCATACGTAAAAAGACTATCAAGTTCTTAAGACAGAGGGCATAGGTCACTTGCAGAAGCGAATGGGATCTCGACAGAAAAACTGACAGAAAAACTCATGAAAGAATTGAGGAAATAGAAAAGCAATTATCGCAACGTTCTACCACAAGACTTCGACAGATGAGACACCGCGACATGATTGTTGACAGTTGGTGTGCGTGGCAAAAAGCAAAGACCAAATATAATTTGGTTTATTATAAGCAAGAACCAACTCCCCACAAAGATGTTCAAGAGGGAATATTGCCTATTTACAAGGTTTCTAGCTAAGAATCCTCGCTTACGAGGTGTATTTGTGAATTTTTTGCAGAACGATAGTAAAAGTTTGAACAGCATGATCTGGAACAGCGGTATAGAAATAGTCGAAATTCCAACTGCGAAATTCAATGATGACTGCAAAAGTATTACTGACTTGAATTGCCTGATAGAATTTATATCTTTGTCTGATAAAATATTGTTTGCACTGGTGGCCATTGTTAATCCTTGTATTAATTGTCTTGCATTCAATTATTTGATATTGATACACATACGTTATACATGAATTTACCATACAAGAGTATAAGGAATCGGTTCTAATTAACGTTACAAAAGAGATTTACCTGCTCCGTTTCAGGTAAAGCTGTTGTGGTATTTGTGATATTGGCACTAGAAGGCATTATGATGTGTATTATCTGTGGCCTGAGTGATACTGAAAAATATATTCATTTGTGATATTCAACGTGCGATTTAAATAATTCGCGCGACAATCTCGTTTGTGGATGGATAAGATTTCGCATGCTACTAATTAATTGCAAAAATGTTGCTAGCAAACTTACCAGTAACTCGATTAGGGCATTTGAGGTCGGAAGTTGGGGAGGACAGATCGTGTGGACAAACACATTTAGAAGTGTTGTTTTCGAAATTGCGACAAGCAGCTTCCTTGCCGCATATGTGAGGTCTATCGCTGCAACCTCGTATTTCCGTCTCAGTAACAGCGAATTGTAATCTTGTTGCAACCTCCGACGTGCGCTTTTCTTCTTCATTTACGGTCTGTTCTGTAATTTAATTTTGTTGTTTAATTTTATTATTTTGTTATTATATTATATATTGAGTATACATAGCTGCAGCTCTTTCCAAATATGTCATAGTATATCCTACGGAGAAACTTATCTCGGACATTACAGACGTCGCAGTCAAGAGTATCAAAGGCAAAAAAGTTGATAATATTTTAAGTTTAGTACTGACTTCTTCTGATGGTGATTATTTTCGTCCAGGCATCACGGCCATTGCTGTCATTTCTGTTTGTATGCCTGTTCAAAGTACCCCGAGCAACCTCCTCGTGGTGCACATCGGGTAACGCAAATGTTAGCAATGAACATATGCATTTTTTACTTGGGCAAACATAATTGCACACACGATCTTACATGCACGAATAAACAGACATACTTGTACACGCTTGTAGATTTTCAGTATTTTTAACATAACGTGTTTTACGTAAAAACCAACTTTGCAATTTCTGTGACTTAAAAACTATTGTTGGACGAATTTTGGTCCCATTTGAGCTTTTGGTCAGTGACTCATAATCTACAAAACCCAAACGGTTTCACGAAATTTCACCGAAACCCAAAATCCCATGTATTTGGTGCGGAATCTTTTTTTTTTGGAATTGTTACGTGGACCGTAGTGACAAGCGAGGCCTTTAAATTTGATAATAGATATTTAGATGTGACCAAAAGTAAGTAACGTGAATAAAAGTAAGCGAACGTGAAGTGACGTTGCCTGAAATATTGACAGATGTGGGCTAGAAATTGATACACGTGGAAATGGAGGCTTTTACATTTTATTCAACGAGTAACAGTTACAGTTAACAAATGATTTTATGAGTTCAATATAGTTGACATATAGTCTTACATCTTGATTACATCTTGGCTTTACCAAAGTCAAGATGTAATCAAGATGTAAGATTAAGGCGAAAAATGATTTGTGGAACAGAAAGTGGCCTATTTCGTTCTCTGTGTACTATTTTTTCCCTGTTCTTCAATATTCTTCTGTCATTTTTGTATCAAATAAACGTGCACTTAACATGTCCCTGCGGTTGCTTATAAGAATCTCAGGTTTATCAGTTTATCGTATCGTAACTACTTGAGAATCTATAATCACGGATACTGTATTCCTATGAAAATTCGGAGCTACTGGACGACATATAGTACGACCGAAATGCTTCCAAGGGAAGTATCTGGTATTTTCACTTATACCTAACCCCCTGCTAGGCCTCTTCAACCCTTCGTAGCTACCCGTGTACATCGATACTTCACCGATGTGCACGGGCCGCGATAAACACGCTCAACGTTTAGTACGAATTTTGGGGAGGCCACCAGACACCAGCTACACGGAAAACGATATACTGCAAAAAGCACAAGGAAATTCAGTGATTTTTACAATTTCATCCGTTCGTGCTGCTTCAATGCAACTTTTACGAAAGTGCACTGTATAAAGGAAAAGGAAAAGATTAAGCAGGAACTTTTACAGAGTCTTCATCTGTTTTGTAAATTATCTACAAAAACGATATTTTCCTGGAATGCGTTATACAACAACAGGGATGAACTGTAATTTTCAAGTTTCATTAAGTGAAAATACTTTTGAGATACCAAGCAATGTTTACAATTGTAATTTTTTACTGGGAACACAATTTTTGTTACGCAGTCCTACAACTGTATGGGAATTAGTTTAACAGGCTAAAATTCTCATATACACAGGAGTATTCTGAGTTCTCCAAGGAGAGAACCAAATTGCTGTGCAAGGCTATGATGCTTCATGGGTAAAATGTAGTTTGTGCCGTTCAAACTATGATTGAAACAGTTAATTTTTTTACTTATTAATAAATATTTCCTATGCGTACTGTAATTTTCGAGTTTCAGTCATGGCAAAAACTTCATGGATACCGGGTAATTTTTGCGGTGGTAATCTTTTACTGTAGACGTTTATTTATTTACAGTTTACAACTGTATGGATACCAGTTTAACCAGATAAAATATCCCTTTGCACAGAAACAGCTATCAATTCCCCAGGAGAAAAAAAAAAAAAAAAATGTTGTGAAATTATATAAAGATTCATAGGCGGCATCGTAGTCTGTGCCATTCAAACTGCAATTTGAGTTAATTTTTTTCTGTGTAGGGAGTAATTGTATATACGTCATATTCTGTCTACCCATCCACGGTGAGTACGCTGAGCTTTTGCTCTTGCCGCGACCACCTTTCGTGCCATAGGGAGGGCAGTCTCTCCCCCAAATGCATTGTTCAAGAATCACTATCGCTTCGAGGCCAACACCGGATATACGTGCGTCCAAGGACTCGTCTGTAACTTACGGTTGCTACGCGTGCATCTGTTTGTGCTGCGGCTAGTCCGAAGTGAGGAATGTGATATTCTACTCACTGAGCTAGCAGCCAAAATTGTAAGTGTCACTTGAATTATAAATTATAATCGTCAATATTTATATACATGGACAAATTTTCTAAAATAAATAGAAAAATTTTCAATACATAAAGTTCAATCACGTTTTAAATGGTAAAGAATTTATTTATATACAATTATGGTCGTTTAAAAAATTTGTGTTCAACCCCATGATATTTCATATGCACAGCAAAATTAATTCAATGTTTGGCCTTTGCTTTTTTTCCGTATTTAAAATTATTATATATATTTTTTTCTTTTACGATTAAGAAACTATTGCTTTCCGTGAGAAATTACATGTATACTGTATTAAGCGTTTATCTAGTAATATCCAGAATACAATAAGTATTGAAAGATCAAAATTATTGTTCCCACAAGTAGTTGTATACATGTAATCATAATTCTATCACAAGCTGCATCGATTCACTGTTTTTTATTACGAATTACACGTGACTGCAGTTTCGAATATAATTTGGCTTAGTAAAATTTAGAAAATATCTTTACGGCAGCTTTTCGGTACAATTAACCTTTTCGAAGAATAACGGTAACATAAAAACTGTGCAATTTTTTATTAAATTAGCGTAAAATGGAAAAATGAAGTTCCAACATTTTTTTTTTCCATGTACAGTAAACCAGTAATATTAACCTAGTTTGAATGACGCTGACCCAATAATGAAATTCCCATAGTTTGATTTTATCTAAGATATCGTATCAGCAGTTATTAGATAAATTAATTTCCCAACAAACTGGAACCATGCACAGATTTTAGTTTTCCAAAATAGGGCAACGAGTTGTCTCTTCCCTTGAGCTACAAGCCTAA
Source organism: Syrista parreyssii (assembly GCA_030142615.1). NCBI lineage: Eukaryota > Metazoa > Arthropoda > Insecta > Hymenoptera > Cephidae > Syrista > Syrista parreyssii. The sequence goes on from JARQTG010000203.1 coordinate 92,570, forward strand.
CAGTCTCTTATTGTCAAACACAATGAGCAAAGTTGGTGAAAAATTAATTCTTATTAGAATCAATAGACATTTAACATAAATAAAATTCTGCGCCCTGAAAGGCTTGGTTTTCGAATTGGCTACTCGACTCAGCATCAAATTATTCGTTTAGGGTGGTTCGATCACTCGAGCACTTTCAGGATACGGATCTGAATTTTGTACATGTTCTTGCCAGGTGTTTAACGGTCGTGCGTGCAAAATTTCAAAATTATTTACAGTCTAGTTTACGAGATATACGGAATGAAAGAGACCAAAAATGCACTACATAGATATACTTCGCTTGTTGAAATAGCAATATTATTTTCGAGATATCTCAGCTTTAAGGCGGTAAAAGTGGATGAAATTTCTAGAAGACACTTCTGTTACATCGAATATTACTACGATGATTTTCAAATTGAAAATCTTGAAATTTTTAACTATTTTTTTATTGCATCATTCAAACAATATGTGATGTGACAATTTTTTAAATGATGAATCTCTGTCCTTTCGCATGTCTCAAAGATAATACCTTACGTAGAAAATATTTTTTTAATAAATTATATATATAGAATTCACAGAAATTGAAATACTATCATTATGATGCTAGGCGAAACACCTTCGTCACGCACAATTTCAGTTACCATGGAAACACAGGACTAGTTCTATTGGACGTAGTAAAGGCCTTTGACAGTGTTTGGCATGTAGGACTTTTCCGCAAATAGATTCCCAAGAAGAATTGTTCCCTTCATTTACTCGTATCTGTCAGATCGTAAATTGTCTGTTAGAATCGACTCCACTACCTCTGCTAAATTCACAGTCAAGGCAGGGGTCCTACAGGTCAGGATCCTAGGTCTCACATTATTTAATATTTATATTAACGACATCCCGACGGTTCCTAAAATTAACATTGGTATTTAGGCGGCTGACATAGTTCTCTATGACACCTCCTGGTGAGACTCGGTTATCCTCAACTCTCTTAATCGCGCCCGTCAGGCCATCAAAGATTGGTGCTCCATCTAGCATATCAAAACCAATATTTCAAAATCAGAAGCTATTATGTTCGCAGACAAGAATCATAGTAAACCAAAACTCTTTAAATTCTTCGATAAACCAACATAATGTAAAAATTGGGTCAGGTATTTTGGAGTGACCCTGGATAGGAGACTTCGCTTCCACCTTCACGTCAATGAAGTAAGGGAAAAAGCAGAAGCTGCCATGTTCAGACTTTATCTCATAGTCAACAGGAATTCCTGCATCAGCTCCTTCCGTGGTTTAATTATGTATAAAACGTTCATTAGGCCTATCATCACCTAGGCCTCAGCGGTATAGGGATGCTTGTCACGCTAGTATTAATAAAATACAAGTCATTCAGAATAAATTTCTTAGGATTATTTCTAGAGCACCAATCTCTACTAAAAATGCTTTACTGCATCGCGACTTCAATATAATGTACATACGTTCCTGTATATATCCGTCAGTCAACCATGAAGTTTTATGAAAATTCCTTCAAATCAGAGCATGCCCTGGTTTCGGTGCTGAGATCCTATTCGTATGATCGTCTTCATAAATTCCGAAAGCCAAAAGACTTCATTTCATAGACCACTGAGCATAACTTATTTCTAATATATTTAATGTTTCTAAGAATATTTCTGTAACCTAATCTCAAGTTCATGATTTCAAGGGAAGCGACATATAGTCGGCCTGCCATGGGGGGTATTCACCAGGTCATTCAGAATGAGGTCCCAGGGGACTTCTCTCGAAAGCTCATCTTGCTCCTCAATCATTTTCTTCCTCTGTGCGCTTCTCCACAACATTTAGATTCAGTAAAATCGTTACACACCCACCCAAATTCATTGATTAGTCAAAGTTAGAGAAATACTGTGGTTTCTACTTGGTCGCAGGATTTTTCCCACAATAGTGTCATTGTACCAATTACCATGCTTTCAAAATTGCAAGATAGTGTAGCATGCCTGAATGAGCAATACACCAAACCCACCCTTCACGACCTTGCAAGCTACTTCCTGTACGGAGAGACCTTTACAGGATACTGTTTAAAAGATACTGTTAAAAATATCAGCACCTAAAGTTGGGGGGGGGGGGGACTCCCGAATCTCTCCTTCCCAACCCTCTCAATAGCCAATATGGTGGACGAAGTTGGAGAAGATACACGTTAGGGCAAAAAAGAAAATTTTCGGAGAGCAATTACGAACAAACAACCGACAACAGTAAATGAAAACGAGGTACAGTCCTTTTCTGAACCAACAAATTATTTGAAGTGGAATACTTCGTATCGCAAAAAAAAAAAACTGAATGCCGAGAGAACAAGAGAGCAGGACAAAGGAGTAGTAAATCGATGGCGAATTTTGGCGCACAGTTGGAAAAATCCAGTAAAAGACAATCAAGCGAACCCAATTAGTCTATCCCAATAGAAATCTTTTTTGATAAAGTGTCGCTTCTTAAAATTAGAACGATGCAGAGTTTGTTTGAGTTCTTGACCCTAACACAGATACAGACTTTTCCATGGGGGAATTAAGGAGAATTGGAACTGTTCGCCAAACTTGTAGTTGACGGTGCTGCCCTGCGCTGTGGCAAAGCGTGAAAACACGCATGACTTGGTTGACAATTCTTTCTCACGCTATTGCAGATCATAGAACTATTTAGGACTACGCGTCTCGGTAGCGATCGGTGGCAAATCATACGGAAGGAAAAACATTTCGTTTATACTGTTCGCCTTGGAGCGCAAAATGTATGCTAAACGTTCGCGGATTAGCATTGTGAGCCAAGCGAAACATGCAGCTATTAGGTATAAACGTCTCCTAACTATAGACGAATTGTGCACGTTCAGCATCACTAACTACTGCCTGCGCATATTGGGAAAAGTCGTGAGGTCACGCACGTCCCACTAGCGTTCTCTGCGGCAAAAAGTAGAAGTTTCAGGCGGGGAAAATCTGCTTCTTGACAGCTCAATACGCTCGCACCTAAAAATCTCAAACTTGACTATACGACAACGATTTCCAGTGATATAGCTGACATATGTTAAACTTTCTCTACGTGTCTCATTTTGGACTTTAATCGGTGGTTTTCAGTGCGAAGTTTCCTCGCTTCTAGCTCTCGTCCGTCTGACAAACTCACACAGAAAAATCATTTCCATTCCCCTTGAAAAGACGCGTTACAATCCAGCAAGTCGGGCAAAGCCTCAGACACGTTCCGAGTGAAAATTGAGTTCTTTGTACGCTTACTATGTAATTGGCTACTTTTTCTGTTGAACGCTTGAAACATATATTTATATGTATATATGTATGTATAAGATTATCGAATCGCGACCCGTAACTAGATAAGACTTCTTTCACGGCTGACATAGCACTTCCCAACATCTTCCACAAGACTCCCAATAGCCCAAAAGGTATTATCGCAGTCTACAAACTGCAGGGTACCACGATCGAATCCCGTCTCCAAAAATAAAAATTTATTTTTGTAAATTTAATGTTTCTAGGGTTTAATTTGCGCCATTTGATCAAGTAAGTCCGTAAGTCCAAGATAAATGCAGTTAAATTGGTGATATTTAAAAAATAACATTTTCGTACAACATATATTTTTGTCTCTCCACTTTAGCTCGAGGACATCATCCCAAGTTTCACCCAGGCTTGGCCCATTTGTTGATTCCTAACTGAGTCATTAAAGTCCTGAGTATGGAGGAGAATCGTCTCCCCAAAATCTGTTAAAGAAGGCAGTTGCAATGATGCGCAAATTGCTTTACAGATCAGATGGAAAAGAATGAACAAATCTTCTACTGTGTCATAGGCAGTTCTAAGTTAAGAGCATTTATACCCAGCCAACACATAACATTTTAAGTAAAACACATATTGCAGGTAAGACACGTGCAAGCTATTAATTCCTACTCAAATATGTAACATGTTACATGTTTGTATTGTACGTTATTTAAAATGTTCCGTGTTAGCTGGGTGCTGACCGAACAGGGGATAACCAGTTACCACCAATGTTCACATCGTCTGTAAGAATATGTAATCCATCCTTTTTTTTCCCCCTTGTCTTATGAAAATCCTGTATTCCCGAATACAACAAATAAATATATAATATAATGTGAATATTTTTTACATAATAAAAATGCATAATGCACAAATACTTTAAAGCGTAGTAAATCTTTTATTAAAAAAAAATTATAATAGTTACCGAGCAAAATTTTCCCCAATTTGATTCTGTTTTTAGGCCGTTTACACTGACATGTCTCCTTAAACATTCCATTTCTGTAGTATTATTTGCATTTTTGAGACCAGTACGATATTTAATGTTTTTTAGTGTATTCATTTCGAAATTCGCTACTTAGTTTCTCGAAATAACGTCTACAAAAGTTTTCTAAAATATCATAGATATCATTTCACCAAAGTACATGCGGATCTTACAGTAGTATGGGTTATGTATATGTTGAAGCGTTTCAAATTATGCGCTTACTTTACATATCCTCCCCATCTAGTATGCAGGTATGAAAAGTTGCTATTTTTCTTACTTTATCTCGAAAACAAAGCCGGTTAGAAGAACTGCAATTTTTGGAGAATAAGTGCAATACGAGTCGCAATTTTTCAGAAAGGAATTCGCAAAGACATTACGAAACTTGGCAGATGGGCGTAGGGGTTGTTAAAGAATATGACGTCTTGAAAATACAGTAACCTCGCTGTAACTTGTCGCTCGCAATCTTTCCGCAAGGCCGTTTCTTTCACCCGTACTCTCACCCATGACACATGTATAGTATTTATTATTATTATTATTATTATTATTATTATTATTAATTTGTTATTTGTATCATGTACAATATAATTGTATCATGTTTTCACCAACGTTACCTAGGCAGGATAAATGTCAGAATATCTTCAAGAACTGATATGGAAGACAATTTTATGAATTGCGTAAAAATCCTTTAAAAGAACTCACCAGAGTGAGTCTAACGAGAACGATAGTAGCGCCACGAGTGACGTTGAAACTTTGTCAGCTGCTTCGCAAGACATGGAACAAATACCCAGCGTTCAAAATGTTCAACTCGTAAATGTAAATTTCAGTATGATTTTTGCATGGTACCTTTCAATGAAAGCGTTATAGTGTAACATAAAAGTTGGCCAAAGTTTAAAAAAATTCTTTTCTGGATCTATTTTAACAGTCATTGGCTACGAGCGTCAGGTATGCAGTAACATTCCATGGTTGGTTCTGTCGAATAATATTATGTACCTGAAATTAGTGTGAAATACATAGTATGATAAAATGAAAATCTTCTTGGATCGATGAGATTAGTGCGATCTTGTGTTGCACTAAAGTTAGCTCTAGATGATCATACCTACTGGGGTGGTGAAAATCAGTTCAATGGCCTTCCGTTCGGTTCTTAATTCCTCAAAAAGTACATCTTTTGCTCAGAAAAAAATTACGTTGTTTAGTGATTGGCCAAGATGTACAAATTGTATCGAATAAAATGTGTTACTGCGTGTGTTTTGAAGCAACCTAAGTTTTACGCGCTACAAGCTTTTGAAATTATCAGGGTTTATTTTATGGAGTAATCATCTAGTATGCATATCTGCGGTTTGCGACAAAACGGTGCACGATTTCGAAAATCTGAAGTGACAACCACCATGTAATATTTTTCGATTGCGCACTGAATGGGTATATTATTTTTCTTACTTTTACTTCCGTTCGCAAAAAAATTATTTTTACCATTTTAAATGATATCGAAGAACGTTAGGTGCAAAAGTTGTGAAGCAAAAAATAGAGTTGAAAAAAATATGTGGGGAAAATATTCATAATAAGGGGGATACAATTGCGTCCAAAATTTGTGCATTTTTTGACTGATTTTCGATGCTGGCGCAACGCTTTAGCTACGTACAGCAGCAATACAGCTGCTTCGCGTAGAACGCGCGATTTGCAATTTTTTTTAGATATGCGTTAAGTCAGCCACAAACCCATACACAGTGACTAAAACGTATTGTAATGTTATTTTTTCCTTCTGTTACGGTAGCTCTGTGTTAATAATTATAATAGTAATAAAAAATCACGGGTTAAACAGGTAATAAAAAAAATCCAAGATTTCTGGTTCAAAAATAAATGAGTGAAAATATAAGATCACCTCACATTCAAGCGAAAAAGGATTACATTTTACTGTACGAAAATGAAGATAATCAATGTTAAAGTTATTCATTTTCATTCATATTTAGTTATTGTCTAACGTACGAGAAGAATTCAGAATTTAATCTTGGATTGGGTGTTATCACCCAGATTGCAGTATTGCATCGCTTTTCCGCGATGTTCATTGGTCACGTGATGTACGTGAATTTGCTATGTCTGACAGCTAGGCTTACTAACGGCATAATGGATATTGGCAAATGTCAAATGAACACAAATAGGTGTAGACAGTTTCAGTTACATTGTTCAGAGCTAATGTCAGGGTACAAAGGTTAATGAATTAATTTATCGGAAAAAATTAATTAGATACACATAGAAAGGAGGCTTATTGATTTATAAAAAGACGTATTGTAGTGCGTTAGTATACATCAGTTACCATAATAAGATCTTTGCAGCACTGAATAGGAAAAAAGAGTTGATCTCGTAAAATTAAATGATTAGACAATTTATAATTCAATAATAGGTTACCATCATTTCGAAACGGAGTAACTGGTTGTACGAAGACGATGATCAGTTTGAAAAATATACCAACTGCTTCATGGAAATGTTGGTTGGAGTTAAACCTGCTTTCCTTTATTTGATTTTAATTATACAACTACACCGTTACACCTTTCGTATCTTAGATGTATTTCAGCGAATAATATTAACAGTCTAATCAATTTTAGGGGTCGTTCCGTGCTATAATATTGCATAAGGAAACCGCATGAGGAACACATCTATTCATCCTCCTATGTTCTTTGCGGCTTGAGCATTACAGTCCCGATCGGGCGCCTGCCGGGTGCCTGGACCATCGCCCGGTGACAATTAGGAAAAGCTGATCGCGCCCCATTCGCAGATTAAATTTTTACATGGATTCGTACCTGCTTCTTATTTTAATAAATATGTATACCTTTTTCCATACTAATTCGATAGTAATTTTATATAGTATGTATCCGTCCAATGAACGAAAGATCTTGAATACTAAAATATTTACGGTTAACATACTGTGGACATACTCTTGAAATATTATTGTAATACGAATGTCATACTTTCTTTTCTGTTACAAAATTTTGATCTTTTGAATGATCTGTGGATATTTATTAGAGTACGATATTCTCCGTACAATAGAGAAATGGAGCATTCACGGATTATTTATAGATCAATCGCAGATTGTTCGTAGATGGATCACATTGCAAAGCATCGGTCTTTAGACGTAGCAAAGATCTACAATTATACATAATTTATATATAAATTTTCTAAAAATTGTATATAAATTGTACATACATTCTTCCGTGCATTCTCGTCTATTTTGTTACTGTACATTTTCTTATACATTTTTCTGTAATACTTGTCGTGCTTTTTCCTACCTTTTTTGCCGTACTCATTTCCGTAAAATATCTTCGATCCTGAACGAGTTCTTTGCCACAGTTTTCAGAGTCCTGGTGTTCATTCCTGATGTCTAAATTTGAACTCTAAAATCTACGGCGAGGAACACGAAGGCTCCAAACGCAACGACCACGAATATGTACACGTCCGACTTGTAATAAGAATAACATTGTAATACGTTTTAGGCATCGTGTACGGATTCGCGTCTGACTGAACGCGCACCTCAACAAGATAATTGTGAATTGCACGTTCCGCGCGAAGCTACTGCACGAAGCTATCATTTGACAAACTGTCAAAAAGTGCCTAAACTTCGGACACATTTATCTTCTTTGACAGGTTACTGTAGTCTAGCCGAGCAAAAAGATTGATTTTTTGTTTGCATTTTATTAAAGTATAGCGCCTCGACAATGTATCTACAGAATTTTATAGTGAAAATCGTAAAATTAGCAAAGTTGTACAGTTTCGAATTATGCAGCACGCTAGACGAAAATGATAAAGTAGGATAAGAATGGAACAATCCCATCGTGCTTGTAAATTGGAGTAAATTATAAAACTACAAGACTTCATGAAAAAGAAGCTGATGACTGATGAGTTTCACAAATCTTCTATTACCGTATTAAAACGGTGCGAAATACTTTGAACGCGTTTACCTCAAAACGACTTTTTTCAAATTGGGCATGTATGTACTCTTTTCAGAAACTACTGGATCGAATGAATTTTAATTTGGCGCACGTTTCAGGAGCATGTGTGTCTGTCGTCCGAACCTCTAATATATCGATATTTTTCAATACTTCTGTTGTCTTCTCTTGTTTCGGTTGAAAATTTTTCGACGAAATCAAACCTCAATATTTAAAAAGTTGTTATTTCGTTATAAATGTCCGATCTTTGTTCGTGTGAAGTGTAGACGACAACTACACCCATGAATATTAAAAGAAAAATTTGTGCTCTTATTTCAAAAAACTAGAATAGCCGTAATCAACACGCCCGAATGGACGTGACTTCGCGACACGACCTGCGCGTCGATCTATTCGTTGTATAATTTTGATAAAACTGCCTTATACAAATTTGAAGTGTTAATTTGAACATGAATAAATGTGTATACAAAACATGAGCTCCGGTTAGCGCGGTTAATCGCGGATACAAGTAGAACGCAGAAGGGCAGACAGAAGGTGAGTGGCGTTCCTTTCTACAGAGTAGTTGGATGCAAGACGACGGAAAGGGCTGCATATTTGGATTGAGCCCGTGCGCGTAGAGACAGACAGTGAAGGCATTCATTTGGTGCTCGGGACTTGTAACGGGTCAAGGCGTTATCTCCGCGGTCAGCGGTCTCCGACGATGATCGGACGCACACGTGAAGATCAATATATACATATAAATACGCGCACGTATGCACAAGTCCGTCCACCTACCATTTCATCCACTTCACCTATATATAGGCTATTCACAAGTGAAATGTGAAGACTTTGGAGCTTCTTTACTTAAACTCATACGAAAACGATATCTCCAAAATATATCATACACGTGGACCGACTACACGCACGTAGAGAATGTTTTCCATGCCTATTGTGAGGATAATTTTATTTACGTATTATTTGACTCTAATGTATCAGATATTAAAAAAAATTAAGTTTCATCTTCAGACAACCCAAAAAATCGTATTCTTTACGGCAATTCTGATTGATAATTTAGCATTTATCTTAGTAACTAGTACCAAGCAATACAACATTTATAAATAGTCGTGGGTTTCTTAGATTTGTAAGATCTTCATAAAAATGATTTTCATTAATGAGCAATAAGTATTTCATTCAAATATCTCGATAGAATCGATGTCAAATGTTTCATATAGAAATGTTCCGATATAACATCGCTTTTTGTACAAAAAATGATTAAATTAAATGTCACCTGTATAAGCTATATCTACGGGAACAGAACAAATAAATCTTGTGGTTAAGAATACGTCCACGGTTAGCCTGGAGGTATTTACATAAATATGATACATCAGTGTATCGAAGAAATAAAGGATACGAGCTGAATAAATGGAAAAAATGAATCTGTAAATAGTTGAGCAGCTATATATAAAAACACAGACTATTCGAACTCACGTTATTGCTTAAACACTAAAGTAAAAGTTAATTCCTGCGAGTATCAATAAAAACATGATAGACATCTAATCGCTTTAAGATTACGCGTCTGTAAGAAAAAAGAAAAGAAGATCCATTGTACGTAGAAATTTTGTAACATTTTACGATAACAGGACAAAAAGAATTTTCAAATTTGATTTCAACGGCGACGTTCAAGTCTGACCAAATAATTGAATGTTTCATTTAGTAGACCTATTTGGGAAAATCAGAGTGAAAACAGTAGAGCTCACCACTCGATCGTGGGGCTTTAATGCAATACAGCAAACATAGCCTCTTTTGAAAGATCTTCAAACTGTTGCTTAACAAACGTCTTCCAGTGGACCACAATGAAACCTCACAGTTTCTACAGATCATATTAACCCTCAACTATACAGGTCTGACTTTAGTAACATACTTTGCAAGGTGGGGTCCGTCAGACCTGAATCTGTGGACCTCGATTGCAACGCCATTACGGCAAATAAAGTAACAAAAAAGTCGAATTTTACGACGCTCTCCTCTAATCAGATATCGAATAATAATTATGTAGTAGGCTTTTTCGTTTTTCGAAAATTTCGTAAAACGTAAACGTACAATGAGTGAAGTCTGTATAGTTAACGGTTCAAAATATATGATTTGTGGTACATATTATTTGTTCATTGGATGCCACGTCAAAGAAAAAAAGCACGCAACAACAAAAGCAAAGCATGGATAATTGTATGAAAACTAATTTAGTATGACAAATATGAGTGTTTGTATTTACATTTGCATCCATTGAGCCGTTTCTTTAAAATTTAACATAATTTTTAATTTGGCAAATGAAAGAACGACTAAAACTTATTTGTGTCAACTTCTAAGTCATTTTGGATCTTTGAGCATGTTGGATTCTTTCGGACGAAAGGGAGCAATATAAAAATGAACTAGTATCGAATTATTTGAGACTGGAATGTTTGCAATTGAATATCCAAATCTGTATTCCAATATTATTTGACGCTGAATATTTCTACAGACGATTTTAGTAATCTTATCTTTTTCGTAACGAGTGTTCTTGTATATAATGCAATATAATGAAGTCGAGGAACACAAGGCCAATGGTTCAAATGCGTAGAGTCTTCGAGTCACTTGAATGAGAAGCTTATTCATACAGCACATTAGTCTCAATATCTTTCAAATTGATTCCTGCTATTATAATCTTTATAATAACCATGAGGAAATAAAAGTATACTATTCAATGTTTCAAAATTTATCTGTATAAATTGGTATTAGGGGTATTTATTAATTTTGTAATCAAACAAGACTATCGACAAAGACTTTGGAGTGAGACATTTTATAATTAATATAATGTACAGATTTTAAAGATTTAAATAACACAAAATGCAGATCCCAGATCTTTCGTTTATTCCTCAAGAGCTTGAGACTTGTGTGTGTGTATATATAATTGTTGAAATCGACAGTATATTTTATAACATTGAGAGTAAATAGAAAAGTAGTAAAAAAAATACTAGTAAATAAAAAATTCAAAACATTTTCTCAAAAAGTCAAAGCACCGTTTACGATGATTATTCGTGCATATTGCGTCAATTGAAATCATATATTTAATTCTGAACTAGTATTTGAAATAATAATATTCGCGTACAATAAATCACAACCTGTCTTAAATCAATGTATCATTACGCTACCCAAGCCCAGTCCTACCACTTCAATTAAAGCCTCGGTGTAATGAAGTTCATTCCTGATTGGCTTATGTCATTCAAATTAACCTATCATTAGTGTTAACGCATTGTGTTTAACTAGATTTTCGGTTAAACTTAAAAGGTATAATTGGGCCAGAGACTGTACTGACAATAACAGTTTTAGATGAGTTTAGTTACGATACGGTAGCACGTATAGCGCCCATAAAAAAAAAACAAAGTCAAAGATTGCTGTCCGTAACGAAACGGTTAACGAAGTTTCTTACACTCATTACCAACCGAGATAAGATTTATCGAGCTACCTACTTCTGAGTAACCTTCATCAATCATTTTTTCCGACTTTTTAGGACAAAAAATGGTCAAAAAAGGGACCTTTCATATCTTATTCCTTTCGTTGCCTTGAATATCGAAAAATGTAACCTTCCGATAAGACAAAGCGATAGAATAACTTCCAATCTTATACTTCAAACTGTATACAACAGCAAGCTGTATCTCCGAGAACTTAAGATAAAGTCACTTATTATACGAGCACAAATCGGCTTCGTGGTCAGAATAAAGGCACATCAGCTGAGGAATACTTGCGCTAAATGACTACCACTGTCTTACAGTAATCGGTGAATATATAATAGTATTATATCATAGTTGGAAAATGAAAAATTCTAATTTATAAAAGTAATAATAAATTTTCAAATTTCCAAAAAACTTTTCTGCTGAATAATTCAGAAATGGTGGTACGAGATGGCAGCAATTTTGCGACGCGTAACATATCAACATTTCTGTGCATGTCACGCTTCAATTCTCTATGGTTCATTACTCGTTATGTAAGAGCCATATCAATATACGTGGAACTTATATAAATTTGCATGCACTCCTTTTCAATGAAGATTCATTAATTCCGTGTTATTTACGATTTTCATGATTCAAGATATAAAATGACCGGTGAAAGATCCCAATTGCTTTAATACCTACCAGGGAAAAAATGATTGTATATAATTAAATCTAAAATTTTATAAGAATTCACTATGAAAATGTAAATTCCTACATAAATGATATTATCAATGAATAGTTTTATCTATAAATAAGTTCGTTTCAACTATTTTAAGAAATATCATTTTTAGAGAATTTAACATTTCCATAGTATATTTTTGTAAAATTTTATATCTGATCAGATGGAGCCAATTTTGGATCTGATTATATACAATTTTGTATGATTATCTACAATTTGATTTAATTATATATAATTATTTTCTCCCGCGTAGCTATCGATCTTACAGAACTTATTAATTACAAGCCGCGAATAAGAGCATTGCAAGGTACAAAAGGTGCCAGGTGGCCTTCGATCATAATTATGAAATGAAATTTAGTGCTAAAAATATGATTTATATCTTTAGCGAAGTTTCATATACTCGAAGAAATGTATTGCGATATTACGAAGCAAACTTTTTCAATCAACATGTGAAATTATACCGTCAGGTATGTTTTAACAATAGCGCGAATCGACGACTTAAAATGCCGCTAATAATGTCGCTGGTGAAAAACGTTTTTTAATATACGTAGTTGGAATCAATTCAGAAATGTACATTTTTTATGCAGTTCAGAGCATAGTGTAAAACGGTATATAAATTATTTCCAAAGTTGAGTACAGTTTGCATTAAATTAATTTGTCTGCTTACACTGCTTTTTTATGCGTTATCTCTCGAGGTTCAGGACTTTGCATGACCAAGATAATTTATATTTTTCACATTTTTCATAAGTAATCGAATAGTGTGTTTATTTAAAGAATTTAATTTTTCGGTACACCCAATAATGCAATGGCTCAAAAATGGTATTAATTTTTAAATTCAGATAGCGATTTTACTACATCAGCTTTATACTATTATGCATTTTTTTCAATAGAAGTGTTTTATTTTATTTAAGACTATGCGGCTATTCATTTGTATCCGGGATACAGTTTCCTCTTTCAAAATGCCTCTCTCATATTGAGAAGCCAAGGACGCAGAATTTAATAATTAATATAAAAAATGGTAGTGTTCACTACTATAATTATTTAATACAACAATTCAAATGAAAGACACAGTAATTATTCGTATAGATTTAATTTTGTAATATTCCAGCATTAGTAGCCGCGGTTGAATTATCATGTCATTAACATATTACTGAATAACATGTGTTGAATTGTCATTAATATATTCCGATGTTACATGAGATGGAATCTTTCTTCGTAGTAAAAATTATGCTCGTTTTAACCTAAAGCCGTGTTATACTCGTTACGTAGGAAAATATATCTGGACTGTATTTTGTAGACCCTGGTATAATGAATGTTTTTTAAGCTTTGCTTTTATATGTAAAAGGTCAACCGCGCTATAGCAATCGCATCACATGCACATTTCTATTAGTCTGCTCTGACCACGATTGGTCGATTGGACGAGTCACGTCTCATACTGTACAGTTTTATTAAAGTGTATCGGGAAAATCCGTGCAGAAATACGTAGGGTTAACCTTAATATTACAATGGCTTTAATAAATGGGACATGAGGCACACTTAAAATTAATAAATCTACAATCCCCCTGTTCAAGTCTTAAAAATGACCATTAGTCAGCATTCATTATATTAGTCTTATAGAACTGTGATATCCGGCGCTACAAATGTGATTTGTGTTTTAGCCTCATAATAAAATGCCTCCGAGGCCTTAATTATGCCTTTACTAAGAGAATATCGAAGATTGAGATGTTCCCCTTTGTTAATCATTGAAATAAAATGTCAAACATAATTATAATTGCTTGTAATACACATCTTACGATAGTCTAGCTATTCTGACAAAAGATTGATTACTTAAGATTTAGACATTAGCTGAGTATTAATAAATTCTGGGAGAAATTCGAAAAAAAAACTTACTACTTTCATATACACGTATATGAAGGATTAGAATGCTTAATCGAAGTAAAATTTACAAATTCGATTGGGGGCTCAGTGGGTAATCATATTTCTCATTTCGAGCATCTTGACAATCGCAGGGTCGAATCCCGCTCGCGGCACACTCACATCACAAATGGCTAATGTATGCCTGCTATAGCCCTTTTTTAATTAGTTTTAATTATACAACTATGCCATTACACCATTCGTATGCTTGATGTATTTTAAAGAATATTAACAGTCCAATCAATTTTAAGAGAGTTTTTGACTAAATTTCTACATGGTGATATGGCCTTCATTTAAATACGTTATGAAGCCCTAGTAAGGCGGCAAGTACGATAGCATTACAATCCCGATCATGCGATGATCAGGGCAACTTAGAAGTGCCTTGGCAAAAGCAGGGAAAATATTGTAAGGCACCCGCGTTTCTCCTATAATTTCCCTGCACGGCAAGGTATTGATATGACTTAGATATTGATTGAATGCACTCGCACTCCTTGATTGCGTATAGATCGATTCATTCTGCCACTCGGCCAACAGACGTTTACTTACTCATTCACTATTGTTGAAGCATTATCGACTAGTCGGACTATACAATTCTCGCCGGGAGCAGTGAAGCTGAGCCAAGTACAATTTCGCATAAAAACGTATACAATAACGTACGGGAAAAATGACTATACTCTTCAAAACAAGTTCCTACTTTTTTTTTTTTTCATTAACAACGCTTTGAGCCTGAATCGAAGAATATTATTCTATGCTAACAAACTTTCACGATTCATTGAAATTCAACAATATTACACAGTGCAGAATTTCCGAGATGCGTTCAACATCGAATATTAATTCAATGAAAGATTTTACGAAATTAATCAATGTAGTAAGTAGAAATCTTCGAAATATAATGTCAAATAAAATTCTAGCTGCTAATGCAAAGAATAGTCACCTGAACGAAGCTCCGCCGATGAGATGGCTCTCCTTCGGGCTATCCTCCTGCGTGCCATGTTTTATGCACAGCAGTTATTCTACATCAACCATCAAGAAATTGCGCTCGTATGCTCATACACGTTTTGGATCTTTAACACTGAGGCACTTTGACACTTAAGAAGATACACCAGGTGCTACTTATCACCTTTGTGCTAAATCGTTGGCGTTGTGCAAAGGAGCGTCATTTTCAATTCACTTTACGTAGCCGATTGTTCTGATTTCAACACATTGCGAATCAGATTCTCAATTATCACATTCATAGGTAATAATTGACGCTGCTTGTCATCCATCATGTTTTCCAGAACTTCCCATCCGTCGCTTCAAATCCTGATGATTCGATGACGCTCGCGTTGAATTGTATCTAGAATGGATTCATAGAAACAATATATTTATTATTCCATTTCATGTTTACACTACTGAATAGCTTAAATGATATCGACCTATAGTTTCGTGTTGGATAAACTTGAATTTTTATTATATTTTAATGCATTAATTTTTTTGTAAGGATAACCGGTAAATGTAGTCTGGCCTAGTCCTTTGTATCGTGGCTTGTGCCTTGGCGGAAGATTCAGTCGAGTCTCTTGAGAAATGAGAATCTCTAAAATTGCACAACCGGCACTAATTTACTTTGAGACGGCATCGTTAGGCTCGACGAAGGATTCCTGCTGCTGTATCAATTCCAATTTTTATAATCGTAGGTTTGTTTGAAACGACGTTAAGCAAATTATAATTGTTCTTAAGCCATCATGTTATTTATTTCGTTATACCTAATGTGAAACGTTACATTGTGTTAAACGTATAAAGCAGTTCAGAAGTACCATTATAAAAATATAACAAACTTTTTTCTCAAGACAATCTTCTGCAGTTGTATAGAATATTTTTCTATGATTATAATTTTACGATTATGCCAATTTTTTAAACTATAGAAATTCAAAGTTAACGTCACTCGAAAAAAATTATTTAGATAAATTTGTCGCACAAATCATTTTGTAATAAAAGATTTATTAGTTTAGGACGATAACAAAAGTCACAGTGCGTCTTTTAAGTGAAATTAGACGAAACATATATACAAATAATGTGTATGTCATTGAGAAGTGATTTGACAGCAAAAATGTCTGACCGATGTGTGGAAATTTAAGGATTAATTTCCAACTAGTGTTGTAGCTCGATCATAGGTGTACTAAATGTCACATGTTTATTTCACTGCATCGCATGTAAATAACCTATTATTTGGTAACTACTTGTACTTCTATTGTCTAATACATTAGAATCACGAGTGGTATTGAAAATTAAATAAAAGAAAATCATAATCATTTTTTTATGAAGGAACGTACATGCTATTGCGTATTATCTAGACAAACACGTATTAATTACGCATGAGCCTTGGTTCAGTTTGTAAAATTGCATTGTTACTATGACAAACGGCAATTCGATAATTTTACAAAAATGATATGGAGTTGTTATATTTTTTACTATTTTAACAAAGTTTCGTAAACTTGCTTGTCAAAATTCATAAAATGTCTTGTTAACGAAATAAATTATTGCCAAATACAACAAGCAAGTGCACATTTAAGTTTTGTCACGTACGCAACTATAGGTTGTGTATCGAATGATTTCAAAGTCTGCGTAAGTTAATGCAATAGAGATATGCAGAATTGTTTTCTCTGCAAAACATAATTCTGTCACAATACTTTTCCTTCCGTTAAGCTAATCTATTATACGTACACTCTTATGTGTACTCGTGGTAAAGTTCTTGCAAAAATATTTCTTAATATAATGAACTTTGTTCGACGAGTTAGAATATTGGGAGGTATGTTGATTAAAACCAAAAATAAAGCGGAGCAATACGTGGACTTACCTTATGAAAATGTACAATCCTGCCAATACAATTCCATTGTACGCATATCAGAAGACTGGCGGTTATCGCTTCTATGAGTATCACCGTATTGAAGCAAAACACATTCTGCACTTCGAACGCAGATGTTGCACTTTCGTAGCACACAGTGAAAACAGGCCGTATAACACACTGATAAATCTTAATTTCTCCAGGTACTTCGCTATGAGTCGGCATCAAATATAAATTCACGTTGCTAATATATTAATTCGATTTCTGAAAATCTCTATGTCTCACTGTAGCTTGTCTCGTCCTGTTACGTATTATTTGCGTGATCATGAGTTCTCATTACAAATAACTAGGCTTAGTTAACGTAATTTAAAAGCTTCGTTACTAATCAAGACACAGCAGTAAAGATTCTCGGCGCAATATCGAAACGACTGACGCGGTTCGTAGGAACCAATATGAGCATCGTAAACTGGTTGCTTCAGTGCTTTAGTTTTTGAAAGTTCATTGTCAAAGTGGGACGGGGGAGGGGGGGGGGGTGGGTGGCTAAAACACAGAAAAGGTACAAGCGATTAGCGGTAACACGAACGCGGAGAGTAAGGTCGAGAAATGGAAGAACAAGTGAGCAACCTAGAAGGCGGCGGGTGTAAGCAGTCTCGCGAGGGGGAGAAAGCAAGAAAGGAACGAACGCACGCTCACTTCACTCTGACGACTGACTGACTTAACACAAGATCTTCTTCACACTGTAGGACTATTCCCGCCTATTCCCACTTAATCCCGCCTATTCCCTCTGTCGTGCCATCTACGCCTTTTCGTGCATCACCTTGTTTCGCTAATTTTTCAAATGCTTCGTTGTTGCTAATATTTCACAATATTCTTTATAATCTTGAATGTCGCCTTCGTGGAAATCAAAGTAGTTTTACGTATTATGCAATATCAATTACGGTCCGAGAATCAGTATTATAAATTTTGTTGTTGAGATTTTGTTATTGAACTTACGATATCTCGTTTGGATTAATTGATTTACATTGCTTTTACATATTATACTAAGCTTTAGACTTCTTTTCTTATGCTACAGGTTAGTTTATTTATTATTATTATTATTTCGATTTAAGAATAGTGCAAAGATTTCTATAAGTAAAGTTGAGTATCGAAGATACTTTCATATCCTTTTTTTTTTTTTATTCATAATATTCTTTAATTTGACGAATATTTGTTTCGATAATACTTTTTATTTGATTGGAAAGAAACTTGATAAATTTGTATGAAATATACCACAATAACAATCGTTTACTCCCAATCTCCATCATTTTAATATTTCTGTTCACGTTACTCATTTATTGCCCAAATCTTTAATATTCTAAACAATTTTAAAAAATAAATACAAGATGACATGAAATTGAAAACTAATTCGTGCAAAGAAATAGAAAAAATATGTGAAGAATCTGGTACATTTTATGTCAATTAATTATAATAATAAACGTTTGCAGAACCTTTTTCGTTCTACGTTTATTAGTGAGATTTTCACTGAGATATTCTACGATGCGTCACGGTTGTTGTCCTTTGACCTACAGGTTAAGGTTTGTCGTAATGTAGTCTGGCCAAATCGTTGCGAATGCTCGCTTACAACGCTTCCCTTGTTTTCAGCCCCGCATTCATGAAAATGCAATTGAATCATAAAACAAACAAGAAATTTGAAAGCCAGTCTAAAGAGATAACACATAGTCCATGTAAAGCGTGTATAAAAGTATGAAGCATATTTATTTTTCAGCCAGACTAGCATAGCTGGTGAAACGAACACATTCAAATTGTCAACCACTTGCCAATAAGTGAACATTTGATTGTAGTTAATACACTACCTCACAGCTTGTGCAGTTTCAGTATATTCTTTTAGTAAAATTTGCTAACAGCACTGTATACTAATTGACGTGGACTCAAATTTAGGCTTATCAATTGATTTCAATCGTTGTTCGATAAGAGTGCAATTTTTTGAGGATATATCATTTTAGTCCTAGTCATATCGTTCGTATTGCATACTATTTATCATTGATGTTTAATACAAGATTCAATATTTGGATAAAGCGTTAATTAAAAAGCATTATAATAAGTCAAAATTGATTAGTTAAAATTGCAAAACTTGTTGATTGAAATTTTGAATAAAAATTAAAGATTCACGTCCATATCGGATAGAAAAAATTCAAGTTTTTGTCAAATTTGTTGGTAATTAAAATTTAACAGACTTAGTTTTTTACCAGCATCTTTACACATTTTATTTTGTTTAATATAACTAATTCGGTGCAGCCAAATGAAAGAAGAAATTTTGCAGTAAACATAAAAGCAAGATTGATCAGTAATTAATTTGATTTAAAAAATGTTGCGTTATAATTATCCGGAATTCTTATTCTTGGTAAGCAACAATATTACTAAAATAATATATAATTCTTATGCAAATAATAATTTTTTTGTTAATAATATTTTTATTATTTTTATAGTAAATGTTTCTATATAACAAAATCTAATGCCTACACCTACAGTGGGGGATAAAAATATTTATAGAACAAAAAAGTCAAAGTAAAGTCAACTAAATGAACGCGGGCACCTTGTGCGCAAAATGTTTACTAGATATTTTTCGATTAGACTGAGCATTAATAGTATAAATTTTTAAGAATAAAAAGTTTCTTATTTCTAACCACACATAACTTTTCTCATTATTAAAACAATAGTCAATGCCAGAACGAATTTGATCACGGTGACAATTGCACCCAGTAAGCAAGGTAAAAAAATTACAAGAATAACTTCGAGATTTTCGATTTAGGAACATTATAAAAATGGATCAATACACATTTCAAGTATTACGGATCAAAGTTATACTTTAATAATTAATAACTAATTACTGGACTTTGCGTGATATCATAACCGGTAATAATGTAACGTTTAAAAATAAAATTTACTATAGTGTGCGGCTTATTGACATCCTCGTCTATTAATATTATTGACGTAAAAAAAAATCAAAAGGAAAATTCAGAGTGGGAATATATATATATATATATATATATATAAATTCCGGCACGTGGGTATTATATAGTCAATCATTACTTTTATATAAAGTAATGTCGATTAACCGCAATTTATGTTTCTGCAAAGAAAGTCGTGTAAGATAAGAAACGGTTAATAATAACATTATAAAGAAAGTATCGAAAGAAGAAAAATAATAAATTGTAAATTCTGAAGATAAAACAAATGGGACGCATTTTATTCGTGGGGAGTAAGCATTGCCAGTATTTAGCATAATGGCGACAGAATGGAATGCGAGGGCATAAAAGTGCTACGTCCTTTTGTTATTCAGTTTCAATTTAAAGATGAGCAAAGCTTCCTCTCGAAGAATCTGATGCTATTCTTGTGGCCAGGTGTAAAGCTGTAGCACAGCATAAACATAAGAGACCATACACAGAACAGGCCGCATCAACGTGGCTCTCCTGGCCAAAGACTTCTGTCTTACTTCTTACAGCATTTTAAAATGCTATGATTTTCTACTTTAATTTGTCGCATAACATTTATTTCTTTGCTCGTTACTGATTACTTTTTTGTGAACAGTCGTTTTTTTTTTTTTAACGTTATAATAATACATGTCAAGCTCGTGTATTATTTTAATAATAAACATATTTCATTCCCTCGAAGTTGATATGTGTGTCGCTTGCGAAAATGACCTCGTTCGTGTTTAACTTGGAAAATGAGACGTTTCAGGCGCTGTCAAATTCTACTTTGCTCAATTTTCTCAAGGCACTTTTAACTCGTGCAAAAAATGTATATGCGCGCGATCCGCGCATGAAAAATGATATACGAATGAATCTTAGAAGAAAAATTGTATAAGCATATATAATGTATTCTATGTTGAATTTTATAAACAGTCATTTGGTATAGAAGGAATTTGATTTAAGGGGCCATTCTGGTTTAGAGGCTGAAAGTTTAGGAAAATTTGAATATTTTTTTTCGGCACACACAATGAATAATAATCTCTTTTTTCATTTTTAAGGTCTTTATCAAGGGTTAAAAGTATATTTACAAAATTGTCTTTCTCCATATTTTCTTGGAGGAAATTACATTTACTTTGTGTTCCTTGATACACCGATACGTCCGTGGCGCAGGTGAATCCATCTCGTACACTAATCTGAAACCAAAAATTCAAAAAGATTTTTAATCACTAGGTGTGTCGCTATCGCAGGTGCCACATTTAACCATTTAAATACGCATGTAAAGTGAAAGTATTGAAAATTATAATTTTTTCGATGGTTTTTGGATATTAAAAATATGCAATTTTTAATATTTCACAGTAAATTTGCTACCGACGAGAGTTCATGGTATGTAAAATAAGGTGTTAATATTTGAGGCCGATCGGTTGATTAGTTTTTTTCCTGTTTACTTTAAAGTAAAACGTCTTTAAAGTATTTCGTGTCGTTTTGTTCCAAATAATATAATGCTTTTGTTACTTACCGTTAGTCGATCATTCCGGGGCTATAAAGTGAATCTTCTGTGGGACTGACCCATTCTTAAGCGAAACATATGCAAGTTTACTTAACATTGCACCGCGCGCTGCAAAATTCAAACCTCTATAACTTGACAATTTTACCAATCTCGCTATAATATTTTACATAGACATTTTTCATGCCGTACACTTTAAGAAAATGTGAACAAAATAATTAATTTTTTTTCATTAAAAAGAAATATCAGACTGGGTCTTAAGGAAATCCTAAATAACAACCGTTATCCCGGGGAAAAATATCATATAAAATATATATAACAATTTTGTCTCTGTAGGTGAAATGAGTTTTAATTGAAAATTAAGTTATTTATGAAAAAAAGTAATTTACAAGCAAAATCCAGATCCTGTTGTATGTTACAACATAGAAACAATAGAAGACGACTAAATCATATAAAAAAATAAGTAAAATTATTTTTAAAACGGTAGAACTGTTAGCTCGCTAGACAGAAGGAACTCAAAGGTCGGCTGAAACGGGAAAGAGACATATGGAACATTTACGGGCACTCACAGGATATAAAGGCCAGAGTGGCGTAGGTATGCACGCAGATGGTGGTTATAAGGGGTAGTCTAAAATAATAAAGCGGTAGACATAGAGATGGGAAATGTTTGTGTTTCTAGACACGATGAATAAACATGATCTCGGAATGACGATTCACAAGCGGTTCCACTTATCGATGTCATTATTGGATGGCGTAAGTTGATTTCATTGAATATAATATGAAGCGGTCTGTTACGTCCGCCTCCTTATTCATTAAAAGAAACTGATGTCTTAGCATCTAACGAAATAGTAAAATATCAAACAATTCTGAGATATTAATGCTCTTCCGGTTGATCGTTCACGTCATCAGTTACCCCTATAGAAAGTTAGCAGGGAAACTCAAGCAGCATATATATATATATGTGTGTTTCCGTTATGGTTTTCCATGGAATGCCTAAAATAAACGTTCACATTATTTCTCGATTAAGGTTAAATGCGAGGATTGCAGGTTTCCGCAAACAAAATTATCAAAGTCTTAATAACCAAGCAAATAAAAGGCTCAGTCTGCCGCAATCATGAAACTGATGACAAGTACAATGGCGATTGTGATTTTACAATTTAACGAGGCTACTTGGGAAAAATGTATTTGTGCTTCCATAAGCATGAAAAGGCGGTGGAAGATTTTCATAAATGATCTCTCGTAGTAAAAGTGATACTAGGAAGCAGGGTGCATTGTTTTCTGCAGCCGCAGTAAGGAGCTCGTGTACCGATTGGCAGATTTCCATGAATAAGGAGCTGTGACTGGCTGCAGTGTAGTATCTTCTGCGTAAAAGAACGCATTCATATTTTGATGTCAATTAGTTTGCATAAATAATATGGCAACTAATTATGAAGCAACGTAGTCTCGGTTACTACTATCATGTGCTTCGGTAATCGTTATCAGTCATCGTGCAATAAATCTATAAGCAATATACTTATATACTAATTACGTATCAAGAGTCTCGATAGAATCTTACGCCAAGTACGTGCAGTTGAGCAGTGGCCAAGATATCAGATATCATATTCAGTAGGACATTGAGTGGAGTAACGATTTTCAAAAAGATACATTTTTTTCTCAAAAAAAAATTACTGCGTGTTTAGCAGAATCCGATGCACTATTTCTATCATGGGAACAAGTTTCTTTGAATTAAGCCAAGATTCAAGTAAATCGGTCCACTCGTTCATGAGATATCTGTAAAAAAAGTTTTCAACTGTAAAGTTTCATTCCGCTTAGTTTTTGCTCCGCTCGTATACACAACACACAAACTCATTTTGTACGTGAAGCTACCGTACACCAAAGTTTCAGCTAGCACGAGCCTGGCTTCACAACGGTATAGAATTATTAGCCTTTAGCCCGCACCACGAGCAGAACCGGCATTTGCGTGCAACGCGTCAGCTCGTGTGTGTCTGTGTCCTGTGCTTGACGTAGGTCCCCGTATTTTAGGTATTGGACGTAGACGTTCAATGCGTTAGATGTTCCTTGCCAACTGAACTCAGCTCGATTCACGCACATAGAGAATCGGTAAAATCAATTAATTCTTGAATAGTTTCTAGCCAATTCCAATCTAGTGATACTTTTAGTTGCACTGTAATTTTATTTTTGGAGAAGTGAATTACCAAGAAATTTGCATATAGTCGGTCCACGAGTTCCATATGTTTCTTATGACAGTTTGCAAGCAATGCGATCTTGATCAAATCACACGTGGTTTTCCATAAAATAATGCAAATATATGTTAAAATAGAAAAATAAAATATGTTTAGTGCAAAAACATGTATACGCACACTTTGTAACAAACTTTATTGTTTTTGAGCTGAAAAGATAATACATCTAACTGGTGAACCGCCTGTGTATACGTGCTTTTAATGAACGGTAAAATTGGAATCTTTTTCATTCCAACGTTAAAAAGTATGTTGGTTATCGTGTTTTGAAGTATATTTTAAACGAAGCATTTTTAGAACTGCTTTTTTCAACGTCGTCCGTTACTTTTATACTGTTTCAAAGTATCCAGGACGCTGAGCCGTTCAATTACTGAATGACGTTACAATTTTGTAATTGTTTTAAAATTGTATTATGATTGTGCCATTGGCCTAGTTTAAACCAAGAAATTGATAATCCTAGCAAAGATCTATATTCCCATCAAATACCTGTTTACATCGTGATTTTTCAATCGTGCAATAGCAATATAGTGCTTTGATACGCGTATCGAGGTATACAGTGTAAACTATGATAATGGTCAGTTGAAGAACTTTCTGTTAGAACCAGCTAATAATCTATTGGAAAGTTTTTTGAAGTAACCAATGGAAAAGCAATTCTATAATTGCAGTGTGCCTCAGGTTTGTAGCACGACAGGAGATTATTGGCCTTGAGTCTCGAGTTCATACGACCAACTTTCGCATAGGAATCTTTGGTTTCAACCCACCGCAGTCCTTTGTACACCAAAAAGTCTCTCATCATCTCGCCAACTAAGTCCCAGGGTTCTACTCCATGAATCATGTTACAATTTATAGTACGCTAAAATTATAACACGGTTATACCATTGCCCATGTACGAATTGACGATAAAGCTAACACCAATTTGGCCAACACCGATTTATGTCGTCCGATCATTGGATGCCGAGCCTGGGCGAGCATTGGATTAATAACAGTGTTGATGGTTGGCAGCCAACGGTTGGATGTCAAACCTCAGCCAGTATTTGGAATTTAATATAATATGCATATAAAAAATGTTGTGTAAATATTACACCTATATGAATAGTTTGTGATTTTTACCGATAATTATATAATCTTCATAACAAAAAAAAAAAAGCTTTAAATTATTGCTGGTGTAACTCGCCATTGGAACATGTATCTGTTTGTACTGCCGCGAGATTGAGACTCGAACCTGCGATTGTCGGGATGCTCGAAGCGAGGAGTGTCACATTCTACCCAATGAGCCACCAGCCAATTTGTTAATGTTGCTTCGATTAAGAATTATAATTGTCAATATTTTAATATATGGGAATGTCCTAAAATAAATATAAAAAGGTTGAATACACTAAAGCCAATCTTATTTTTAATATAGTACGGAATTTGTTAAATTTATATAAAATGTTGATACCCTTTCCGGTACGGTGGGACACAGGGTGTCCTTAGGACATGAACAAGTGTAAAAATATGTAGGCAACCATCAATATTCATTTGCAAAAGTATTATAAATAATGAAATCGTCAAAATAGGTATTTTCATTGAAAAAAATAATTTCTGACTAAACTATCAACAAAACCGAAACGACGATTTAGATATTTATACGGGACACCCTGAAGAATATTTCAGAATTTGATTGATTTTTTTGGAGGTTGGTTTTTTGTTATAAATTATTTTTCATCTCAATCAAACTGCTTATTGCAGCAAGAAGATACTTTTTAAATTAATCTTACGTAATTAACTCACATCTCAGTGTCTTCTTCTTTGCACTGACTTGACTACTGCTAAAGTATAAGTGCAATTGAATTCTGCAAATAAATTTGATTAACCGTGGGTACCCGGAGCTGCGGCAGCAAGTTGTGACAGATTTTTCAAAGTCCCGGGTCGCACGAGCAGGCGGCGTACACCAGGATTTCTTGAGTAGCCCGCGTAGAAATCTGATTTATGTAGACCAACGTTTCGCGCCCATCTCATAAGCAGTGTGGTGATTCAACCTTTTTAATATCGAATTGTAATGAAACTTAGAGTCCCAGCAGGGCAACAAGCTTTAGCAACAGGTAGGACACTAGACGAGCGCGTGGGGACTTAGTCCTCGTATGAAATTCATTCTTTGGTTGTTAGCCATCTTGGTCGGATGTGCGTGTATTTAAGTCCTAACACTTTATCTACCGCTCATAATTATTGTCGCTGCTCATTAACGATCGACTCATTTAAGCGCGGATTCGTTGCCAGTGCCGGATCGGTTTTGGCTATCGCGCAGAAATATATGTGCCTATTTGTAAAGCATTTGTATTTGTATCGCATTTTTTCGATACCATCTGATCGATAGCCGTTGACCACAGAAAAGCCGATAATCGGCTATCGGTAGATAAAATGTTAATATTATCTTCTATAGAATTTTGTATCGTTCACACTAAGCGTCTCGCTGACCAAAGGACAAAATCTTTTCCGCCCTTGTCGCTTTGTTTGACCTTTCTTGTTTCTTTTTTTTTCGCTTTTGCCCTACGAGAAATTCACGTATTACCAGAAGGAAAAGATTTTGTGCCTTAGAGCCTGAACATATTATTTCTCGATTGTCTTTGTATGTTATACTAATTAGCTTCAAGTCTCGGTGACTCTGGAGAATTGTCCTAAGAATCCGTGAACCGCGCTTCACGTGTGTTCGCGCAGCAGGATATTTATCATACGTTATTAGACTTTCTTATCTTCCTTTCTTCCGACTATCTTTTCTACATTTTCTGTTTCTCGTATATTTGCTTGTATCTCCTATTTTGCTATCTTGTCTGTTGTACTTTGACTTATTTAATATTTGCTATATCTTGTCTAATTACCTGAAACGAAATTTCCACATATTTCGTTATGTTTTGTACGTTTTCTTATCCGCAACTCGTCTTAATTGTTCTTCTTGTTCTTCTAGATTTTTCATAAAAATTAGCATGCGTGTTTCGATATTGCAATCGAGCTGAAATTTCGTACAAACGTTAAGTATATGCGAGCTCTATCGGCCGCAGGAATAGCATTTGAGATCATAGCAAATGGGGCACAATTCACTATATGTTTGCGCGGGTCTCAAAATTTTTGGCTGTAACTTTTCCATTTTTGAGTTTTGGACCATATCAAATTTTTTCAGAGATGAAATATGTACAAATTGAAGTATGAAAAGAAAATATATTTTTTGAAAATTTTAAGTGGGTGGGTTCCCTTAAGGCGTTTTTATTTTTAATTAATTCTATCAAAGTCTAGAAAATCAACTAAGGTCACTTCGAAGGCTGGTAACTCGTTGATAGACATATCGAAGGCAGTAACCTTGAAGATAGTCACAGTGGTTGTTGCAAACTCAAAAATGGACATATCGGAAACTGAAAACTCAACGTTCGATACATCAGAGGCTAAACACTCTACAATAGACATATCGCAGACTACAAACTCAATGGTGGATAAATCAGAGGGTGCAAACTCAACGATAAAATCAAAGACTAAAGTAAAAAGGTTCTACAGAACATTTTTTACAGTATTTTTTAAATAACCTTCAATATTCAAATTAATTTTTTTAATTTTCGTATTTTGCCAGAATTGTTTTTATTTATATTATTGTAAATTTTAATTTATGTGTTTAAAAAGAAGGAGAAAACTGCTTAAACATACTACAATGTTACGCTCCAGAAAGCTTTTAAAGTAGTTAACGAAGGGATGCCCGTCAGCACTACAGCAAAGTTGCATAATGTACTGTAACAAAAATGTTCTTACAGACTCCTCCCCACCAGCCCGGCTCGAAGGCACCACTCGTCTAGGGCCTTGATATTGCGCACAAAGTTGTTTATTATTATTTTATTGTTTAAGGACCATTGTAAGTAGTGTAAAATCCTTACTCTCCACTCCTCCAACCCCGCTCCACAAGCCCTAGGGCACTGGCTCGGAGATCTACGAGGACCAACTTCGAGGACTATCTCCGAGGATCAGCACCATTGGGATCGAGAAAGATTGGCTACGTTAGATGAAGGAAGTAGAATGCCGGAAAGGCATATTGAGGCCCAGCAGTCAGTTAACCAGATCCAGCCGATGCAGTCTCTGGGTGCAGCCCCGTCACACGATAATCACGAGGCCCATATGACAGCGGTGGAGCCCTCTCCCTCCAAGACCGCGGACGTATGTACCCGGCTGGAGTTTTGACAGGCCCTGGAGGCCGCCATCTTGCCCGGCGTGCAGACGATACAGCGGCACGCCGGCGAGGGCACCACCGTACCACCAACAGCCGAGGCCTTGAAGGCTCGCCAGCACCGTACCAAGTGAGGATACCAGAGCCCTGGCATGCCTGACCTGTGAACCAATGCCGAAGCGCGTAGCCCTCTCAGTCCAGAGGTCCAGCCAATCCCGGAAGCCCTTGAGGCCCGTCCAGGGGAAACAACATCGAGGACCGAAACACACGAACACAGATTTTGGGAAAGTTTTGAACAAAAAGAAAAGGCGCTAAATTTACTAGAAAATTTGTTGAAGTCCAACATAGAATAAGTTTGTACTAAGTTTCACAAGCAAAAATGAATGTTTTTTTATTTTTATTCAAAAAAATAAGTTTTGTGCATACTACATTCAATAATAAATCAGTTTCACGCTATTTTCTTTTATTATGGTAAACTATATTATATAAATAAATAATATATTACAGGAAATGTAATTTTCATTTTACATGTATTAGCGATTGGCTTAGGCTTAAAACGATGACATTTGTTGAAAATTAGAATTTTCGAAAATGAAGGTGATCGCAATAATATTCCTTTTCTTGAAGGAAGTTAAAAATGTAATTATCTCGTTTATCAGCACCTATCTTACATTCAGATGTACATCTATCTTGTACTTCGCTTACATTTTCTTCTTCTACACCAACGTCTACAGGGAATTTATCATCTTTTAACAAACGTATATTCTGTAAAATACAACAAGCAATAATAAAATCTGGTATGAGATCGGTCCGATTCATGTCGAGAGATGTAAGTAAACTGCGGAATCGCTTTTTGAGCCATCGAAATGCACGCTCAATTGCCATGCGCGCCAATGCATGACAAAAATTATAATTGTTTATAATGATGAATTTCCAATGCTGGCGAAAGTCAATATTCGTGAATGGATTGTGAGTAGGAAATCTGCACGATGGCCCAAAAGCCTGCTGTGTCGTCGTCCGCAGTTGACAGGCAAATGGGACGAGCACAACGGGTCTATCGTCGAACTTGGCAAAAACTAGTGAGGTGATCCAGAGGGCGCCAGGATACACGTTAGAATTGTCGCGGGACAATTTGAATTTTTACAGTTATAAAAAATATTTTATTTAAATACATTCATTGCGTATCTCAAACTTGGCGAAACTGCATATTATTCAAGTGTCTTTCATACACCTTATACTATGAACTTTTCACTATACCAGGAACGAGTGGCCAAGACTAGAAGACTGTGATTTAATTTTTTTTCTTGCCAGGCAACTAAAATGTACACTAGTTTTCGGAAAAGACTTCGGAACGCTAATTCCGATTGACTGTAGTTCTTTTAATACACTGTAAAATAAGTATGGTATGATATTTGAACTCTGCACTCTTGAGTTCTCAGATCGGCTCCATCACCAGTACACTATTCATGCTCTTAAGGAAGGTCGGGAAAATTTATATTTCTGTTATTACTCACAATTACGTATTAGAATTTGGTTTAATGTTAATGTAAAGTTTTGGTTTTGGATTTGAAATTATATTTATGGTATCAGGTTTGTATAATAATAATAATAATAATGTTTAGTTGAACAATTCTGCATATCTCAGATTCGAGTTTAAGTTTGGCTTTTCTAATTTTGAAATAAGGCTTTATCAATCGATCTAGTCATAGAGTAGTAAAAATTGAATGTCCTCTTCTATATGCAACAGCAGAAAGATACAATATAGAAAGTAAATGTGAAAAAAATCTGCCACTTGCATTGAACTTGAACCCTGCACTGCAACATCCGAAAACCCGCGTCTATGCCACCAAGGCTATTCAATCCTTTCCTTGAATGAGTTGGGAATCTTGTATTTCCGTTATAACTCACATTTAGGGTTAAAATTTTACTTAAAGTTTTCACTTTCACTTGGTTTGATTCACGGTTTCAAATTATATTTATAACGATTTCCTACATCAAGTGATATCTCCTGATATTCACAAACATGTCGTAATTGAACTTAATACACGTAAGTATAATAGCTTCATAGTTTATCGACGTTTAACTGCATTTAACCAGCTATTTTATAAGGCATGGTAGTTTTTTACGTTTCCTTGCCATTTATCTCATTGGATCAGGTTGTGCATGCGTGTTGGTTTTACATTTTTCACTATCTTTCTTAGGTCGGATCGAAACCGCAGGTTGTGGGCAGCAAGCAGCGGCTAATCAGCAAAGTACTTTACAAATGATTTGTGAAGTCGTCGCTTCGATGCTATTTATCCATTGGTTACTACTCGCTGGTCGAATTGAATCCGGTCTTGTGCAATTAGGTTCATGGTAGAAACACGACAAAACAAAAAACCGAAAATTGAAAACGAAAAAAGAAAAACAGAAAATGAAAAGTCGTTACCAAAAAACTATGACTCTTTAAAACCGAAACAGAAATCTATTAAATTTGAAAACCGTAAATGAAAAATGACGAATTAAAACCCAAAACCAAAAATTAAAACTGAAATTCAAGCTTTTATCGCCGTGACCAAAGAGATATTTTTTCCGATTGTAGTTACTGTTTTTTATATATGGCATGATTTAGTTCCAGCGTATGTGTCCCAAAACTAGTGATGAGTTCAGATTTTTGTTAATACGTTTGAAAATAATTGATTAGTAGTGGAAACATTATATTTACGTGAATTTATTACATTAACGTATGTAAGTTTATCAAGAGTCTAAAGATTTATTTTAAACAATGTAATATAGTCAAGGAAATCTTGCTATTTTTTAAGCAATTTTTTGCAAACTGCCAGTATTTTATTAATATCACAGTATTACGAATTCATTGCCCATTATCATGGTGAACTATATTTATATTTTATTTATATGTTAAATTTTGTTATTTGTTATTTACCTGATTTTATCGCTTCATGTTCCTGGGTTACCCACATTGAATACACTATTTTTAATAGCGGCTCCCAAAATTAATGTTTTATTATTGATTTCTTACAATTAAACATTTTTCGTTTTTAATGGTCTTATAAAATTAAATTTAAAACAACTAGTAGTAAAACAATAAGATTTCGAGAGACAGAAGATTAAAACCGTTAAAAAAGAGATTAAAAAGTATCACGCTGTAGCTGTACGATTTATATCAATTGTTTGAACAAGACTATGTATCGAGTTATAAAGGAGTTTAGAATGTATTATCAGAACAGCAAAACACCCAGAAATTGGTGACCCCGAATAAAAGAACAGTGAAATAAATGGACAACGCAATACCTATGGATAAAATGGAAAACTCACCTCTAACCGAAGAAGCTCAAAATGGTGTGAACGTGACACGGATTCTTCAACAGTAAATTCAGGAATTGCAAGAACAATTCCAACAGGTAAAGCAGAATCCAGTAAAGAACACTGAATCAGCCAGCCAAAACAATCAAGTTCAATCAGTAAACAACATAGGTGACGGCGTAAGGAACGAATAGGTAAAAGTTGCATCGCTAGCTAATTATAAACTACCGGTATTGTGGAAAACAAAACCTACATAATGCTTTAGTCAAATAGAATCAGTTTATGGGAAGAAAAAGATTACATCAGATAAATCCACGTATGACGTAGTAGTTGAAGCCCTCGACGAAACAGCTATCTTGGAGGTATCAGGCATCCTCATGGATCTTTCAGAGACCAATAGATATCAACGATTGAAAGGAGGCCTGATAAAGCGATTCACATAATCATCAGAACAACCAGCACAACTGTTAAGAAAAAGGAGGGATTTAGTTAATAATAAAGCTTCTGAAGATCTGTTAAAAACAAAATGGTTAGTTCCCTTGCCAAATCAGGTTCATGACAATCTTACAGTCGTACGTAATTTAATATTAAATGAATTAGCGGCAATAATTGATAGTATAGCGGAAAATACTCCAAATACAGTTACGAGCACGGATACGGGACGCAAGGAAGAAAATATTTCAGTCAATGCTATAAGAACAACAAAAGGAAGAGTGTTGGAGACCAGGATTATAAATATCGAAAAAAAATTGAATGAACTTATCACTATGATTAAAGACGGAAGAAAAGATTGAAAACAAACGAAATCACAGACCTTGAACAAATTCTAGATCTTCATCAGGTGGACGTACAGGGCAAAACTATTATCATTGCAAATTTGTGAAAGAAGTTATCGTTGTACTCAGCAATGTAGTTATAAACGTCCAGAGCAACAAGGATAACCAGATAGGCCGGAAAATGAAGAGAGCTGTTTTCTAGAGAGGCGGAAGGGAACAGTCGCATCAAGAATAACAAGAAATACTGCCTATGTACCTTTGATCAACCTACACATTTAAAATTGTTAATTGACTCAGGATCAGTGGTATCTGTAATACCACGCAATGCAGTCAATAAAAAATTAGAAGTTCCAGGTTTTCTATTGTACGCAGCTAATAATACGATCATAAAGACTTATGGAGTTCAATGGCAGACAGTAAATCTGGAGCATTTAAATGGCCATTCGTAATAGCTGATGTAAAGGCAGCGATCATTGGTGCACATTTTATAGCGTACTATGGCCTATTAATAGACTTAAGAAAACAAAAGCTTCTAGATTCATCGACGTCACTGACAACAAAAGGAGAACTAAGGAGACGTCGATTCATGGTATTTCAACAGTCGACATTAGAACGAAAAACACTATAATGGGTGCTCGGCTCTCCCCGTTATAACTAATTTATCCTCCACGGGCCATCAGGGAGCGCTGGAGGGCTAGAAATTTCCGAAAAATTAGGAGTTCTGATCGGGAATCGAACCCACTGTCCGACCTGATAAGTCCTATTTATTTATTTTGTCGGTCATTCCTAGGTGGACCCACTTGGAGCCCTGTAACGCCACGTTACAACACGAATGGTCAGGACCGAGAAGACAAAGCATTACTTAAGGAATTCATTGACATAGCGAAGCCAACCATTCAAAATAACATAGAACGCAATAAAGACGTTGCTCATCATATTTGAACTGAAGATTCTCCAGTAACAGAGAGACTGAGGAAATTAGCAGGAGAAAAATTGAAAGTGGCAAGACAAGAAATCAATATAATGCTGGAGCGAGCGATCATAAGACCGTCAAAACGTCCATGATCAAGTCCTCTGCATATGCAAAGGAAAAGCAAAGGCGTGGGAGACCACGTGTTAAAAGTTACACAAAAAGAAAATATTCTCCACGCTAGATTTAACAAGAGCGTGTCATCAAGTACCTATGGCAAAAGAGGGCATCCCAAAGACGGCTACAATAACCCCCTCTGGACTATTCGAATTTATAATATAAAAATGCCATATGGATTGAAAGCAGAAACGCAGCCATTTCAAGGAATATGGATAAAATCTTTGGTGACTTGGGGTTTGTATTGATATAAATAGACAATATACTAACCATTATCAGATACTCAAGATCAACATAAAGAACATCTGCGAAAGGTATTTGATAGACTAAGACAAAGCGACCTCATCATAAATCCAAGTAAATGGTTCTTGGATAGATCGGAAGTCACATAATTAGGATATACGATCAGCAGGGATGGATACAAGCCACCGCGAGAACGTACGGAGAAGATAAAACGTTACCCAAAGCTAGAGAATGTTAAAGAACTCAATGGACACCACAGTCAGAACAAGCTTTCATCGATTGTAAAAATAGTGTGGAAGATACATGTATACATCACTGCATTTCCATCGCCACTAACAACTGTTGCATCTAACGGTACAATAGCAGCCGCATTAGAACAACAGAAAATCAACGACTCATGGACATCTATAGCATTCTTCTATAGCAAATTGACAGACGCAGAAAAGAATTACAGCGCGCAAGATAGGGAGCTGCTAGCAATATTTGCAGCAATTAAACATTTTTAACGTGTATTAGAGTGTCGCTAATTCATAGTTGAAACTGATCATAAACCACTCATATACTCGTATCTTTATGTATTAAACTACAGAAACTGAAAATGGACAATAACTGAATATACTGTACTGTACTATACAAAAGGAGTGGTAAGACCACCGATTTCACCGACTCCACAACGATTTCGAATGATTGCATTTGATTCGATACATGGGTTATCGCATCCTAGTGGACGGAGCACAATTAAGCAGCTCAAAGAAAAATATATTTGACTAGCAATAAAGAAAGATGCAACTCGACTGTCGAAAAAATATATGGCATGTCAAAGAACGAAAATTCAACGACACAACAAGATGAGTCCACAAAATCTAGATGTCTCAGATGCTAGATTCAACCACATAAACATGGATATAATAAACCTTCCGAATGTTGATGGATGTAAATATTGCCTGATTATGAGAAATCGATTTTCTAAATAGCCAGTGGCAACACCTCTAAATGACATAACAACAGAGACAATAATTATAACATTTTCTAAGATCTGGATAAGCCAATATGTAACACCGTTAAAAATAACAACAGATCAAGGATCTCAATTTGAATCGGCACTATTCAAGGAACTAACAAAATTTATCGAAGTCAACGCAATTAGAACAACATATCATCAGGCATCCAATGGGATAATAGAGAAATGGCACAGAACTTTAAAAGCTGCATTGATGCGAAACAGATATTCCATGGATTAATTTACTACCATCAGTGTTACTCGGTCTCTGTACAATGTGCACAGAAGACGTTGAAGCATCGCCAGCAGAGATGTTGTGTGGAACAACATTTAGAGTTCCAGGAGAATTTTTCACTCAACAAGAAGCATCCGCTGATCCAGAAGTCTTCCTAGAACGACACCGAATTATAATGAGCGAAATGCAACCAGCTCGAATGGTTCATCGCACGAAGATACGAATTTTCAGACACAAAGATTTGGACGAATGCGTATTTGTGAGATGTGATCGTATTAAGGCATCGCTGAAACCACCGTATAAGGGTCCGTAGAAAGTACTAGAACGAATAACTGATCATATTGTCAAGATAGAAGCAGAATGTGAAGAAACCCAGGAAACACAGTATTACATGTGATGCACACGTTAGTTGCAATTTCACCCTTGATTTATATAACGTCAACTGGTACGTATGTACATTGACGTCATATAACTAAGGTGTACGTCATAGGTAATATTGTGTTTGCTGGGAAAAAACATGTCCATCGAAAGACTGAAGTCAGCGTATATGGTAAAAGAAGAAGAAGAAAAAGGCGAAGAAAACAATCAAGTAATGTTAACTAGTTGAGACAAAAATACCGAAGAAAAGACTATAAGGAAAGGTACGGACAAAAAAGTTTCGGCGAATCGTGCCTGAAACAGTGAGGAGAGAAGAGCAGATGTGGCTGCCTAGCCAGAGCTTCCTAAAGATGACGCTGAGCGTCGTGTCGATAGCGAAGAACGACGCGCTCCTACTACGCTGCGACAACGGAAGCAAACAATAAGATTTCGAGAGATATAAAACCGATAAAAAAAACAGAGATTAAGATGTATTACGCTGTAGTTGTAAGGTTTATACGAATTGTTTGAATAAAATATTTGGTCTATGCAAAAGTTTTAGTCCTTTTTTCCGGCACTCTTGTGTAATTACTTTTAATTCAAATTCTTTCCTGTCCTTTTGTATTTTTGTACGGTTGGTATACACAGAACTTTACGACACGCTACGTCTTACGATTCAGCTGCGTGCATAGGCTTAAAGATAGCAGTGAACACAATGAGCGACGAAAAGTTGTATATTCGACATTGTACTCGATATGAGTTTCAACAGGGCAAAAGTGCTGCTAAAGCATGTGAACCGATTTGCTTTGTTCTTGGTGAAAATGCTGTGTCCCATAATACATGCAAATACCGGTTTCGTCGTTTTAAAGACGGCGATTTTGACGTAAATCATCGTCCCCGCTCTGGAACACCGAAAACCTTTTCACCGTTAAGTGAAAACCCGTTCTAGACGCAAAGGACTTGCAACACAGATTGGAATTCACCAGTCAACGGTTTCAAGACGACTGCATGAAATGGGGAAAATCCAGAAGTTCGGAATGTGGGTACCGTACGAATAATCGCCAGAGAGCATTATCCGCCGGATAAGCACATG
The DNA here is from genome assembly GCA_030142615.1 of Syrista parreyssii. Taxonomy (NCBI): domain Eukaryota; kingdom Metazoa; phylum Arthropoda; class Insecta; order Hymenoptera; family Cephidae; genus Syrista; species Syrista parreyssii. The sequence goes on from JARQTG010000203.1 coordinate 128,666, forward strand.
TGTTCCACTACTATTCAGACAGCGTAAAAAGGATTTCTTATGGAAAATTGTTACTGGCGATGAAAAGTGGATAACATACGATAATCCTAAATGCAAAGACTCGTGGATGGACTCCGGTCAGCCGTCTACATCAGTTGCAAGGTGGAACATCCGTGGAAAGAAAATTCTTCTTTGCATCTGGTGGGATGTCAAAGGCGTTATTTATTACGAGCTTCTTCAACCTGATGAAACTGTTACTGTCGAATGCTTCAGTTGTCAATTAAATACGTTGGCCGATAAACTCGAAGAAAAAGGTCCATTTACTATGCAAGGATCTCGCAAAGTCATTTTGTTGCACGACAATGCTAGACCGCACATTGCTCGGAGTACACAACAAACGGTCATAAACTTAGACTGGGAAGTTCTGCCTCCTGCGGCTTGTTCTCCTGACTTGGCGCCTTCGAACTATCATCTATTCCGATGGACGCAGTACAATTTAGCTGGGACGCCGCTTTAAAAATGTTGCATAGATAACGAAATGGCTCGATAATTTCATTACCTCCAAACCACTCTCCTTTTTCGTGAGGGAATCCGAAGCTTGCCCGACAGGTGACAAAAGTCATAGATAATGATGGCAAATATTTTGAGGATTGATATGCAATCAATGTTTTATATGGAATTAAATAAATATAACAAAAAAGGACTAAGACTTTCTGTATACACCAATATATAACAAATTATAAAGGAGTATAGAATTTATTATCAGAACACCCACACAAGGTGACGAGTACGCATGCTCAGAATTTCAGTTAACTCAGTTGCCTCTCTAAAGAGCACAGCCTCCATCGCAGGGACCTGCGACACTGCTGCGAAATATGGCTTCACTAACGGTAAGCGGTACTTTCCCACCATCGATTATTTGCCAGCAAGGCTAGATCAGTCTGTACGAGCGTGGTCTACATAAAATCCGCCACATTGACTCCACCATTGTTAATTTCGTAGTTATAACATCAAATTCGTAATCAGTGACCCCCCTAAATACAGAGCTTTGTTGAGAGATTTTGTCTATAACATAGAAAACTTCATAATTAAACTAAACACATACTGATATCCGCTTGAATGAAATATTAAAAATAAATAGAGGAAAAAATGGCTGTATCTGACAATAGACTCGAGCACCAGTACTTTCCCAGCAAAAACAGAGTTAAAGTTACATATCGATAATCGTACAATGTTCTACTTAGGTTATTCATAACTGTTACATCCTTGAGTATGAAATTTTAACATTGCTGATATGTAACTGTCATTTTGTGTTCGATGGGTTGTTACTGATTTCTTACTATTAATTCGATCTAGTTAAAAGTAATGGAGAAACTTCCATTTTCGTTATCACTTAGATTTTAAATTAGTCAAAAATTTAAGTTTAACAGATTTGAGAGAGATCGCATATACTTTTATACACGTTGCACGTAACATATAAAAAGCTAATATGACGAGCTTTTGATGAATAACGGTTTTTATCGGTAGAGCACATGAAATCTTCAAAACCATGTATAATAATTCATAAAGCTCTATTTATAGATGGATCATAAGATTACGCAAAACATATGACACACCATTTGCAATAATAGAATATGTTACAAATTATATATCCTCTATTTTAATAGGTTCCTATTAATTCTCTTTACTGATCAGTTACGCAGTTTTACAGAATTCGAATATATAAAATGTTTTCAAATTTTAAACAATTTTTATTCGTAAAAGTACAAAGTGATATCTACCAATATTTATCATAAAGATTCACACGTCATATCGGTATTATAAGTAATAGTAGATTGAATGTGTGTATGTTTAGCATTTGGCCAAGAAATTTAGTTAAATAGGAAAAGAAATCTGGAATAATTTTTGTATAAATTATTGAAAAGATAGCATATTGAAGACAAAGACAGAGACAGAGACAGAGGGAGAGAGAGAGAGAGAGAGGGGGGGGAGGGAGGGAGAGCGGGGAGGGTAGAGAATAAATATAGGGCACAGATTTGAACACGAATTTCTTGCTGCTGAAAAGGATACCATATTTTTACGCTGTTCATTCGATTTGCTTAAAAAAAATCAGACATCTTAATTTACCATTATGGCTTATTTTTGGGATTTTATTTTAGTTTACATTTATCACTTTTACTCTGTGTTCTTTAATGTACTTTCGTTTCCCCTTATTACTTACACGATTAAAGGGGATGAAACAGGGTCTATTATGTATGGGGAAGTTTGTTATACGGACGAGGCTGGAAGCGAGAAAACTTCATACCCAAAAATCTCGTACTTGGCTATACGAGAGCAATTCCTAGTGACATGGTGTCAAGTTGAGAGATGTAAAACCCTTTTTCATTTTCATCAGTAGTTTTGTGCAACAGTGCGACAAGTATTGGATAGGGAACGTCAAAGGCAATCTTAGGCCGCCATGACAGATACATAGGCTGTCACTTTCGAGATTCAGTTACATTTTATATATTTTCGAAGAAATATTTTAAAAATTCGTCTCCACAGGAAAAGACATTTTATTGGAAGGTTCAAATTTTATGTAATAAATGAATTGACAGTGTTTTCTGTGGAGAGATTTTTGGGTGCCAAGTTTCCTCGCTTTCAGGTTCGTCCGTGTGACAATTCACCCATAAAAACTGTCTGTTTCAGTCCCCTTTAAGATTGAATAGTAGTATGTACTCTTCACCCAATCTCTGCTCTCATCGACCGTTCATCGAGGCAACAAATAGTTCAGCTCTATTCAATAGACTATTTTTGGGACTGCAGCACCTCTGCGTATCTTTGCTAGATGCAACCTCTTTAGCAGTAAAGTTGCGCGCCTAAGCGACGAGGGTCATCGCAACGGTGTTGTAGGTAGCAACATCGTGTTCCGACGTAACTGGGCCCTGCGTGATTGGCACCAGAATATGTCCGCCTGTAGCTATAGCTCGTCCAGTTGTATCATGCTGTGAATAATTAGTTTGTTTAATCACATACTCCCTGTCAAAGTTCTCGAGGTCCAAGTCCTCCGAATCAGCGACATACAGGTCCTTGAATACTCGTCATCGCTCCAAAATAAAATACCCCTCACACACACAGTCATGGGAGTAGTGCCGAAGACGCCGCGAGGAACTAGTCAACAAGTAATTATTAAAGTGCAAGTACATTGGCATTGACATTCCCATTGACATTTACGTTACTGGTAAATAGGCTAATGATTTTAATTAAAAATAAATTTAAAAATCAGCTATAAAGATGACTTATTTTTGGGATTGCTATCAAGGATTTTATGGTGAAAGCTCCCTTGACACATACACAGAGGGCTACGTATATAACGGGAAAAACCAAACCCTTCTTCTTATCTGTTTTAGTAATTTCCGGCCCATCAAATCATCGTTGTCTGTTTTATTTGACTACGTTTGTTTGCTTCAAACAATATCACTCATTGAACTTGAACGAAGCTGGCCTATGACGATATGTTGAAAATTGTTGCGAATCTACTCAAAACATAGTGTAATAATGGCCATAAAGTTCTTTCCACTCTTATCACGTCACGTGTGTCATTGCTACTTGTCACTATAATAAAAAAAGAGATATGATACCTTGCGTCGTTGATGTTATACTCACTTCCATCAAGGCACGTCATGGTCCACGGCTGCGATACTTGGAAAAGATTTTGATCCACAAGAGCGTGTTTCTACGCGATCTCCATGAATCTCTTATACACCTGATAAGAATATAGAGGTAAAGTTACATTAGACAAATGTGTCAGAATGCATACAACGATATAACCTCCGTGCGGCCAAAGATATGTTTTGTGAACTTAAAGAGTCAAGGTTTCTTTACGATTGTATATTTTGATTAATGGTTCTGGATGTGAATCACATGCGACCTTTTGCAACGCGGAAGATGAATTATGCATTTGCATTCAGTCACTTATACAAAGGCAAATTGTAACCTTTCAGCTCTTCCAGTACAGTGCAGTCTCCGTAGTTCTCCTGACTCGGGATTCCGTCTTGTCGTAAATCCAGAACTACAGTCTCCGCCGTTCGTCTCCAAGTAGACGTGGCATCATCATAAGAGAGGTTTAGCGAGCACCTAACATGGCCGCCCGTTCAACAGAGCTGCGTGTTTGCTGCGCGCGCCGCTTCTGCCAGCAGAGAGGGGGTACACTCTCTCTCCTTCAGCCCTGGCGACGTTCGAGGCAGACAACTAGAGTTTTCCGAATTACGGAGCCTGCACTGTACTAGGATACGCGACTATTCTCGTGAAATATAAAGCAACGACGTTGCCTCTTTTGTACGTCTACGATGTGCTACCTTCGGTCGAACGTTGTCATCGATTAATTTACACAATCGATAATTTTAATCGATTTATTCGTCTAGTTGCAGTTTTGTAAAAGAAAAGGGTATTTTTGGTATTATCGCTTTATTTTTATTTCTCTTTAGGACCATTACATTGCGTAGAATAAGTTCGACTGTTTAACGTCAAGTGATTTTAATGGTTACTAAAAGATATTTCATAAAACGTTTATACATCTATAACTTGTGATTATAATAATTGTAGTTTGTCTCAAGTGTAACTATTATCTCTTGATAGTTATCCACACAGAACAATTTAAAGTTATTTAACGCATCTAAATCTATAATATGGACATTAACATTGCTCACTCCCCAGTGACTTAATTACCGATGATGTTTGTTCGGTTATTATTACCCTCACTCCTTATGAACGTTAAACAAAGTTTTATCAGAATTTGCATAATTACATATACAGATTGACGTTTTTTCCTTTAATTATGGTTTTCATCTTGCGATGTATACTTTTTTTTTTTTTTTAATGGATACACAAATTTCTATCCGTTTAAGTGATGAAATTTATTTGAACTAATTGGGTTTTATTAAACATTATCGTAGCGATTCGTTATTAAGTCGGATACGAAGTCTGCACTGTGTATTTGTAGCATGGCCGTGATTAATAATCGAGTCAAATCAAGAAATGACAGTCAGAATGAAGAAAGAAGAAAGTACAAATGTCGCGTAAGGGATTCTAGAGTTTTGGGCGATTTGTGCGCCTCGGTGGCGTAAGTCGATTTTAAGAGAGTCTTTTGAAAAGTATAGGAAAAAGGGATATGATAATAACATATAGAATTAAAGCCAATTGATCGAGTAATATCAACATACTATACACAGCACGGACTCTCGCTTACCGTCTTATCCTTAATGTTTCAATAAAAAAATGATTTGAAACGCTTATCTAAAGGTTTACTTATTTTATGCCACTGATCCTCTTGATCCTTTACTCTTCGTCATTAGTTAGCTGCATAGCGCTGTCTCATCTCGAGGAGAGGGTTAAGGATAGGATTATATTTTTAGAAGACTTAAACATATGCGCTTCTGGTTTTTGTATTCGTAGAAAAAAAAACTTGTGAATATTTCTGACCTCCTTTTATCCTTTGCTCCCTTATTCTTTCTCCGTTTCATTGTTTTCATTTAATTTACATACACACTGAAAGTTTAAATTAAAAACAGACGGCGGAAATTCAATATTTAGTGCTCGCTTATTTAATCTCATCATTTTATTGCGGTTTCATACTCTTTTATGGAAAGTTCAGATTTCGTATTTTTTATATAATACAAATTTTAAGATTAATTGATTTTCCTTCCGACTGGCCGAAATGACTGTAATATTTTTGCTAAAGTTCACGTTGCCATAGTGTTTATGACTCATTGGTATTTAGATTTGCGCTGTTCGTTCCTTTAAAGATTGTCAGCCTGGCTTACGGAATGCTATACTGATAAACGGAATTATTACGAAGAAGATTAATTGTTCAGCGATTTAGATCTTGGAAAGAATAAAGACGTCAAATGAAAGTGCGTACTCGTTAATGGAAGAGAGATGTTTCGCCGAGGAGGGGATGGATAAAGATTTTACGGGTTGTGCTGGGAATTGTTGCAACATCCCAGCTTCTTTCAGTACATACCACAAGAGATGTGGACACGTTGCAGAGGAAACGGAAGGTTTTACTTGGAAGGTCGGGAATACGGAGCGTTGCGATAGCGCGAGCTCGAGCCCGATGTAGTTGTTGTCTTGTACGACTTCCATGCGCGGCTCGATGATTCCTCTGCGAATTTCATTGATTGATGCATTTTCATTATTATAAGTTTCACACAACACCGAGGATAGAAACATTAATATTCTACATGCTAGGAAATATCAGTCTCGCGGCTTTACGATTTACCATAGAGAGGCGTGGGGATGTTGCTTTAAATCTGAAGTGTCCGTCATTCAAGAAGCATTTTTAACATTACCAATCATTTAGATAGTTTAAACTCATTACACGTGGCAGCGATTGATTTACGTCATTTTTGCTCTCTGAAGCTTATTTTTTTTTTATTTTAGCAAAACGATGATGTCCTCCATTCAGAGAAAGATCTTGCGACTGAATCTAATGTGTTCAATTCGTGTCGACTTAGGTTAGATAAACGAGAATATGTCGATTCAATGTGTCGTTATGGTGATAATTTAGGAAACACTCGTTGACCGTTTTCATTATATTAGTAATATTCACATTTTGCCGTATTAATAATTGTAGTGCAATGTAACCCCAGACGGTACGATCGTCAACGTTTTCTCTACGCATGTGTATAACACATTCTTTTAGATTTATTTTAGAGTTTCATCGTTTAAATGAATTCGTAACGTGTCAATGACAAGATGCGTGGAGATTCCGAAATTTATGACTGATACGCGTACATGTAGCTGCGGCTGAAAGTCAAAACGACTCAAGTTGTTTTATTTAATATGGTCTTGTTAGTGTGTTCTACGTGCGACCTACATGGTACTCGCGTTTATTCCACTTTTGCAGACTTGTGTTGTTATATTTGATTTATACATGACAAAACCTACGCTTGCATATTTCATTTTATAAGGTTGATTCTTCAACGTTTCATATTCAGAAAAGAAGAAATCTACCTCTCCGACGTCAAATGTACGATAACATTAATTTAAAGAAAGAAAAATGTGACTTGTGTCGTTTTGCTTTATGGCTAAAAATATACATATGAAATGGGGTAGGTGTATGCCAGTTACACCAAGGTGCGTAATTTAAGATCCATGGTTCCTGGAATTCTCATTGTCACTGGTTCAAGTTTTGACAGATCGCACATGCGTGTTCAGTCACTCAAAACTACTCGATGTAATCATTAGGTAATAGAAGGTTTGGATTTCATTTTTTTTTAACAGAACTCTGTAAGGAAATATGCGATGGCACAGCTACGGTACATATTGTACACAATACCAAATAAATATTGATATAATATATTCAAGTGTTAAAGAAATTAAATGATCATTATATACACACTGCTCAGATCTAAACTCTTGTGTATTGAAAATACCAAAAACGAAGACAGCTCAATGCTTTTAAAGACGAAATAGCATGACATTATCAAGAGTTGCAGAGGAGAATTGAGATCTGTTATATTTTTTGTAAGTATTCAGAGTACAAGCAATCAAGGTAATTTTATTTGTAATAATTGATTCTGGAAAAATATTGTTCGTTAAATGGTTTTGATGTAACAAAATTAATGGTAGGTAAGTTTTAAAAGAAAGTACTGCAGTACTGTGGACCTCAGTGTGTTTCAACTTGTACCAAGCAACTTTGCACTAGAAGATCTTTGCATAGAAAGTGTCACTACATCTGTAGTCAATCTGTGAATAATCTGTATATTTTTTGACAATTTAAATCAATGAAATCCCTATGAAGTCATGCATGGCTTTGCGTAAAATGTACGTTGCAAAGTATGCACGTGTACTAAATGCCTTTGTACTAAAATACATTACATTTTTCTCTTTCAACATATATTTTAGTCATACTTTTAGATCCTTCATATGATTTGTTAGGCATTTCATTATTTACAATCTGTTAAAAAAAGAAACATTTTATTCATAGCATTCCAATTAAAAAACTATACCTACAAGGCCTGATTGTTCAATTGTGTTTCGAAAAATGTGTTATTTATTAAATAAGAGTTCATTACGCACTGTGTGTTTGCGATCATTTGTGTAGCCATATTACGAATAATTGAAACAAATATCTAATACGTACTGAAACAGTCAAGTGTAACGTTATAAGAACCTGAAAAAAAGTCCATTCACGTGGGAATTGTTTTTTGCCTAAATTCATAGATGTCCCGAAGGGGGGTGTTTTTTGAAGATACACTACCGCTCATTAATTTCAATACCTCCCCAGATTTGTCGCTTTCTGTGTCAAGGATAAACGTGATACGTGTGCTCTGGACAGAAATGAATCCATTGGCTGTTATAATTTATTAAATTATTTAAGCTCATATATATATTTCTTAGATATATTTTTTATTGCTTTCCGACAAATTGACAATTCGGTAGGTGTATTGAAATTAATGAGCAGCAGTGTGTACCTCAACGTGATTCTCAGTGCCAATAATTGAATGAAAAAATCTCCAGTTGCACTCTCAGACCTGAGGGATGTTTCTTGACGTTAAGGGTAGTTTTAAATAAAGTAAAAATGATTACAATTATACAGTTGCTGTTCTGAACGTGGAACATGGAAGTCAAAAACTCAGAGTCTCAGAGGGTTAAATTGCCTTAAGAAAATGAATGTTTAATATCTCACATTAAACTATCACCACAATTTCAATCGCGATGACAGAATATTTGTACAATGTAGCCTCGCAAATATGCATTTTCCTTGTTTCACCATGACATTGAAATTCCATTCTTGAGAACCATAGGCAATAATTGGCACCTCGGTGTTTGTATAGACACAATAGACCTGCATGCTAATCCTGTTAGTTTATAGGTATAAAAACACGAACCAAGAAAATTGTGCTTTTAAAACACAATGTGTAAAATACAGATAGCTAGAAACGTTAACATACCTGGATAATCCGATGACTCGTAATATTCGTGTGATGAATGTGGCACAGCATCATCCTCATACTCATAGGTAGTGTATCTCGAGGAAGGGTAGAGATCATCCCTAAAGAAATGATAATTCATCATTTACAATTTATAGAACTGTAGACACTAAACAGAGACTAAACATGTAAATGCCTAAGTGGCAGCAGATGTTGCGTGTTTGGTAAGACGAAGACAACTTACGCGGAAGATGAGGTGTAGTGACGATCAGCATAACGGCTGCTGCTACTTGACGAGGCGTGATAGTCATAATCATGATGCGAGGCTACGCGACTGCTTGGCGGCGGAGTTGGTGCGTCATACCTGCGGGACGAGGTTCTTTTTTACGTTTGAGGCAACATTTCATTACTTTGGAAGGTGTTTCTAATACTCAGATAATTAGTACATGAGGATATTACCCATAACTCTGGTCCATGGCAACTCTCGCACGATCTAATATGGAAAACACTTTTGTTTTGGCTGGCACCGGACGTGTTATTGGGCCTCGACTGGACGGAGGTGGAAGAATGGCTGCAGAAAGAAATTTTGAGGCTTATGATTAGTAGGCACGACTGTGCGCAATATGCGAAGTGCTTTATACACTTGCTTCCTGCGCGCACGCCTAAGTGCGTATGTGTGTGTGTGTGTGTGTGTGTGTACGATCAAAAATGGCTGCGTACAAAAGTCTATAGGGTAATTAAAAAAAAATAGAAAAAAAAAGTTAGAAAACTATTGGTAAAAATAGAAATTTAATTCAAAGGTTTGGCATCACAGCATTGAGAACACGATAAATGAAACTATAAAAAAATAAATCAGATTTGTTGACATAATTCAGACCGACCGTTCTACTTAATAAAATAATTCAGACATTTTTTCAGGGACACAACAACGGTTTTCAGTTATTATAAAATCTTCGATGAAAGTAAATTGAATTCCTTTTTATAGACAATGCTGCCCACGCAGTTATATTTTGTGGATGTCGCATCTTTCAAACAGAAAAATATGGATCCAATGTACCCCAAAATCCAAAATTTTATTTTTTAACGAATCCATCGAGTGAAAAGTAAGCATCTTTGCTGAAGTTGATTTTCTCAGCAGGAAGATTGTCGTCATTCAATTTTTTATCATAATTGTTGAAAAAAATCTTCCTTGATGTTTGGTTCACTGATATTTTAAATGGATACAGGTGTACAAAATGTCGTGCAACTGATCTTGTTCACTCCCTAGCAATCTCAAATCAGTAGTGCATTGTCTTATTGATCCATATGTATTTTCAGTGAACCATTGACTGACACGTTCAATGTTTTCTGATGTTGTCACTGATACTGATCGGCCTGAATTTGCACTTCGAACTTCTAGCGTGTTGTGCCGAAGATACTGTTTCAAAAGACTAAAGATGAACAGTGTGAAATGTGATAAAATTCGAGTTCATGATTTAAGGTTCGGTAACCACGTGGAAAAATTCATTGTCCTCGCATTCAAAGTGCCACATCTGAGATGCTATTACGTGCTCCATACTTTTACTATGCAAAGTTTTTAATTGCACTTTGCAAATATTGCGATTTCACGAGAAATTGCCATTTGTCGACGTTCATGACTAACAAGTTACTATCGAATAAATTCCAAGACCCTAGTACTAATGTCTTTTTTCATAAGTTTAGTCTTTCAAAAGAAATTCATAATAAAATATGATGCATACTGGCATCATCCAGTGTCCAATGTCAAAAGTTGTATACTTAACTTGGTTATACCCAAAATTCGAGATGAACCCCTGAACCGATCAACATGAAATTTATACGAAAAATTAAATTCCGAATGTAGACGATACAGTAGTATTCGCAGATATCTAGCACTTCCGGTTTCAAGACGGCTCGTAAGAAAAAATTCGAAATTTTATTGTCGTATGTTTGTGCATCTGAAATTTGGGGCGAACCAGTCAACTAATCGGATTGAAATTTCCACAAAAAAATTGTGAGGTTATAGATAGATCAGTAATAATTGCAAACGCCGGGAATTTCGAGTCTAACGGTTGCACGTCCGCAGAATAAATTTGTTTGCATCGTTGAAAGCATAAAATTCGATCATATGGCTCAATCGCTGATACCTTGAGGTAAATCTGTTTGCCCCAATATTTTATTCTCTTCATTCCACAAAGTTTAAAAAGTAAAATGTTCTGCGATCAGCTATTCTCAGTGAGGAATATTATAATTAAACTGGAACTTATTCTTGACACATTTCTTAGATTTCATTCTTAAGTTTTCGTTCGAATTAGAGACTCACCTCGGGAGGACCTAGGTACCGTGGGTCTAGTGGTTGGTCTAAGAATCCCACCGGCACGTGCTGACGGCCTCCTTTCTTCAGCAGCTGTGGGATCCTCGGCCATGCTCAATTCCATCTCGCGCATCTGTTCTTGACGGATATTGTCATTATTGTCCGGGATGAGATACTTTCTAACTTCGGCAAGAGCAAAAGCGATACGAGCATGAGCCTCCGCTGGTGGCGCTAGTGCAGCAATCTCAACGTGAAGATCGTCAGAAAGGTGAGCGTATTTTGGGTCGAGGGATTGACGGCATTCCTCCTCCTGAAAATCATTATTGTAATGAAATTATTAGGTTTATTATTAACCACGATTTGTCCCTTGTATGAAAGGAATGAAATTTGCAATGAATTCTAACAGTTGGACACTTTCAACAAGCTTACAGGCTAAAGTACTGTAGTTGGCCAACGAAGTTAGTGTCCATTTTTAACAAATAGAACATCCAATTTTCCAGATTTTACCACGTGCTGTGTAACTTGGAAATGAGTCCAGTAATGATGTTACGTTGATTTTGTCTCCATATTTCATTTATTCGATAAAAAATCGTCAATTTTAAACGTCAATTTAAAATTTAGTGCACGTCCGCAAAACATGGCGTCGAAATATCAAACTGGGCCTACGGGCTACATAAATTCTTACCAATGTCCCTTTATGTCCCGACCCGAGGCGCAAGGCCATCAACCTGAGGGAAATCTTCGGAGAAGATGTGTACCTCGAGTACATCTGAGATCAGATAAAAGCCCGCTGTAACACGATCCCCTTTGCAAAAAGGGAAGAGTGAAACCGCCCTAATATTGTTATCCCCCCCCCCTCCCCACCACCACAAACTACCTTTTCAACTTTAATTCATAGTGACTTTATCACGTCGAGTATCCCCAGTCGGCCGTGTTGTTTGACGACGCAAGAACACGTATGGATCAAATTTTTACGCCGTTACTCTTTTGCAATTTTTTTAATACTTAGTACATTCATGTATAACCTTCTGCCTGTCATGGACGCGTATATCCGCATCCTGGAAAAAAAAAAAAAAAACTTATTTCTACTGCTGCGATTTAGATGAACATTGGTTTCCACGTGTTTTTGAGGTCGCTGAACTCAAATCTAAAGTCCAAATTTTCGATGTCGCGAAACATTTGTCCAAATCTGATGTCTAAATTGTTTAGTGTAAGATGGCAAATAAAGATTCTTGATCATATCACATTTTCGGGGTTTGTATTTTTGATTACCATCTGGAAATTGAAGTTTTCAAGATATTAGGCGAGTCCCGCTCTAATCGATGCAAATCGACTGAATCTGCGGCTTTTCTGCCGCCATATATTGTTTTCGCCATTTTGATTTTTTCAATTTTGAATACAAATTATTATGAGGGTCGTTAAAATTCAACTTTTACGAATTACCTAAGGATGATCGTAGGATTACTGATGAAATTATTGATGAAACTTTTCTTACTTTTTAAAAGAATGAAACTTTATTGAAAATTAAGTTTAGATTAATTAATTAAAATTAATCAAAAATAAATGAAAGATTATCGAAAATTAAAGCAGAATGAGATACGAGATGTTTTCCCTCGAGCTCGCGAGAGTAGCTATTGGCCTCCTGGGCCTTCCTGCTCCGAAACCTTTGCGCCTGAACTTAACTTAAACGCTCGTGCTCGTCACGTCTTCATACGTCACGAGTGTCGCCGCCCTCCATCCCACACCCACACGGTTTCTACGGGACAGAATGTGTGCAAAGATATTTCTGGATTTGTGAATAAATATCTCAGGTGTTAGCCAATTCATAAGAATAGGTGGAAACGTGCTGTTTCCTTTCAAATGTATAATATTTGAATGAAATCCATGGAACGATCGATTGAAGTTACGAAAACATGTGTATCCGTGTCACGTTTATTATTAACTGTAGTTAGGCCCTAAATATGAGGCTACGGAGACAAAAGTAATATTGCATGTGCAGCCTATGACAGAATGTATTTTTTCTATCCCTGAAAGACGCTTAAACAGATTTATACGAAGATTTGCATTGGCAAGAAAATATTGCTAAATATTTCAAATATGTAGCGATAATTGCGTACAGTAGATTTTTCGAAAAATATTTGTTACTTTGTTACGTCCTACGCAACGAAGTCACCAAAATTTTCACCAAATTCACCCAGTTTTCTCTTTCGCGAAATTCAACGCATGATTGTAATCAGTCCTTACGAACTCCTCGCTCTTTCGTAGTATAAGTTAGGAATAAGATACTGATAATCATGAGGTAATAAGCCCATAGGAATAACTCACGATGGAATTTTACCACCAGGTAGCAAGGGAGAAGAGAGAGTCGGTCCAGCCTGCTGTAAACCCGAGGACTTTAGGTATTTAACTTTTGCGGCTCTCGCGGCCAAAATTGTTATTAAAGTTCACGGCTTCCGGATGGATGCCGCTGAACCTAGACTTTAGGACTGCGAACTCGGAGGTTCGTGCCGATAAGGCGACAAGACCTCCATTGCTCCTGGTTCCCACCAGGAGCAATCCGCGACAGTCCCACGCGGTTAGGATGCAGAGAATCGGCACTTTAACACCCCTTCTTCAGGTCCACGATGATCTCCGAGCACGGATCCTCCGGGCGAGCAGTCAGTCTACTTGTGAGCCTCACTTAGTAGATTCGTTTTTCCTCTATTCTGACTTCTTCGAGTCTTATTGTTAGTCAAATTTGGCGTGAAACGAGTTGTGTCGAGCCAAGCTACCTTAAAGCCGTCTTGTCTTCCTCGTCTTAGGGCTGAGCAGATTACCTCTGAGTGAATCACTCGAGGAAGTTTTACCGCTACGAACTCAGTGTTCTTGTGCGAATCATCATCAGTGACCACCGGCCCAAGTGGCAGTGCCTACCTTAGCGGCCGGAACAAGTATTACTTTCATTGCTTCTTCTACTTTTAACTCACGCATCTAAAAAACACCCACCTTAACGAAATCACTCTTTTCGCCACTGGTGAGCCATCGTAATATATCCTATATTATATTTTCACGCTATCGCATAATCGTACTTGCTTATTTACGCATAATCACGCACCTGTTTGTAACACCGACTACGTCCACACTATCCATACTCAACCATTGTAACGCAAACAACGCTAACACCCACTTTGCATACTACACACCTCATCAGAGCGAATATCGTATGTCAGGCGACGTCAAACCAGCGATATGAAAACCTATATGTATATTCATTGAATTCCTTGTAAACTGGACATTCAACTATTTGCAATATGACACCAAAAAATTCACAACATTCACTCGTGTAGATCGGATCATTTCTAAAGCCAACTTTTCATCTCATTTCAACAACACAAACTATGATCGCGATCGTCGCCCAGCATACACGGAAGGAGCAACAGGGTAGCAGTTGAGTTTGCTTTGGCACTTTAAAGCGGCAAGAATCCTAAATAAAAGTAAATTTCATCCTCCACGCTTATCGACGTCCTATCAACCATAAGACGCGTTGGACGTAACGACTTGACCACTGCAATCATTTGCATTGGGATAGCAAGTAAGTTTTTTAAAAACTAAGGTAATAATAATTTTTTTTTTTTACGAGTATGAAGTATAGTTTGTTACAGAATGAACAATTTTCATCTTTAGCTTTTTTTTTAAAACTGCGACTTTTTCTCTTTTTTTTTTAGTACGTAGCATCCTAAAAAATCATGGTAGCGGATTTCAAAATTTTCCTACTGTAGAAAGCAAAAATTGCACACTATATTGTTTCTGTACAGTTCACTTTACTATTCATACAACTGTTGTAAGTAAAATGATTTCTATTAGCTATGCAATTATAGATGTGTTCAAAAAGTAGCTAACAAAATCCGAAATTTGGTTTCTTGATTTCCATCGTTCTTCGTCGCCTCTACACTGAGATCAAGTATAGATACATTTTACTTGGTCACTGAAGCAGTGAAGCATAAGTAAACTAGTTTAATAAATTGTGATTCTCTTATTATTTACGAAAAGTATCAGACAGCAGTGAACGCTTCTACGTGTTATGCATTTATTAAACTATGTAGTTGTGCTGAAAATTGACTACTAGTAGCTCAAATTTTATTCTCTATTTTGCAGAAATGTCAGATGTAAGCATTTTACCTTAATGTAGTAACACAGTTTTATGATTATAACGGTGACCTGTCATAAGGTAACTACTAGTAGCGGATTTGTAGTTGGCTACTTTTTCATAGCGTGTATAAAAAGATACCAAACAGACTGTCATTCAATTTCAATAAAAGCAGTCGAATTGTGATCTGATTATAATTTTCTACGCAATAAAAAAGTGCGCTCAATCGAACTCCATACTATCTACAACTGTTGGACTGTTGTAAAAACAAAGGTACAGTCCTATTGTATTATTTTTCCAAATGTGATAAAAGTTGGAACACTCCATAGTGAGAAAGCAAAGTGTACGGACGCAACGTGGCGCTGCAAGTGT
This sequence comes from Syrista parreyssii, assembly GCA_030142615.1. Lineage (NCBI taxonomy): Eukaryota > Metazoa > Arthropoda > Insecta > Hymenoptera > Cephidae > Syrista > Syrista parreyssii. The sequence continues at coordinate 144,369 of JARQTG010000203.1, forward strand.
TTTAAAGTAAAATTTGTACTACACTGATTTAAATAATGAAAATGAGAATCCTGATGAGTATGAAATATCATGGGCAGTACGACATGAATTGGCGCAGATCTATTGTTTATCCAACCTATTCGTATATTTTTTATTTCGATGGATTGATATTTGATTACAGTATTCGATTTTCAATTTAGTTGATCTTCTTATGTTTTTTCTTACGTTTATAAATTTTATTCATTATTCAATGTAATTTATCAAATTTACTTAACATTTTATTTTATATTTATTTTAGGTTTCATTGTTTATTTTAATTTTTTTTTCCAATATCTGTTTATTACGTGTATTTTATATATGATCCTTATAATTCGATCTTAAAATAGGACTTTGGTACAGGCACATTTCTTTGCAAGTGTAACAAATTTTCGCATCATTTTTCTATAACGAATTCCAAAATTGTCGAGGTTTGCCATATAACAAATTTTCCATATATTTTGGATGTTTCTAATTATTCGTTATGCATTTTGTTCAAATGATTCTCCTATGCACGAGTTAAAGATTATTAGATAATTAATTCACATGCAGTTCATAATTCTCTAGTTTTGCACCCGATGCAACTAATAACCCATTTATTAAAAAAGAATTCACAAGTATTCAAGATAAAATAAGATAAGTATCACAAGATAAGTCTTAAGTCGCTGGTTCAAACCTCGGGTAGGTCGAAAAATTTAGTTTAAAGGAACCAATGTCAACCACGAGACACGAATAATAAAATAAATTACCGAGCGAGAAATATATATATTTTAAGAAATTAATTTTTCTTTAACTTAATTTATTTCCAAATAAATTTTTACGCTAACCAGTAGAATCCATTTTTCTCCATGTGCATAGTAACTGCCTACCGAAGCTGACCATTTCAGTCATCAATGTTGACCTACTATACTATTAGTAGCCCAATACTAGTCAAGTAGTAGCGTACTACAACTACAACGTAGCTACAATGCAGCTCGCTAACGTTGTTCATTACAAATATGCTTTTTCGTACATCGTAAACCCAATTGTGACCTCCTTTTGGTGGATTGGTATATTCCTATTTTTAGCAGGACACTGTGCTGCCTGGGAATAAATATGTATCGCAAATAAAGAAAGCAAATTCAATGCATTGTAAAACTATTTGTATTTCTAATACTTTTCTATAGAAATCTTCATGCACGACTGTTGTTTCGAAAAGACACAGTGTTACATAGCTTTAAACACCTTTCAAAATCCGGGTTCCTTGCATCTTGTGCGCTTACTAATGTTATACAATCTGACAAGCCGTGCACAGCTAAATGTAAAAGTAAAGTATTTTTCGCCATTGAACTTGTAACGCGACTTGACCTCTCGTTATAATTTTTAGTTCCAACTCGGTCCGCAAGGGAGCAGTTGAGGGCTAGAAATTTCCGTAAAATTATGAGTTCTGATAGAGAATCGAACCCGATACCTACGGGCTGTCAAGTCAGGCCACTTACAACTGTGGCATCAAATCCACTGTCAATTCTGATAAGTCTGGTTTATTTATTCTTTGGTTATTCCAAGGCGGAGTCTCTACCAGCTTGCAAACGCCATCTTTACAGACTACATTTGCTTTTCAAACTTTACAAGTATTATTAATCCTAGACGAGACATGTTAATAAAATTGCCCTCTACGGGTAATACGGGGTCTTCCTAGTATTAAATGCTCCGTAAAGCCTGTAGGAGATTATTGGCTTAGCTTATCTAACCGCTTAGCGCCAAATACAGTCGGCGGCACTTTACTGGAATTTCTATTTTAAAACTTGTACATACGTTGGTCTCTGGGCGTTTTTCTTTTCTTTCTAGGACCGACTTACCTCGTGCAGTGTAACGTGGCTGCGTGTACCGTTAGACTTGTTAAAAAAAAATCTTATTTTCTATCGCGAATCCCAAGTGTAATTGACGTTATTTCACCAACATCTAGCAAAGCCAACAACAGGATTCAAATATAATATGAATCTCTTTGGTTTTAATAAGAAAGACAATATTGTACTTGACTATTGCATTTAACTATAAGAAAGTGAAATTGACAACGAAATACACAAAGGCGCGTATTTCGAAAAAAAAATTGGGGTCCATATGACCCCCAGATTCTCCTTCTAGGTGTAATACTCAAAATTAATTTACTGTACAGCTTTATAAGCGCGATGAAACCGTGATTACCGTATTAACCGATATATACAATAAATGAAGAAATGATATACGTACTTTCTGCCTATCTTTCATCGATCCTCGTCCTAACACGGCCATCTTGCACATGGTTTCTTCCTGCAGTCGTTTCATGGAGTTACCCTTAGGACCCAACAATTTTCCGACAAAGTTGAACTGCAAACATTAACACAGAGCATCGTTATTATTGTCAAGACAAATAATATGCTTTATAACAGTACAAATATTTGGTCAAACACGATAAAAGTAAAGAATTTAATGAACCACAACACGTTGTACGAAGCAAATAGCCTCTTTCGTTAGGAAAGACATAAGTGCGGATATACAAGGTGTCCCAAAGTTAAGGAACTCTAAGATGAGACGCTAAACGTTGAACAATTCTGAATGATAAAATCCTTATCGGTTTTTTAAGTTGCAGTTTCGCTTCTCAGACACGCTTAGATGAAAATAACCAATAGCCGTTTAGAAATTCTGGCGTTTATCCTCCAGTTATAATTCGTATAGAATTTCTGTCTATTTTTCGGAATCTATTCAGAAACTTGATCAGGACTATGATTATTGCACGCGTGTATACTTGTCGTTATTAGGCACACCTATTTGCAATTTTAGGAGCGGGATTCGAACCTAAGGTTGTCGGGAGGTACGGAGAAAGGACTGTGACATTCAACCCACTGAGCACCGGCAGTTTGATTTGTGAACATTACTTTGGTTAAAAATTATAATTATCAATTTTTATATACAAGAACAGGTAAGTCTTGCCGAAATTTTCTAAATAAGTAATTCAATAAATACACTTGACTTTGAGTTTATCGTGTTTACGCATTATATTTGACAATTAAATCTATTAAACAGCACTTAAGCAATCTGATCTGCACTCAGAACAATAATTTAGTCTGGGATGCAAAATCATTTTGTTGTCAAATTTTGGTTGTAGCAATTAAAAGTATTGTCCATATTACGCATCATATTGCTGGCACAAGAAAATATAATAGGTAAGTAAGATTTGTTTTGTTGGTCGCATGAAATAATTTTGTCAGTATTTTGCCTTTCCAACAAAATGGTTTTGTCGCACCGTTCAAAATCATATTACACTTGTTAAGGCAACCAACAAACTTTCGGTAGTCTGCACCAAATACAGCGCGCGTACTTACAATCATGTGGCTTCTAACGTAACGGTTGAAGATTGAGCAGGTTTATGGTTCTCGGTTGCACGCGGTTCTGTTGTGCGAATGGTTATACGAAGTGACAAATACATATGTTCTTGAAATATGCATTAGCCTTGATATTCTAACGTATAGAAATAATTTAAGATTACCGTATTTGATGTCGCGGATAGCAAGTTATTGTATCGTTTCAACGACTCGAAACGTCAATTCACAGTGGTTTCGGCAAATCGGAACATCAAGCGGCAACAAGTCATTGTGTTGTTTCAACCATTAACCCTTTGCACTCGACTGTCCACTCTCAGACACCAAAATATATGGAAATTGGGAAAATCTCGAGTGCAAAAGGTTACTTTGGTTGTACCATTTCTTGCTGCGTTGACGCAATTATTTTGTTACATAGGTTCCGTGACAAATACTTGTTTCAATTGTTGTCCGAACGATATAAATGGTTCAGAGACGAATGACGCGCTAAGCGCATAATAATTGATTAAAATTTTATTTTGTATAAAAAAATGGTCCTTCGAGAATAGAGAATCAGCGAGTCGAAACTTTGAAACGTTCGCACCACCACGATAACTATCGCTGGCGATCGTATCACCAGGTACGCCAACGACATTCAAGATGGTTGCCAAGAACTTTGGGCGCCACCTCGCATAAAACAAGGAACACAACACGCTGTTGCATCTTGGCACGCAACTCGTTACAGAAACATTACAGTAATTTCAAACTACATTGTGCTACTACGGTCAATTTATAAAAACAGAAATTGACTAATGCACTGACATTCATTAGAATTTATGGAGCTGAACACCAAAGTGTCTCATATTGTGTATACAAAGTATATAATTTTAGTGGAACGTAGCGTAGTTGATGCCGACCCGCACAATTCACTATACGTTTGCGCGGGCGTCAATATTTTTGACTGTAACTTTTTCATCTTTGAGTTTTTAAATATATCAAAATTTTTTCAAAGAGATGAAACATGTATGTAAAAATTGAAATATGAAAAAAAAAAAATGCATTTTTTGGAAATTTTTGGTGGGTGGGTCTCCTTAAGTCTCGATCGGACGCCTGCCGGGTGCCTGGACGATCGCCCGATGGGAATTAAGGAAAGCTGACCGCGCTCTGCTCGTAGCCTTGATTAAATTTTCACACGGGAATTCGCAGTCGTACATTTCATCGCAAAACAATGAATTGGAGGAATGTTCTTTGGAAAATAATGCACTACTGCGGGAAAGCTTATACTGGCCTATCAATTTTTCTATAAATATTGGACCAAGAATGCCTCGTATTTTGAAAGAGCAGTTTGCAACTATTAAGAAAAACTGCGCATTTTCATTTACACGGCATGTTTCATATTACGATACTAGGAAGTCAGAGTACACAGCGCTTTCTGCTTTTGCAACGTGTAAAAATCACAGGCTGTTAGTTCAAATAAATTTGTTGGTAAGGAGCCCTTAAACGAAATACCCACCCTGCTGTTGTAATAACAAAAAGAAGGAAATCACCAAATTAGAAGGAAACTGAGGAATAAAATTCACAGACGGTTTGTGCTTTAGAAATTATGTCTACACCTAGCATTATGAAACTAAACATTTTGGCCCAAGTGACAGACGATCAATTGCACGCAAGTAATTGGAACGATCCACCACAACTAGGATGCCTTTGCAAAAAATAACAAGTAAAAATCACTGCAGGAATAATTTAGATCCCGATTTTTATATTTTTCTATATAAGTTAGAAAAATTGTACGACGAAAAACCTTAAACGGCAAGGCAAATGTGTTGCTGAATTTCGCCAGAAATACGCGACTTTACGTTTCTCAAGTCACGCTGCACACAGAACAACAAATTCAACTTCTTATCAATATGTCAAAAGTGAATTATGTTTTTCTAGATTCCGACGCTACGGGGTCCATACAAAGATACGAAAAGCCTGCATTAGGACGCTCATGTTTTGCCAGGACGTAACGAGTATTCGCCCTTGTAAACTGCTGAATTAATATTCCGTGCTCACAGTGTGTCGAATATTGAGCATTTCCTGTCGACTGTTCAAATCGGAATAAGTTGTCTGCCAAAAGATCCTGTAATTGCGAAAATAGAAGCCGACTTTAGCAAAGTCACGATTCAAGCGGTTTTTAAAGCATTCAATGGGATCAACGCAACCAATTACGTGCGACACATTTGGGGCGAGATTTATGTATATGCCAGAAGAAGCTTCGCTACTTTTAACAATTGCCCGCGTGTGCCCATCGCACTTGATGCATACTGTTATTCCAGAAATTAACCCACTAACCCATTAGCGCCTGAAAGTCCAACATTTTTTGTTCGTTTTCAAGCCTTGTGTTAACTATGGGAAACATAGGCGATTTAAATGAGACTGTGTATTCCAGTATTTTTGGATGTGCTCTTTCCGACTTTACCGTCAAGATTGAGTTTTTTCTCTCGGAAAATCCAATATGGTGATTTCAAGGGGAAAGAACGTGAAAAAACGACAATTTTTTTTACGTTCTTTTTTCAGATCGAAAAAGTGTAGGAACTCGGCTATAATCTATACCATTGGTGGACAAAATGTTTGTACTTTAAAGATGCACTTTTCAAAATTTTCGAATTCCTTTGATTCCAAGATACCCGGATTTTGAAGATTCTTTAAAGAGAATTCAAAGTGTATCGTCCAAGTACGACATACATAACGAAATGAAAAATGTGCACAATGAAGGTAAATCATGCATTGCAGACACAGAGTAGATTTTTTCGTATACAATTGTTTAGGATTGAAATATACTTTATAACTGATCACGCAGTCGACTGCCCGCCACAAGGCTTTGTAGCCGACTGACTTGTGGAATAAACGTAGAGACGCGCGCGCCATCTATCTCGTCTTTGATTGGTCAATTGGTCCCGCTTATTACGAAATTACAAAGAAAAAAGAATAAAATGGAAAATAAGATTGAACAAGCTGAACAAAAATGATACGTGAGCTGTTCCCATTTTTTTAATTTTCAAAACTCAGTAAACCAAATTAACGGAAGCGATACAGGATAATTATTACTGCGATGTGAAGAACAATATGTATATAGCAGAGTTTGTGAAATACTTATTGAACGAGTTGCTGCCCTACTATCCACTGTAGTCAGGTATCGTTATTTAATGATTTGAAATTCACAGAGACTTCAACGCTGCTATTCAAAATTGGAATAAAATATTAAAACTCTATGCAGGGTGACCCAATTTTATTAACATGAAATAAATAGAGATGGAGAAATTTTGGTGCATACGAAAGTTCCTCAATTTCAAAGGGGCAAGCTGATGCTGTTATTCGATCATCCATCAATCAAGCCACTTCAGAGAATTCCAACCTATCCTTTTCTCTAAATGATAACCAAATTTTTTAGTAGTCAAGATCTTGGGAGCATCAAGACGAATTCAACCAAAAGAGCATTTTAGGTCGCGTATCATACGTCGATCTTTACTTGTAACAAGGAAAAGTGAAAAGAAAGGATTCTACAAGCTACATCGTAATAACAGAAACATTTTGCAAATTTTCTGCAAATATTTGCTTTTTCACAATTCAACAACTGTTCGATAACATTGCCTCCGACATTGATGCATATTCGAGGCCGACGTTGAAAATGTGCAACGGTAGAGAGAAGTGGATCTCGAGGACTACTGCGGCAAGCATAAGTTATTCTTTGTATCGTGTCCTTCCTTGTAGTAGATTCTCCCTCGAAAACGCCGTCTTCGAGAAGTCCTCGTGAACAAAAGTCAAGAGACGAATAACTTGTGCCTGCCGCAGTAGTCCTCGAGATCTACTTCTCTCAGTAAACACCCTGTGGCGGGAAAGTGTTGGTCTGCAGGAGATTTTACGAAAAAACGTGGCTATCGAGTCCTACGTATATCGATTATACGTATGTAGATACGTGAAAATATATCAATGCAAATACATATCTGTATATGTACATATGTAAATGTTCATGGGCTATATACATTTCTGCATACATATATTCGTGCTTGTATTCTATCGAAAAAAAATCTAAATTATCGGCAACATTCATCTGCGGTGATCGTAAAAATTGCCGACTCTCGATTTATCGACAAGAGATAACCGAATGGTACATTACGCGTTTCACAAATAGTTTACCGCTTCGTTCATCCTCCATTAAAATCGATATCTTGCAAGGCATATCGGGTACGGATAGTATTGTCTCTATGATTATTAGAATAAATAATTCAGACTCTTGGTTATGTTTTTGAAAAAAATTTTCTTAAACATCTTTATCGTGATAATACTGTAACAGGTCAAAGGGGAACAAATATATTCGTCATAAAGGTTTCATAATTTTTAAAGAAAAAATCGCAAAGCGATTCTGCAACTTTACAGTACCTGCACAATAAATGCTATCATTGGCTGAGAATGTCACGTGCTCTGAAGGCCACGATACGAGGCATATTTGTGCCAACTTATCAAAGAGTATTAGAAAAAAAAAAAAAAAAAAAAAAAATGGAATGACGAAACATTGCAACAACAAAAAAATCAGCTTCGTCACGAGGCACGACAGTGTATTTTCAGGCAGGACAGAAAATGCAGGACATCTTTACATTTACAATTCAGTTTTCCCAACAAATTTCAAGCCGATTGATATGCAGACGCAATAGTGTTCACATGCAGATCCAAACACTTTCCTCACGCAGGAAAGTACATTAAATAAATTCTTGATTGTCCACATACTGTCATGTGAACAGAGAAAACAGGCTAGAGATGTTGATCACTCTGGTTACCATTGATTTACCATTAGTTGCCTTTGATATTTTTTGACATAATACCATTGCGAATGGTAACTTTGGCTAAGGATCCTGCCTAAGACTGTTTCCAATTCATATATACGTTTAACTGGCAATTTTTACAGGATATTAAAAATTGGCGATATTTGGTTTACTTTACTGAACGCGTTGTCGTAAATGTCCTCTTAATAAAAGACTCGTAGTAAAATTTTTAACAAAAGCATTTTTCCATTGATTTTCTATTTATTTCAACTACCAAACGAATTAGATTTTCACGAAAGTAAAATGGACAGTTTTTACGAAACCTTTTGACGTCAAGTAGTGTAAAAGAAAAGGATGGCTGATTGCGAGATATTTCACAGATCAGCTCCGCGTATGGGAATTTAACAGTGAATCTCTTATTGTAACGTTTGATTATTACCTTAGGATGTTCCCGGACTGGCACCAGAACCTTTACTGCTACGCGAATTGGCTTCTCTCGATAAATGTCCACATATTTGGGGTCCCTCAAAGGCTTCCCAATAGCCTGAGTTTTTTGAATCTCTGTAATCCCAAAGAAATGCCAATTAACGTGTGCAATTGGAAAATTCCATTGTACATTTTAAAATACCACTTTCCCCATTTCTATCAATATGTACATACAACATTCGTTATCATATTATAAGTATTGTGCACTGCGAGCTGGTCCGCAGACCAGCTGAGAACAAGGGACGCTGTTCTACAGAGCGCCTAGGAAAGTTGACTAAGCAGGACCAAATTTGAATCATCCTCCAGTGCGATAAAGTATCGAGAATTTACTAGATGGTTAATATTCGTAAAAATATATAAAACGTACATCTGACACACTGAGGAATAATTGTACAATCGGGTACATCTATTTGTAGCGCAGGCAGCGAGATTCGAACATGCGATTGTTGGGATGCTCGAAGTGAGGAGTGCGACACTCTACCCACTGAGCCAACCAGCTCAATTTATCAATATTTATATATAAGAAAAAATGTTGAATATGCATCACAAAGCACCCAAAACTGGATGGCCCAGCGATGATGTTTTTTATTTGACATGTATTGAGTTACGCTTGAATAACACAGCGAGTCACAGTCCCAACTAATGTTTCATTAATTGTTGGTTCTTCGTCCGACGTACAATGTAATTCTAAAGACTCTATTAGCATGTCTAACAAGTGGCTCAAATTGTGCGCACGGATCGTACTTTTCCGTGACCGGGTGGAAAGCATAAAGAATTATCAATCGAGTGAAAATATTTCAAAATATCTTGAAATCTGTTCCCCGAGAATATTTTCCGAAACCACGGTATCATCCGTGAATCTTCGACCCAATACCAACGTATATTTGGTCTTCTCGCAACACCCATTTCTAGTAATACTGCTGTACGCGCCTTTATCTCTAACGCAGTAACCGGTCTCCAATTACTCATTTCCGATGATTATTCTGCTCCAGATGAATACCACAAACGTTCCGCGTAGTTATTACTCTCTTCGACTATTAGCGACCACAGCCAGGGATCCAAAAATAGTTCGAAATATTGGATGGGTTTGCCTTCGTAGGAGAGACTAGATCGCGGTCCAGAATTGGACCAGATGTAAGACATAAATTTCTTTGGGAATACTTATTAATGTTAACGCTAGTTGCACGTTGAACTTGCGAAACATCACTGTTGCTATTTGAAGCATTCAAAGTGCATCGTCTCTTTCGCTTAACCCCTTGAGTGTCACGAAAAAGTAATTTTTGTGGCCAAAAGTGATGTTGATAGTAAAATGATCGAATGATGTGTTAGGAGCTAATTCTGAAGGGTTTATCGGATCGTTGAATCCGAATTTTTTATCCGAATTTTCAAATTTCAAATAGCGGATCCAATATGGCGACACTCGATTCAAGAAGCTCTCGAATTATCGAAAGAAATGTTATCGTGAGGGTCTTCGGGGTCGCTGAATTCAAATCTGTAGTTCATATTTACGTATTCAAATTGGCGGATTTAACACGATGGCAATGCCGACGTCATAACAAGTTACTTTTTGCATTACAGATTTTCTTTCAATTAAAAAACGGAAATTTTGATACAAATCGAAAAAATTTTGTATTTTTGTTCAGTAAACTGCATCCGTATAAAATTTTAATTTCATGACATTCAAAAGTCTTAAAAATCATTTTTTATGTAATTTGCATTTTTTCAATAATTCTGAACATCATATTAGATTCATAATTTCCATTTTTGATGTTTGAAACCCCAAATTTGGATTTAGTGATTCTTAAAATACTTAGAAATTAATTTTCGTGCAAATCAAACTGTTTCTGTTGTTTTTGATCTCCACGCTGGATCCGCCATATTGAATTTGATAATTTTTACTTCAGATTTGCATTCAGCGATCCCAAAAATAGTCAGAAAACGTGTTTCGTGAAAACAGCAGTGATAGCAATCAGTTATTTTTTAAGATGACGTCTGTAGACGTACTTGACACTCAAGGGATTAGTAACAGAAATTTTTTGGCTATATTTATAAACTTCCTATTTCGAGCCACGATACCTTTTGTGGATAAGATACACGAATAATTAAATTGAATGAATAAACCTAAGGTAATACTGAACTTACCCCCTGCGTTGCGTCCAATGATCTTGCAAAACACATTTAATTCTCCCCTAAAAAATGAAAAAGCTCTTATCCAACAATGTGTCCTGTGATTTTGCAAATCGCGATATGTTATAAAAAATACAAGGTGCGATCGCAGCGCTCGGTGTTTCTCGACGTAAATACCAAACAAGCGCTGTCTCGCCGGTTGACGTTTTTCGAAAAGATTTTTCCAATACCCCCGAGACTCAAACGATTGAATATTGATTTAGTCGATGAACGTCAAATTAAATTATTTAGAAAATTTAATCCATTTTCAATATAAACTAATAAATATTAATTTTGAGATCTCTAATTATGATTTTGAAATAAATTTGAAAATATAATTGATAAGATCTCAGATCCGTCTATCAGCGACCCCAAAAACCTATACATGCATTGATAATAAATTCATACTAAATGTATGTCTAAACGATTCCCGAAACGGCCCTGATTGCGAACAATCCAATTGAACATAAACGAGCCTTGTAAACCAACGACTGATCGACAACTAGTCATTTCAGCCTAACCTTACCTAAACCATCCACCAAATTAACAATTGAACGAAGTTGAGATATTCAAACTTATCCTAGCCTAACCCGAGCTGCCGAAAAGTTCCAAATAATAAACACTAATGATAAATATTTCGTATTTAGTTCGATTCCACCTAATCATCTGCGTACAGAATGTACTGCAAAAAGTATCTAATTGGGCACTGGCATGGTTCAGTGGTCCAGGGTCGCCCTTGGGCCTAATTAGCTCCGGATTCATCGCTTACATGAAATTGCCTGTAGAGGTTCTTGTCGGGAATGGAACGTGTCCTAACAAATTTGTACCCAGGATTTACCTAACTATATGCGCCTACGTTGCATTTGACTTCCTCTAAATTGCGTGTATATGTAAATTGACTGTTTTTAAACGGAATCGAATTTTTGCAACCAAGAAAAATCGCGTGCGTAAATAAATTAAAAATTTGCGCCTATCGATCACTTTCGTAAAATTCTCAAAATCAGCAAAGCCAACAGGATTATTCTCAAAAGTAAAAAGTTCACAAATTTGTCTGGATTAATATCTACTACCAAATACGTTATACTAAAAGTATTCGCGATTCAAGTATTCAGAAAAAATATTACTAGCGCAGTGGTTAGTATTTGGACAACAAGTTCTAGCCGTAATGACAACAATTCTGTCAAAATTCTGTAAGTATCCCTAGTCTACTTTGACAATCTTATTAAAACTGTTGTGTCAATGCCACTAGAAATGTATTATTATCCATTTGAAGGACAATTCATAATTAGCTCCATTTGGATTGACCATTGATCTAGTAGTCGCAACTACCCATTTCTCGCAGTGTACTGTGACAGGGATTTGTCTTAGAATTAGCGACGCAGTATAAGAATATTTGTGTGAGGACACGTCTCCAGGTAACCCCGTGTCATATACACACGCCACCCTTAGGGTTAAGTTGTAAATAACTGTGCAGTATTGGTCTCCTACATTCTTCCTACTTTCTCCTCTCCTGCTATCGTATCCTTGTTTCTTTCCAGCCTAAAAATTCCCATATTCTATACAGCCGCGAATCCTACCGACCTGATCGCCAGACCACGCTACCCGGGCGATCGGCACCTCTATTCACGGTCGGGTTCTAATTATTCTTTCTTTTTTATAAAAGTGCCCCCCCCCCCCCCCTACGAAACCTCATGTACCGAGGCTCAAGTAAATAGTTTATTTTCTTCTTGCAAGCAGTTCACTCTGACTTTTCGCCTCGCCAGGAACACATAACGTTCAAATAAAGTTGAACCGTGCAGCCAACCAAGGTGGTAGTTTTTTCTCACGCTACGCACCTCCTCAATTGTTTTGCTCAAGTGACAGCCTAAAGATATTGCTAAGATATTCCCCAGGTTATCTATGCCTTGCACGATCCACGAGGTGATATGGGAATCGTCCCTTTCGCTTGCGGATCGTCACAGACTATTCTGGGACACGAGAATAGCCATCAGGGTTTACATATTGTTAACCATACATACATTGTTAACCCTCTCGTTACGGCAGTCCGCTCCGCAGAGCTGACGCCACTCAACGGGGCACCGAGCCGCAAAGTGTGCACATTGCACGTCTGTAAACCGATTTTTGGAGACTTTGAAATTTAATAAATAATGATACAATTTAATTCAGAATGATACATTTTGAAACAAGGGTCGACACACAAACCCACATTACAGTTTTTACATTGATATATTTACCGGATATATCCAGAGCTCGTGACCAAAGGGTTAATGGGACAAAATGATTTGGCAAAGTACATCGAAATTCTGTGACCACGAACGGACGGATCAAAGGCTCGTCAGCAGATCTTCATACAGCCTACGGAGATTAGAGACATCGTTATCACGTATAACAACAGAGGACTCGAGCATCTACAAGCTGTGATTGGTATGGGTTACGAGTGAATAGGATGGGAAATGGAAGAGTTTAAGTTATTAATTTAAAATTATAATGACGTAAATTATACGAATTGTTTATTATTTTATGGAAGATCGTTCAACTAGCTCAACCTTTCTATGTGGATTTCTTACTATTAGTAAATGAAATGTATTTTTGATTACAATACTTTCCAATAATTATAATAAATAATATATTAGTTTATTCAAGTACTTTTGCATAATTATTGCAATCGATTATCGGACACGAACAAACAGAAATTGTTACTTCATCATTCCATTTCCTTCGTTCCCAACCTAAAATTGCACGGTTTTCTCTAATAACCAGAGTAAAATGAGAAAACAATACCGTCGAAAACAGAACGTTGGAGTCGATAAACAACAACGGGAATGTGGCAGGCAGTCTCAAAAGCATCCAAAGATGAGATTTATGAAGAGATAGGAGAGAAAATGAGAGCAAGGTGTATATATAAGAGGACCAGGAGAAGAGGAGAAACAGCAGGAAGATGTCGACGAAGACGCAACTGTGCGAAGAGGTGGAGTCCAGATGAGATTGAAGAGCACAGCGATACGCGGTATCTTGGCTCGATACGTCGCACAAAGGACTAAAGGTGTATTATGGCGATCGTAAGCAAGTAATAGGAAAAAATGGTGGACTGTCAAGTCATACACGAGGATCCACAATGCTTGATCAAGCATAAAAGGTTTGCTTTAGTTTGTTGTCATCGCTGTCGCCGTACGGCACGTTGCTGCCTTGGTCGTTTTTTTGCGAAAACTTCTTGAAAGGCTCCTGTCGCGCGCGAATAGCGTGAATTCTCAGCGTAGCACCACGTTCAGTATACATTCGCTTTGTGTCGCACTATCTCCTATCTTCTTCTGACCTTTTCCTTTTCATATGAGTCGCCATATCTCATATGCCTTATACAGTCTATCCTGTACCTTTCATCGTTTACCATATCCACCTCTTCTCGCGGATTCTTATTTTCGTATAGGTCGCACACGTTGCTGCGTCGGTACAACTGTGACTTGCTACTTTACCGACAATCTCTGTAAAAGCGCCGCGTACCTGAGATTAGTCAAGTATTCCAAACTTAAAGTCGTGGATCTATCGAAGAGAAAAAATAAAAGTGTACGTAAAAAGTTAAAATAAAGTAAAGTAATCGAACTTTTCACAAATTATTCGTCAACAATCAAAAGGTACTTGCATCTGTCATTCTGATGTCTCATTGTCGCGATTAAGGGTGGCTTGAAGATTCTCCAATTTTTCTTTGAAGATGATCGCAGGAATATCATCAAAGGATTTCTAGTCCATCAGTCAGGCTCACGTGCTCATGAATTGCAGATTGAACAAGCAGGAATGGTTTATCCAGGATACCCTTGTACCATTAACTTTAGCAGCGGTGGCATCGACGTTGCCTTTGGCGTCGTTGGGGCGGATACTATTTAAATCGCAGCTTGTTTGTTTTCGCAGGGCAGTTTGCCTCACAAACACGAGAATATCTGCATATCGATGAGCTTTCCCAACGCTGCGGATTTTCTGGGGAAGAATACTAGGCGGCGTTGTTTTCCCGACCCGACACTTTATTGTTCAGATTACAGATTAGGTTACGGTAATAGGACAATCAAACGGTTACATCTGTAAATACCATTGTCCGCGTCAAGGGAAGACCTAATATTTTTTTCCCCAGGATCCTTGTAGCACAACGTGCAAAACACATTCGCTCTGCTAGACTCACAGAGCATTCAACGGATATTCAACAATAATATTTCACATATATCCCGTGCAGAAGATATTCGGGACGTCTCTGTTTCTTATCAAATCCTGATTAGGATTTTTTAGACAATTTTCCGAAATTTCTCATAATCCACGTGAATCTTACCTCGCATACCAGTTAATAGCAGTTAGTGGGTATCGAAACGATGCTGCCACCTGCTTTTGGGTCGAACCCGCTGAATCTTGATGCGATGCACGAAAACGGTCGTGTCTGCCAGCTGCGCCATCTATGATCCCAGATAGACTGAAGTAACGGTGATTTCAGGCCTTATCCACTGCTAAATCAATGGGTTCGAGGATACAGATGCCGTATCAGCTTCGCCATATTGTTCGTCACGTTGTCACGCGATGTGCGAGTCACTGCTGGTGATACTAACGAGCAGTGAATTGATGCAGCTTTCAATAGCATTATGATAACATGGTACTTTTCATTGTAATATATGTAAGTCATGCTGGTGGGCTACAAATTTTGCACCGAAGCAAGATTTAGAAATTGAGCCGGTGGCTCAGTGGGTAGAGTGTCACATTCGTGACTTCGAGGATCCCGACTTTACTCGTACTTTGTGATACGGGAGCAAAAAAGCGGATTCGTACGAAGAGCGTAAAGTCGGCAGCACGAGCCGCAAGCGAAATCTTCGACGAACGTCCGCGTTTTGCGCGAGTGTCACGTGATACTTTTTGTAAAAAAGTAACGCAAAATTGAACTAAAGCGTTAAGACGGTGTACGAAAAATTACCTAGTGTGCCGCAAATTAAATGTGGACGACTTACTAAAAAGCGCCACTTTCGCCACACTGTAGAAGCATGAAAAGGACGAGTTTTTGTGCATGAGTTACAAAAAAAAGTATATTTTAGTACTAAACCACCCACGTGTATACTTCGTAACAAAAATTGAATGCAGAATCGCGTATGGCTTGTTAGACACTTCATTGTTTTGGACCTATCAAAAAAGCAGATTAGAATCGTGGACCGACTATAGAATCCAATCATTTTACCGAATTTGCATTCACCACGCACGCATAATTAAATCGAAATAGAATGTTTTTTTTTTTCAAGATGTGCATATATGCAATTATTTGCAAAAGCGTAGCACGCCTAAATATCAAGGAGTAAATACCTGGCGACAAAATATCCAAATCCACAATATTTAAAATCAAAAATATCCAACCTCATAAATAACAGAATGGGGGAATCGCTACGCATATTGATTTATTTACAACTTTTCCCTACAAAATTAATGAAGTGTTACCAGTGTATTGTATTGTCGACGTAACCAAATATTTATGTAATCATTCACCTTTAAAGTTGCCGAGCGGTCAAGAAACTCTTTTTGTAGTGGATCCTTGCCATCTTAAAACGCTGAAGCGTAATTAACTTCAAACTGTATCTAGTGATTACTAATATTAGGGGGATTTAAGGATAGGTAAACTCGGATAGAAATCACACAAACCAAGATTGACTTCATCCGTGGTTATAGTGAGAACTAAATTGATACAATTTCGTTCTCAGGTGTATGAGGGTGGATGGGTAGGTGTGACATGCGGAACGTAAGCCGGGCTCTCGGGTAATATAAGAATTTGGAGAACGCGGAAAAGGAGGGAGTGGATTACAGTTCTTAAATACGTAGTTGTTAAAGTTCGACAGAAATTTGACGTCAAAGTTACGGGACGGTCGTTTCGCGCCAATGAGTTCAATTCCCTGCTGGATGGTTTAGACGCGAGGCAACGACACAGGCGACAGTTTGAGCGACCGAGATAGAGACTTGCGCGAGCACCTGTGGAATCTAACGCTGCTACGATTACGCACAAGGCCCTAAGGTTGCACTCGGTTGGGGCTTGATCTTGCTCCAGGGTACCAGGTGAGTTGACCATCTTCCTTAGGTCAGGCAGAAGAGATGCAATCTAGCCGAACACCAATATCGTTCGACTCGGTGAATTGACAGTCGCAGGAATTTTCCTCGATATTTATACTCGGTGTTTCGCGAAAGATGCTTCACGTTCAGGCCTATTGCTGTCGCCTCCAGCTGGTCAAAAGGCTGACCCGTTGGTTTAGCGACATCACGCGGGTAACCTCAGCTCAGCCGGGGCCTTTTCGTTATTGGGGAAACGACAAGGAAATTTCTACTAGGTTTGACACTTCCGGTCAAAAATCTGCTTGCTTTTCAACAGTAAAGAGATGGTTGAATGTAGTAATTGTGCTTTTGAGTGAGAAGAAAATATTAATTTAGCTTTATGACATGGGAGATTTTAATTCGCCTTCTAATGCCAATTTCAACACGCAATCAATTCGAAAACTTTTTACGAACAAAGTACAATTTTAGAAACAGGACTTTAACGCTACCAAGGGAGAGAACAACCCTCGATAAATTCATGAAAATATCGTGGATCGTCCTTCGTTGATGATTCTTGGAAAGTGCAGACGCGTATATAAAAGTCTTGAGGTGATATTGCGCTCACGCACGCGTAATCATTGGGCGCAGATGTGGTGAAGGAATTTATCAATATTCTCGAAACGCGCCGCACAGGACATAACGGGCACAGCATCCCAGTTTCTCGAGGAATTTCAATTCCCATAAAACGGCATTAGATTTTATAGGGAATAAAACAATATTTCACCTTTCTCGTCTCACCTCTCGCGTTAGTTCTATACAAAAGCTATAACTTGGCTGAAGATACGGTACGATGAAGTGTTTTCCAAGAATTGAAAAAAAAGTTTTACTCCAAACGCAAAAATAAACGCGCAGCAGATTAAAGGGATAAAGGTACTTACTTTTAAAATGTATTAACAGTTTGTGAAACGAACATTCATGGCAGGTGCTATTTTACGAGTCCCTACGCTAAGAAAGAAATGCGTTTAAAACAACCCGAGTCCAAATTTCGATGTGTGGGATAGATCAATACGATATCAATAAATCAATACATTTTGGAAGTGTGTCTCGTGTACGGCAAATGAGACTATCCGACACTTGATATGTACGTGCCTAAGTTTTGCGACAGATCAATCAAAGATCAATTAAAGATCAAGAATAGATCTCGCATTGCAATTATATCGTAGTCGACATGCGAATGATCTATGGTTGATTTTTTATTGATTTTTGATTCATCAGTCGTAAAATTTAGACACGCACATATCAAGTGTCGGATAGTCTCGTTTGCCGTACACGAGATACACTTTCAAAATGGGATCTCGTATTGATCTACGCCACACATAGAAATTTCTACTCGAGACACCCCTAGCCCAATCGGATTCGCGTATACTGGCATCTGTCGTTGTTGCGGTGGCTGCAATTCTATTTTCAGCAGGTAGAAATCTCATCCACCTTTGTTCCCCCGATAGACGGTTCCAGGCTGTCGCTGCAGCCCTCGTGTATCCTCTGGATCGTAAAGACGCTCGTCGAATGTTCCGCGCAATTTTTGGCTCCGCTAGGCTCGTACTTGATGCTTCCGGATCCGTCAGCAATCAATTTTTGAATGGATATTTTCGGATCCGCTTAAAGTTTCTAATACCCAAAAAAAAGTCTCTACCAGGGAAATATATAGGAATGCATAAAACAATACAGTCCAGCGCCACCAACCCTTCTCCCAACGCATAAGGCCCTACGATGATGAAGAGAGAAAATCGCAAGGTTGCACCTTTTTTAACGCGGCTGTAAAATGCCTCGTCATAAAGTTATTAGTTACTTGTTTTATTTCCCGAATGAATGAATTCGTTTATTTCGACCTTTTCGTCTTGAAACACGACTTTGGTACAAATTATGTAATTACAATACACCTTAAGCTATTTTTTCCTTTTCTTTTCTACTTGTTTTGACCAACCGTTAACCGTTCTTCTTTTTCCCCCAATATTCGCATCATGCTTGTATTTTCTATTCTCATTCTATCGTAGTTTCTCATCGGATCTTCTATCGTCTCTTTTCCTGCGTGCCACATTCTGCACATTCTCTCCACTTCGGTTTCCCAGGACCTGTCGTCCCTTTTCTTCGTTGCCACATTTCAATCTAGCTATTAATTTTTGGTTTCCTCGAGTTCCTTGCTTCTCGAGGTACTACGGTAGGTCCTCGTTTCTTATTATTTCGTTTCTTCTGTTGCATCTGCATTCTTTGATTTTACTTATTTGTTACTTACTTGCTTTTGTATGTTCGAGCCCGTCGACTTCGTTCCG
This sequence comes from Syrista parreyssii, assembly GCA_030142615.1. Lineage (NCBI taxonomy): Eukaryota > Metazoa > Arthropoda > Insecta > Hymenoptera > Cephidae > Syrista > Syrista parreyssii. Next base: position 163,521 of record JARQTG010000203.1, read on the forward strand.
CTAGTCATGTCCATCCACTCGTTCAGTAGATTGTCCACATGTGCTGCTGCGCTGTTCTCTCTGTCTATCACTGTTCCCTTTTACAGCCTCTGTCTTTCTTTTATGCGCTTTTCCACTATACGCCTTCCTCCTACCATCCTTATTTTATCATTCTTCGTCTCATCGAGTGCAACATAGGTCGGAGTACATCTGTCGAGGCCTAGTGTCCATTTCAAATATTTTACTTGTATCCTTTCTAGTTGTGTTTGCTATTTGCGTCCCCAGACTTCTGTTCCGTACATAATGACCCCCCTTAACTAAATAATCAAAGAGCATTAACCGTTTCCTGAAGTCATCCTCAAACCTTCTTCCCGCTTTCCCTCAAACTTGCCCCACTACGACGTCAGCCTTCTCCATCAGATTTCTAACGTGTCTTCTATTGCATTCGTTTGAAATATGCATTTCAAAAATTTCATTTCTTTCACCACATCTATTCCTATTCCCTTCCACATCCGTTTTCTTTTCTTTCTTCTTCCTTCCTTTTCAAAGTACATTATTTTTCATTTTTCTCTATTTGGAGCTGGACCCTTTTCCTTCTGGTAATTTTCAAATCCACTTAACATGTCCTTCGTCTCTCCTTCTCACGTTGCTAACTTTATCAAGTCGTCGGCGTATGCGAGCATCCAAAACATTTCTTTTTCCTAATTTTTTTTTTTTTCCTTCTTCCATGTCTGACAGAACTAGAAATGCAAAAAGCGCTGGATTGAGTGGACAACCTTTTCTTATTCCTCTTATAGTCCAAAAGTTATTTGAATTTACGTTCCTTATCTTTACTACATTTCCTGGTTCTGTGTTTCTCTTCTAGTATGTTCCAATGCGACATACCGAGTCGAAGGCTGCCTTTAAATCCACGAAGAAGACAAAGTTTTTCTCTTTTCCTTTTACTCAACTCCCTTTCTATCGCGTGGTTCAAGGTGAATTTATTACCCGATGTGCTTCTACCTTTTCTAAACCCTGCCTGGATATCTGGGAGGATCTTTCCTCTTTCCATTTTGATTCTCCAAGCTTTCCTCTACCACCATTGCGTAGATTTTATACCCTGTATAAAGTAAGGTTATTCCTCTGTAGTTCTTCACGTCGTCGGTATCTCATTTATGATGCAATAGTGTCATTACCTTTTCTCTCGACCCTTCAGGAAAAACCTTCTCCTCTCCAGATTTTTAAAAAATATTCTTTAAGCTTGTTCCTTGTATTTCCCTCCGAATATATCCACGCTTCGTTTTGTATTTCATTTGCTCCCGGGGCTCTTTCCTTCTTTACTCTTTTTCTTTACCTTTCTATCTCCCCATCCGTAAATTCTTCTTTCCTGTCTTTATTTTCCTGATCTCGCATATCAACCCGATTGACTTTGGTGGCAATCGATTCAGAATACTCGATTCCTTTACTGAATGCATCAGTAACTTTTTCTCATATATACCAGTTCATAAAATATTGGATTCCAGACTCAGGTACAAGAATTGCTTCGAGTAAAGAGTCTCGATCGGCCGCTGCCCATGCAGCCAGTTGCCAGTTGCCAGTTGGCGCGAGACTCTGAGTCTCTTGATACATTTCCCACATACATATATTGTTCTAACCTTATATTTTTTATCTCTCTTTCGTCTTCTTCTTCCAGTTATTTTTTCTTTTTGTTTGCAGAGTTTTTCAAATAGTTTTCTCCTCTCCACTTATAATAATACATTTTTATTTCCTTTGCCGTTTCTCCACCTTTCAAATGCTTTCCTTACCTCTCTTTTCTCTTTCCTACATTCTTTATCCCACCATTTCATCATTCCTATTTTCCATATCCTCTTTCGCACCTTCTTCTGTAACGCCCTTCTCGCATCGTCCCTCAACTCGTGTCATGTTCTTCCTTGTTCTCATTCTTCATACTCTTTATCGACCATTCTTTTTTTTCGTTGAACTCTTTCTTCTTCTTCGTGCATCATCTGCTCCGTGTTCAAGCTTAGCTGCAATTGCCGCGTGGTCAGAGTCTATTCTTTCCAGTAATGTAAAGTCTTCTACTCTTTCCTTCGTTCCTTCCTGAATTAGCACACAGTCAATCACGGCTGTTCCTCTTTCTCCTACATACACAAACTCCCCTGCTTCGTCCCCGCTGATATTTCCAATTAGGATCGATCATCCTCCTTCTTCTGCAAGATCCAACAGTCTCCTTCCTTCGTCATTTTCTGCTTTGTCTTTTGACTCTCCGTCGTTCCATCCTTCTTCGTCATAGGTTCCTCCTTTAGTCCCTATTCTTGCGTTCCAGTCTCGACCCAGTACTAGATTCGCTTTCCCTCTGTCTCTTCTATCAATCTGTTTACTTTATGCGCGATCTCTGTCGGTCTCCATTTTAGACCCTCTATGATTAGCGTTCGTTTCTAGATCCCTTCTACTACTCTCTCACTCTTTCTCCTTCAGTCTTCTTGTATTACTTTTATGACTCGAGTAAATCTGCCTCCTTTGGCCCATGTCTTTCCCTTCTTCTTTAACGCCGGTTACCATTCCCAAGTGAAAACACTTTGGCAGCCACTTTTTCATTTTGTGCCATGTCTCTACCAAGCCTACGAAACTAAAGTCTTCCGTAAATTAAAAAAATTCTCCGTCCTCATTTGTTACTCCAACTACATTCAGAAAAGGAATGTATACTCGTCTCCTGGGTACTTAATCATTTTTTTCTCTTACTCCTTTCTCGGCAAGAGAAAGTTTCAATTTCATTTTCTTCAGATCGCTCCTTGCAATTTCTTGCATCCTACTCTCTATGCCATGTTCTCTTTTCTCTCTAGCTACTTCTCGGATTTTTCTTCGAATCTCCCTCATTCTCTATCCCTTAAATTGTCATCTATGACTATCCTCTTTCCCCCAGGTTCTTCTTCTTCGTTGTTTTCATCTTCCCTTCCCAGCTCTCCACCTCTGCTACTGTCACTGTACTGTTCTCCCTTCTTTCAATCCTGTATGTATATTCTTCTTTAACCGGTGACCTGTCTATTTCTTTACTTTTGCTAAATGCTCAACATTCTTCCTCTCCAAGTTCTAACTTGCCTTCCTCTTCTCTTTATAGTCCGTTATGCTACATGAGCTACTTGTACCTTTGCGTCCCAGCTGAGCCGCCGTCGAAGCTCTTCATCTCTTCCCTTTAGTTTCATCCGTCACTGGGTCAAGTCCTTTGGCTCCTGTTGCAATGTCTTTATGCAGTCGGTAACAACTTCATCACCTTCGCTCGTCGACTTCGCTTGTGGCTCCGCCTGGCCGTCTGCTGCGTCTGCTCGCCACGTCGCCTAGCTTCACGTTTATTGCCAAATTCTTATACCTTTTACCTTCAATAACAGCTCTTTCCTGCCCTTGCGCTATTTTTTACTGTATCCCTTGCCTTTTCTTTTTTCACTTTTTCCCCACTTCGCTATGTCACTTCCGATAGCTTCACCTTTACACTTTTACACTCTTAATCATTTCTCCAACCAAACTCCTGATCCAATAATATATTGTCTTCTTAGCCATATAAGATTGATTTAAGAAATAAAAATAATCGCAATGTCTCCAAGTGTATTTAACCTATAGGTTTTCTCAAAAAAAAAAAAAAAAATAAAAAAAAAACTGGCAATCTAAACAATTGAATTGTTTATTTTACATGAATATTTACTAATTCTAACAAGAATTGCACTACCGCCTATAGAGTTCACGTCTCACGGAATCGCTTCTTCAGTGCAATAATATCATGCATCCATTAGCACTAGCTATGTCAATAATTCTGTACAGTACCGTTTAGCCTGTACATTCTATTCTGAACATTGTATAGAGTCTGTTTTATTTATAGTATATAGCGTAAGAGAGCATTGTTAATTGCTGGCTTTTCTTTGCTAATTGGGACACGAAAGCATCAATTGTAATCATTTCGATCAAGGCACATGCCGGTCCCGTTCGTTTTAAGAGAAACTTCCCAGTTTCATTTGCCTTTAGTCTTTCAATGTCTCTCGATTTGCGACCCCAAATAACGTCGATGGTGTCTGGCGCCTATTTCGTACGTGGAACGGGGCGTCGTTATTTGTTAACGCGGTTTCGATGAAAATCGTCGTTACAATTTACATGAAATTTATATTTTATTGAACCTACCGAAGCATGCCATTTACATCGTAATAAATTTTTTTTTCAGTCCAAGAAAAAAATCATACATGATCACATATGTTCTGTGACGTATTTTCTTAACTCGATACAGATATTCGCGAATCCGAGTTCCTACAGCATCTTCGTCTATGCATCCGCATGCCAGGCGGACGCCAGTTGATCTTTATTCCACCGGCGATCAACAGACCAGCATGTCCCGGGAGTCGAGGTGGAACAGCCTCAACTCCACCAAAACGAGAACTCTGACGGAACTTATCAAAACTGACAGTAGCATAATGGATCCTTTTGATTTTTGGGTGCGCGTAATACGAAGAGACGCAACTGGATGTGCGAACAGGAGCAGACAGTTACGCAAATGCACGGCCGCTCAGGTTACGGTAAAGAGGGTTGGAGTAAAGCATCGGGTGAGTAGTGCGAAATACAGAGAGCAAGTGAACGAGAACGTAAGAGAAGGAATCGGAACCCGTTGACCAATTAATAAATTGAGAGTCCTTACCCGAGCTGGTTCAGCTCATCTGTGGAGGTCGAGAATTGTACCCATAGGACACTGGGGCCGGGGGGGGGGGGGGGGCACAGCATCACTGCACAGGATTGCACCTCGGGAACACACACGGAAAATCCGTGGGATTTTCTTAACTTTGCGAACGCGAAAACTACACGACCGAAAATTGTCTGTACCGTATAGGCAACACAGCCAGAAAAACTATCAACAGATAGCACGGGAGCGCGTACCAGTCCGAGGCACCTCGCCGGTGTCCCGAGACAGACTGCTTTGACAATAGCAAATTTCGAGAACAAGTCATTCCGATTGGTCGAGATCCCTTTAACCGATAACTCCTTTCCTTAGCCTCGCGGCGTCCCTTTAAACTATATCGAGAGCGTCTTTTAGCAAATCGGTAACATAACTATTTGGGACATCCTCCAGGGCCCAACATCCATAACCCGGGCTAGGGGGTTTCTCTCCTAGGAGGAGAGGAACAAAACTCCTTTGCTCGCTCGCCAGCTCACTGCCTCGCTGAGGTGGGGCGCCGGTATCGCACCCGGACTTCCGCAGGTCCCTGGAGACGTCCCGTCGGATGCTGTCCTCTGCCGGGCAACTCGTTTCGTCGAGACTATCTCTCCACGGCAGATTCGAGCACCTCGACCTCAACTTCATAAAACGAAATCGTAACGAGAACATTGGCGGAACCGTACGAATCTAGCCGAGAGCGTAATTTCTTATCAAAGTGACGACTCGAAGGGAACCAGAAAGCGAGAACATTACCCGAAACGATAGCCGGAGTCGTGTTGCGAGCGTGAGTTGAAAAATGACGCGTGATCATATATGAGCAAATAATAAAAATGGCAAAGTATGAGCACACGTGTTGAGAAATGATGATGCGTGAAATAAATTAAAAAAATAATTTTAAAGGGAATTTATTTATTATCCACGTCTCGTTGTTCGCATTGATTCCTTAATTATTTCCCGAAATAAAATTTTCTACCCTCACGCAGTATTAATTCAGGAATCAGCAAGGGGGATGCGTAAACACCTAGTCCTGACTATTCGCTAGTCCCGTTTAAGCAAACGACGTCATCGTTGCGATTCATCCCCATGTTCGTCCAAAATATTGCGAAACAAACTATACAGGTAAAATTCACAGACGTAGAGACGTGTCCCAAGAAAAGCACAGAGATTTGCCGAGGCTTGGAATACACTGTGCGCCTATTCGCGTCAAAACGATAAGTAAATAAATAAGAAACGAGAAACTATTGATTTAAAGTTTGGCCATTAGGGTGTCGTAGCGTCGGCCGAATGTCGCCAGCTTCCTTCTTAAGGGAGCGCAGGTTTACACTCCTCCGCGATCATTAAGTTTAATTGAATTATATCGCACGCGGATCGGGGTTAACTATTAGAAGATCCTAAACACGATATTAAGAATAGACTGTTAGCGATTGAGGCTAGTGTGATTCCGGTCGTCTATGCAGGTCTGGTCGTTCAACTAGAACGGTATATGCGTAGTTGAATGTGCGCGATAAAAACCGCGCTCTCCTACGACGATTGTCGGCTGCGGCGAATCGTCTTTCGTAAGGTCGTTCAGTTTGCGCCTTTGAACGAGTGTTCCAGGTATTTCCAAAGAAAGACCAAGTTTCACGGTATAAAAAAAAAAAACAATGTTTCTATATTTTGCCGAAGAATAATTGGTTCCCGGGACTTGGGAAGAATTTTACTATGATTTGAGAATGTTGTGGCGAATGCAGGAAATCTTATACACGTCTGGCTAAAATTAGATTTTCTGGCTATGCGCTGCTCAGAGATTAGTAGACGCTAGGTCTACGAACTGAAACTCCGTCTATTCCAGTCCTACTCCGCGGGCGCAATTTATGGAAACATGACCGATTTACGGCACGAGAAAACTCATGTGCCATTCGTTACTTCCGGTTTTCATGTTTGACCCGCCGTAAACCAATCGTTTTGTCCTTGTTGTCATATCTGCATGACAAATGCACGCAGCTGGGTACAAACATGAAGCTAATCACAGTTATTTATAATTAATAAAGGGACAATCAATAATCGTACAGACGTGAGCATTTTAAACGGATGAAAAGATTGCCTCGTGTAAATGTGGTTCGAATAAACATTTATAGTCCGCCCACGAGTAAAAGAGCTCTTCGAAGGGGCCATCTTCCTATGACTCTTAACGTAAAAGAGTCCCCTGGAGAGGACCTATCACTTGTGGAACGATTATACATGTTTTGTATCTCGAAACACGAGGTGCCTGTCTAGGGCTAATTTAAATCAATAAAAATATTTGCGAAACGTTTTACAAAACGTGACGACACCGATACTGCATAATTTTACCGGGAAACTGTAAATAAAAAATGATGAAAAAGCAACATCAAACGAATCGATTGACTGAATAAAGTTGAACCAGCCAGTGTCACGGTCAACTGCTACCCGAAATACACTCGTGGTCCATGGCATTAGCGGAATTTCCTTCAGGCGGCCTCTGACAATGAGTAGTTCTTTCTTGGCAACGTTTGCCACCTCGTTCGACTCTCTATACGCAGCTGCCACTCGATGCGATCGATACGACCAATTCGACCCTCGAACTGCTCAAAGTTTTTTCATCTTTCCCGTCCAATTTCTCTCATTGTACCCACCGCTTTTTTCATCTTCGATTTGATATGTCACAATATCAGCTTAAAGCATGGTGCAAATAAAAAGTGCCGCATACGAGAGTAGATCCCGTTAGTTTCTGTATAAATTTGTTCAAAACCATTATAGTCACGGTTCTGTCACTTTAATACAATTGCGTGCATTACACGCCAAGTACATTATTCAATAACAATAGATTTCATCACACGCGACATAATGACGAAATTAACAATTTTAAAAATAAAACATACAAGTTTTTTTTTTACGAGTCGAGCATAAAATCGACACGACGCTGATGTGTTTATCATTGCGATTATTATTGTTCATTAGGCCTAAATCAATGCATCAAGAATATAAGTAACTCTTTTACGCCACAAGTTATAAAAAGATAACCTCTCCAAAGTGGATCCGGAAGTGATGGTCGGAGACTACAAAAATTGCTACAGATGCTGCACGCTGCAAGATGAATTTGAAATATAAAAATATGAAAAATCGAATAACGTAGGTTATGCATACGTAGATATATTGATGCTGATCTGATTACAGCAGTGAGCGCCTTACGATAAGTCGTGAACCAGTTTCAATTGCAAAAAAAACGAACAAGGCACATGAATGATCCTGGTGCAGAGATAAAAAATATATTTTAGTTGGGCCAAGTCCGATTTCTGCCCTTATACATATTCGCTTCCAGTTGAAATTCCTGGTTTGGCCGTCATAAAGCTGGAGGGTCAGCAATGCCGAAAAATTACGAGCTCTACCCGGGACTTGATCCATGACCTCTTGAACTATCAATTCGAGCTGCTAACCCTCGCACTATCCGTAGTGATGTAATCCAACATTACAACGTATAAGAAAGCTAGACACTCTTATGTATCGAAACCCATCCTTCTCCATGAAATAGCGAATGATATGTGAACAAAATGTCCACACACGCACACACAGCGCTCAGCAGCACAAACGCACCAGCTGAAACTGGCTTCACCATAGAAATCAAAGAGACGGGTTAATATCAGCTGCTGCGTTGGACGTGCCTAGTCCTATATATAGTCGGTCTACAAGTAAAATAGCTTAAAGTGTCAGATTGAAAAATGCGAGGGACGTACAAAACTTCAAAATCCAAAGTTGATTATTCAAACCGCCTGCGATGCTCGAGACTCGAAGGTTCGGGCTGAACTCTCAAGTCAAGGCATGCAAATAGCCATACGGTTATTTTGCGTTGGAAGGAAAAGTTGTCCTTAAAGAGAAACACAGTACGTTTGCGTACCACGCAAACAAGTATATATATATATATTTAACCCTTACAATCTTTTAGTATTTTCCAATGGAAGATTATATAGTATTAAAATTATAGGGACGATACTAGCATAAAATAGAAGAGGAAGTGAGAATGAGAGTGAATGTTCATTTATATATGTGGTTCCAGCGAGACCATTATCATATTATTTAATAATATTATTTAATAATATTATCCTCTTAGAGCAGCATGAATCAATTATAACATTAATATACGTACGTATCCAAGAGACAAACTGTAAGAAAGTAATATAAAGAAACTTATAAAGCAAGCATAAGGAATACGTAAGAGACTGAGACTACCAGTTTCGAAAGGAGACATCTAGACTGTGTTTATCGGGAACGAACGCCATAAGATCAATTTGAAAAAAAAAGAAAAGAACGGGATAACCAACCAATGGAACGTATGTGTCCTCTAGCGAGTCAGCTGATCGGCAAGTGACGGAGAAACCTCTGTTTTAGCATTAAGCGACGTCTTTTAGTTAAGCAACCGATAAGAGAGACCCTGCTGCTCGTATCTCTCTCTCAGTACACTATTGTAGAATCATCCTTCCTTAAGAGACGCTATACGAGACACTTATTAGTGGCGTTATCTACTCGTACCTCCTGTTGAGCCTCTCCTAAGGCACGTTTGAGCCAAGAGAGAGCGCTAGTTGCTTAATAATCAATCGCGGCACTGTATTACATTGCTGTTATTCAGTTTGTCAAAATGGCGTCCATCGATGACATCGCCCACGTCGGTTATGTTTACGAAGTGAATGCAACGTGCTAGGCTAATCCGAGAGTTGTTGATGATCACATGAATCCATTTGAAATGCACATTGAAAGTGAAATTAGTAACAGGCGCGAGTGGCCGAGGGATTACGTTTCTTTTAATTGTGGAATTGGTGCAAGAGATTACAGCAATCAAAGGGACGCGCGTGTGACAACTCGGCTCTTGATGCTCTGTCCGTTCAAGTGAAATCCAGTACGCTTTTCATTATGAACATTTTTTGGCAGCCGCATGACTAATTTGCCACAATAAATTCATGAAAATTTATTTTCGCAAACAGCAGCATCTCCATTAATACATTTCGTTGCTTACGCGGACAATAATCTCATGTCGTCTACGCCTACGACCAATGTTGCTAATTGACGAGCTAAGAGTAACCTTCGAATATTTTTACATTGAAAACTAGCGAGTCTAATAAAAAAAATTAATAAACAAATGATATATTTTACAATTTAAGCTCCGTGTCTGGCCAACATTACCTTGAAGAAATTATTTTCTCCTGCTACAAAAATTCAGACGTATTTTGAGACACGTAGTGCAAGAAGTGCGCATGCGCAGAATGCTGACGGCCATGTTTTTGCGACGACGTCACGTTGACTTTCCTAACAGCGCGCTTTTAACCAACCAACACATATCTTCTTGAAAGAAGATACGAGTACAGCGTCTCGTAACGGCGATCTAATCGTCTTTAACTAGAAGATGCGTAATAACGGTTATAAGAGAGATGTATGAGTAAGGGCCCATGAGATGACGTCACGTGAGACTTACGAAGCGGTGAGATGTCTCTTATGTCTCTTGGCAGCGTCGAGCATTCGTCAGAAAAACGAAAAGCTTCGATACTCAACACTTCTAAGCACCACAAATTATCACGAGTCGCCGAAAGACGTGAGCTAGACGCGAACCTGATTACATCCCTGAAGAATTTCGTTTTAGAAATAGCGCAGATTTTATCGGAGCGTAACGGAGAATTATGCTTAAAGTACGAAGAAGAAAATCTTACTGCGTTGTCCCAATGACCAACAATTCCGATTATACTTTATGATACAGTTCGATAATGATAAACTGTTTTATCATTGTGTCTCAATTGTTGTCCTAAAAAAAAAAAAAAAAAAAAAATAGGTAAAAATAAAGTAACTTGACTATAAGCTATTTTTACATATCCTATATTATTCATCTGTCAGATGCGCATACGAAGGTAAATTACCACTCGACTTTCTTAAGAAAAACAGCCTGAAAAAACATGAAAAACAAATTTGGAGTCACGTCGATTGGTAGAACGTCAAAAAGAATAAACACACACATATATATACATCTTTTCGGCTAATTGTTCTCAAGTTTTAGAAATTCTCGCGTAAATATTATATCGGGTTGCCCGGATCCACCCGTTCATAATTAATTGTCCAATTGGGAATCGAACCCGACACTGGCGAACTGTTAAGTCAGGCCTCTCACTACTGTGCCACCGAATCCACTGTCCGTCCCGATGAGTCCTGTTTATTTACTTTTTCCGTAATTCCAAGTTGAAGCCCCCCACTAGCCTTGTAACGTCGCGTTACAGTACTCATTCCTGTAGTTTCTGCGGGGACTAAACATGAGGCTAAGACTGGAAAAAATTAAGAAAGGCGGTAAAAGGGAAATGAAAATGAAGAGAAAGATAAAAGGCGAAAATAATTTGGCGGTACGAAAAAAGGAAATAGAGACGAAGAGAGTAAAGGTAAAGAGGCGGATACGTCTATTGAGAACATTGGTCCTGGTATTTTCGTCGCGCGTCCATTGAGAGCATCAATGCGTAAGCGGAGCACGGTAATTCGTTCAGACCGATATATCATTGGCGACCACGAAACCGTTTAGCGATTTTTCGAGCTGAGCTTGAAGCACGATGCCAAGCAGAAGATCTATATTTAAGTGCCTAGAATTCGGAGAATCAAGGCAGCATCCGAGTCGTGGTGTTCGAAGCAGGAACTGCAACGGTAAACAGAAAAAAATGTTTTAACGTAATTTCATAATTTTATCTACAACGTATCAAGGTCGGCGCTACTACTTGAGAAGAAATAGAGACCGCGAGCCAGGAAGATGTCGTCTGTTGATAACTCGTACTATTGGCACCAACTCAACAGCTGCCGACAGATGCTGCAACTTCCTCTTAATTTTGTGATTTTGTATAATTAGGAATGATGCACGGACATTGGAATCTTGGAAGCTTGAGGAGCTCGGTCCGTGAAAGAGCGTATAAATGGCATAAATAAAAAAAAAAGGAGAACAGGAAAATGAAAGACAATGATAAAGCAGAGTGGAAGAAAATGGATGTAAAGTGACACTCGGTGCACTGAGAAATAAATCGGGCAGCCAAGTAAATTTCAGTTGATTCGTCTCTTCCCTGCGATTGAATGTTGTCATAACCAAAGAAAAGAACAGTTCCGATTAAAATATGTATTTACTCGTAGAGTCGAATTGTCCGGAATGTTACAGCCAAGACGAAGAATAATATGAAATATAAATATAAAAACATCGTTAGCCCAAGTATGCAAGTGACTTGATAGTTGAGAAATTCAATTAAGGACGAATTGTCACGAAGGAGTGACAAGAAGACATCGTGAATTGAACAAATTTCATATTCGTGATAAAACTGGAGCGTTGACTTTATTCAGCGTACTTGACATTTCGGTGGAACCGACGCGCTGGCCAGTTCAAGTATAAATAGAAATGCTTAAAGAAAAAGGCTCCCGAGTTGAGCGAACAATAGAGTCGCGTTTAACAGGTCAATTACTTTTTTCTTAATTTGCGAGAAAAGCACATACAAAGTCAAAGCCCGTTAAGGTCGCTTTAATTTGCCAGAAAATCAATGTCTAGAATCGTCATTTGTCAGAAACAGCAGCTGCCCGAATGCCACTTGTGTTTCTTGTTGTTTGGGCCAGTAGAACGAGCGACTAGATATGGTCACGAGCTGGCCGTAGATTTATGCTATATATCGACAACTGCCGCAAGCAACAGGAACACACAGGTGTCGTTCGGGCAGCTGCCGTTTCTGGCAGAAGACGATTCTGGCCTTTGGAAGGTCTGGCGAGTGTCGTTTTACGTGCTCACTTGATACGAACAGTGCTCAGCGTAGATCATACTCAAAGGCCGTAAGACATCAAAACCTCGATAAAATGTGACTTAAAGTATTGAAGAAGCTCGGTAATGGAGGAAGGAGGATCCGGGTGCGGCTTTTGGGGGTAGCTCGGGGGGTCAAAATATTCACCCGGAAAGCGAGAGATTGGATTCACTTCTGGAATCTTTCCGTGGACCTTGTAATAAGTCTTTTCGTAGTATACCTTGAATTCTTAAAAATTGTTCAAAATTACTTGCTTCGAGAAAATACAATAAAAAATATTAAACCAGGTTTAAGCAATTTATTTTCTTATTGTTAGCGTGGCTAGAGCAACGGGAGTCAAGTTAAGTCCTGATTTTATGTATATTGACATTTGATCCAGTTTCGAACTGCGAGTAAATTATTGAAGTCTGAAGTTGACTAAACGTGAGAAGCTGTTGAAACAACTCGAGGCAGTATGTTCTAGATAATAAAGTCTATAATCATTCTATGGACGTACATGGATTTTCAACCACGCGACAACTGTCTATTCAATTGATAAATTTATTTTGCGTAACTTGCATGATTTGAAACTAAAATCGTATAATCTCGGAAATTAGACATATACATACGTTAGAAAGTTCTCAAACGCAATCCCAAAAACTAACGATACCAGAGTCAAGACCGCGCGCCTCTGTCGGAGACTCTTAAAAGTAGAGGAGGGAAAGAGTCCTTTTGGGAGATAGTCTCATGTTCTGCGCATGCGCTAATTCCCACGCTAACATATATTGCATTCATATTTCGCTTTTAGCAGTCACTCAAGCCTGCTCGCTCGGACAATTTACCAACATTATTTATTTCCATGAACTAAATCTGATAATCGTAAGATTTGATTCGCTCAACTAAATCTGTATAACATAATTTGCAACATGACTTTATTTGCAGCAACTCCACTTTCTTCAACCAAATTATTTAGTTGACAACTTCAATACGTCTGTCTCCCTGTAACGTGTCAACGATTTCCTTTATTTTTCGTGTCCCGACATTTTTCATTATTTAGTTATTTCGAAAATAATTAACAACTGCGGCAACGGCGAAAAATTATTTTTCGTCTAAAAATTCATTCACTGTCCACGTACAGTCGTTGGTATTGGTCCATTAATTATTCCTCTAAACAAAATTTGTCTACCTACCCCGGGAATCGAACCAGCGACCTAGCACCTACCACGCAAGCAGCAAGTAAATGCGACATGAGTTGCACCGGGCGCAAAAATAGAGAAATTACTTTTTAGTAACTTTAATGATATTCAATCTTCTGGCAACTGAATATCGGCGAAACAAAAATTGGTGAATGCTGGTCTCATCAAAAATCGGACAGTGAATTTCTAACTGACGAATTCGTCGATATTGGTGACTCGAAGATCGGTAAGAAAAACGTGGAATTTATGTTTCTCAGAAAAAAATAAGCATCTTATTCTTGTCCAATGTCATAATTACGATATGAAATTCCACTCGATCACTACTGAGCTAGCTGTGGGCTTCAATGGGATAAAATATGTTTAATGCCGAAAAGAATTCCTTACGGTGCACATATGTATATCGGCCTTTGAAACACCTTAACTGGTACATACAGCTGGCGAAAGCCTGGCAGTGAGTCACGAATTGCGTCAACGTGACTTCCTGCTAAAACTGATGAAAAATATTTCCTAAATACAGAATCGAGTGTTATTCGGCAAGTTATGATATAATTTGTATCACTTTCGCATAATTTTTTAATGCAAAAAAGTACGACCGATCTAAAATAGCGGAAGATTGTTAATAATTATTTTCTTTATTTCCGCGTTAAACTTGTCCCAGAATATACCGCGGGGTGGCTGCACGATAGGATTACATTCTTTTTGTTTGATTCAAAACCGACACATTGAATAACATAAAAACAGTATCAATTCCAATCCGTTGGAAATCCAATCCGTACGTGTTTTCAATTCAATGTCAGTGGTGGTTTAGCGCCAATTACATTTATTGCGAAAAAGGGATGTTCTTTAAGAATTTGTTTATGAACAAAAATGTCGTAACCTAATGTCTAACCTAACCATACGAAAAATCTGAAAAAAGTAAATCAAAGAGTTTAGACAGTGAATTTCATCGAGACTCAACGTTATCGTCAAAACTATCGACCAGTCTTGAACCGCACCTACGCACAACAAAAAGAGACAGAGAAATGTATAAGGGGAACCCTGACGTCAGTTTCAGTAACTCTTACGGGAAGAAGAAAATTCAAAGACGAGGAAAACATTGGAAATTTGTTTCTCTGTAAATCGATCGTTTTCTAATTCATTAAGAACAATCTGTCCAGGCACTTGGATTCCTTACTCTCACACCGATTGATATGTTTCGTGCGATCCTGTCTACAAACTCACTAACATCACAAAATGTCAGAATGAAATAATTAAGATTTGCTCGATCCGTATAACAAGCGCCGAGCGTTAAAACTTTGAGTATCAGATGTGATGCGTGCACAGAGCGTGAAACGTCAACTGCCAGAACTGTTTCCGCCAGTGCAGAGGAAAATTTGCGACGCAATTATGAAAATTTATTTTGCTCTTCGTAAAGCTGTATACGAAAGTACCAAAACCGTGGAAATGGCCGCAATTACGGAAAGTTTCGCGATCGCTCTTTCCGCCACGGTTGAATTTCTCCGCTATAAGCTTGCTTCCCTTAGATGCGTCTTCATGGAACTTTTTTCAACACGGGACGTGACGTGACGCCCTTATAGAACTATCGACCGCAACAACGGTCCTAATTATCCTGGCGTACGTCAACTTCAGGAACAGTAGCTTTTCACTATTGGCGTCACCTTCGAGAACTTCGGCGGATGATTAATGGCCTTTAAATGAAGCGAATAATTATGAGGTGGGTCGATATAAGCATTAGGCAACCGAGATAAAAGTGGTTTCGCGACGTGCTTCTCTTATTTCCCACGCGACGTGCGATCTCAATTTTACAACAAAGGTGAAATTTAAGAACTCAAATACAGGAAACCAACATACCAACATTTTTCATACAAATTTAGTTGTACATTATATTTCGTAATTTTCCATGCTCGCCCTCGTGTATTACAGCAGATAATAAAATTTATCTCATTGTCAGCGAAAACTTCATGTTTGCTCGGAGGTAAGAAGAGTCTAGGTAATTAATATTAGTTTCACGTGCAAAAATATCAAGTACCTACGCTGTCCTTTCAGCTCGCACAGATTGTCCGCCGGCAAACGTCATGTGCGGTCAAATGAATTAAATTTCGGTTCACGCTGCAACATTGTTTTTTTCAGCGTATTCCCCTCAACCTGACACTCCAAATTGTTCACCTAGTTTTTTGAGTTCGTGTGAAAGATCCCTAGAATTTCCGCAGCTTAGAATTGGTCCATTTGTGTCTGGCTTTAGTAACTTTAAAGACAACATGGCACAGCCCACTGCCTCCGATTAGTAAAGTAAATCATTGACAAGTAAGTAAAGAACAGTAAATTATTATACTTGTTTCAAATGACTGTGCTCAAGTAGCTTTACAAGTTTCGTACACGCAACTTGTCTCAATACCTGTGCACGTAACTAGGTCCGCGTGTCTACCTATATTCTGCATTTGCAATAGCAACCGGGTAAGGAACTCCGGCATGTTGTAATAACATGCCCAAACGATAATCAGAAACATTTGACGTGTCCCGGAATAGCACCTAATGTACGCCGTTAATTGTGGCACAGGCTGTTACATTTATACGTTTATAGGCAAAGGTTCATGATCAAAGACATAACGTTTACGAGCGGATTGGGCTCGGCTCATAAGTCTACATGCTTAATAGGCGGATATACACGCAGTTCACTGTATTCGATGTCCATCGAATTTAATGTGTTTCCGTATTTGATATTTGCGGCGTTAGATCACGGTAATGTTATCACGCAACGACCATTTGCAATCCATATGTGAAATAGCATATTTAATTTTAGTGCGAGAAATTAAATGTGGCATGGAAAAATTTGCACTAAAAATGCACTAAATGTGGGTTCGTTCCACTCGTTCCTGCGATTTAATACGACAAACCCAAGGATAAACAGGGTTCAGCTACAAGGATCTAATTCTCTCAAAGATTAGGTCAAAATAAAACGAATAATAATATAGTGGTTTCAATACAAAAAATACTCCAGAGTCGAAATTTTCTTCCTTCGTTTTACCTCTGTCCTCTCCATGGTGTCTCGATTCTACCTCGAGGTTCTAAACGAAGCCTCTTTTGCTTCTCTTCGACCCTTGAGTCCTACTTTGGACCTATACATTCTATCGTTTTCGATTTCAACCTATTTTAAACCTCTGTGTGCTACTACGAGCTATTTATAAAATAAATTAACAAACGCGTTTATAAAATAATTTTTTTTTACCTTTCTACTTGGGCAAACACACGTAGTTCTTTATTATAATTTGCTAGGTCATTTTCAAGTATGAACAGTAAATGACACAAAGTTATACATTTTTCATGTCTGAACGATTTCAACATTATGATATTACGAAGAGGATTTACCGTTAAATATTCATCTGAAATTTATCAGACAATTTTACATGCAAATAGTAACCTCGCGATTGAATTGCGTGATATCAATAAGGATCATGAGAAACATTTTGACAGATAAAATCAGATTCCTTAAATACTTGTGTAACGTTAATCAAAATAAATTAATAGCAAAAGTGTCTTCTGATATGTATTGTTTAAACTCGTACAGGTGTGTAGTTAACATTTAATGTTAAATAAACACACCTCGAATGTGTCGCGTGTGGTTTCAATGCAAATAGCGTTCAATTTCGAAGCACCCTGGGCCTTGTCAAAATTGTAACACACCCCCGGTGCGTGTTAGAACGCAACACATGAATGATGATGCATCTAAAGTAAGTTAAAGCAATACGCAAAAGATCATTTTACACGTATCAACGGGTGTAACGTGTGCTTGTCGATCCAACACATGTGTTACAGTTACTGTGCCGTAAGAACGCGTGATATCGTATTAAAAAAAAAAAAAAAAAAAAAAGTATCAATATTCTTATCAATCGATATGACATTACTGTTAATGATTATAGCCAAGTATGTAATATTTATTATAATTTTGATTTTATCCAAAAAATTCAGTTCTGCTATTGCGCAGATCCGAGCTTGATTAGGTTTGGGCAAGGAATGCCTGATGAAGAAAAAAAAAAACATTGTCCAATATCATCCTTATCAGGGGCGGATATATTTTGCATTACAAGCAATAAGAGAAATATTTGCTGTTAATAAGCTCAAGACGGATTTTTTTGTACATGGAAGCTTAACTCGTTTACTGTTTTAGACAAAAATCACAAAGTGGGTCCAAAATTTCCCGAACGTTTTAGTAAGACCTTAAATTTGAATTCAGCGCTCCAAAAAAAATCCTCTAGGACCACGTTGCATGGGAATCCGACAATTTATTAGACTTTTGTCCCACATTTGTCAGGTCAGTTTTCAATTTTTAAAACTAATTGCTTGACATTAAATATCGAGTTTTTTGATTTCATAGTATCCCTAAGACACGTGCAAGTGTAAACCAAAATGTAGGCAATTATTGATATTATGAGAAGTGAATTTTCGGTCTTTAAATTATTATTAATATTTAGTATAAATAAAAAAATCGACAAAATTGATGCTTTTTTTTTACAAAAACTACTAACAACATGGAAACGACTATTTAAGCGCTCTAAAGTATTTTTCCGATTTTGTAGATTGGTTGATTTTTTAATTATAAATTAAATATCTTTAAAAGACGTGGAAAAATAAATATTTTCTACTCTAAATCAAAATAAATTACTCAAATATCTCTTGCACTTGTTTATTGGGTTTTATAGGTCTATGAATAAAAATCGGAATTATGAAAATTTCAAAATTCAAGATGACGGAACACAAATATGGCGGACCAATGTAACAAGCCATTTTGAATTTACAAAAGATATTTGATGTTTGACTGACGATTGTAATCAGAAAAAGACGTAAGAAAAACCCGAGTGCATTTTACATAAAAATGTATAAAAATAGTCAAGTTGGTACAACGCAATGCATCGTAAAATTGCTTATAACTTTTTGACTGTAACAAATTCAACAATGTAAAATGTCAATTACTAAAATTCCCCGTGAATTCCGCTGGAAAATTAGCAAACATTCACTTTTCATTTTTCACGGTCAACCGATACTTCCTTGAAGTATCTTGCTTTCCCTTAGAATTCAAAGGCCTCTCCGCCGTTGACCTCAATTGGACCTGGTGTTAGAAGTTCCGCGAGTTAGAACAGTAGCATAGATCATACTGAATTAATTAAATTCAAATAGCAGCTGTGTGCAGGATTGCGGACCTAACCCAATCGACCACGTAGACTATCGGTCAGAGAACTTGGACCTAATCAACCTTAGGAATTAACACATTCCACAAGTATTCCCATAATGTCTGGCACAGCTCCCTGAGAGGAAGCAGAGATTCTCCGCAATGTTTACAGAGCTTAGAGTTTCAGATGGCTATGCTGGCTATGGCTATGCTGGCTATGGCAGGGTAGTAGTATCGCACTTGTGATAATGACACTAGAGTCTTCTGTAAATATCTCCTAGATCTGTATTCACACCGGAGCCTGAAAACGACCCGAGCCAATTACGTGGGTACATAGGTGTTTCTGCGACTGGGCCGTATTTCGTTGAAAATTCGGCAAACTCAGGTAAACATTTCTACCAGACTTCAGCCAACCACCGAAATTTATCCAGCATCATAAAAATGGCGCATTATTAAAACCAATGTATTTCAGCCGAGAGGAATGACAAATGACAATTCCGAAACTTTGCACACGACATACTTTACATAAGCAGTTTTAGATATCATCATTAATTGCTTATTACTTGGTCATTGTAAAATTAAGATAGGCAACTGCGAGGCTTATATGAATAGACGTGACAGCCGTGACTGAGCAAAATTTACATGTCACAGTTGAACACGTGGTTTTCATGTTTTGACATTTCTGATAGTCGCTTTAGGTGTTTTTAAATAACTCAT
This sequence comes from Syrista parreyssii, assembly GCA_030142615.1. NCBI lineage: Eukaryota > Metazoa > Arthropoda > Insecta > Hymenoptera > Cephidae > Syrista > Syrista parreyssii. Next base: position 183,012 of record JARQTG010000203.1, read on the forward strand.
GGTAAAACAACGTTACACGTAAAGTTGACTTACGTTCGTAAGTCAAGTCGACGTAACTTTGCTTTTTAACAACTCGTTATTTTAAACATCGGTAAAATTTCTCTAATATTTTAACATGTTTCGCTGATTGCGAGCGAGCTTACGACTTTTTTAAAAATTGCAAGAATGTTGGTAGAAGAAGCGAATGTGGCGGAAAGATCTGCAACACGTACAGCCTGTGTTACTTAAATAAAAACATAGCTACTGCCGACGATTTTGCCAGACTGTAACTAGACACAACTGGACAAACTTTTAGACATTATTGTTACGATCAAGTTGCCACCTCGAGAAATCGTTACTTCTTCATGTCATTATTCTCACTTTACAGAGGAAAACAATTCATTATATTTTCATGAGTGTGGATAAAATTGTCAAAAGCGGCCATCAATTACGAATCCCTGTTCTGGTCGTTTTCTTTCCAAAACTTTATACAAATTCCTAAGCTGCGTGACAAGTTCGGCAGATTAAACTGTACGTGGCTCCTTAATACAAAAACAATCAAGAGTACGAGATATTTCATAGAATTCCTACTCTCAATTATCCGTCTAATTTCGGATATTGGCATTTAGCTAATTTAGCACCTTTACAGTGACCCTCTCGCTGCAAGCCAGTCAAATTACAGAGGCAACTAAACGGCAAGCCGAGTGTAAAATCCCATATGTAGTTCTAGTATAACACAATGCTGGAAATAATTATTAAAAGCATCCGACGATAAACCTGTGCTTCCAATCATTGCCGGTGGAGCTGAATAACGAGAACAATGTGTTTTAAGAGATAATACTGATTTCACGGCAGTATATTTCAACAGAGCCAAATTGTATTCCGAGCAAGTAAACACAATTAGGGTTAGAGATCGCGTACTGGAGCGCCGTAAGGAAAAAAAAGAACCCATTAGATAGACAGTGTATGGAAATACGGGAAAATAGATTTTTATAAACGTTATGGGTAAAATGTAAAACATGTTTCTCCTGTGATCACCATGCTCCTTGCTCAATCGGTAACATTCTGGTAGCGAGTGGAAATTACTATGCTATAACCTGTAGCTGCTACACGATCATAAAATGTATGGAACATTGAAAATGCGTTGCTGCTAACACATAAGGTAAATGCGTAGTAAAATTAATTATCTATTAAAGATTCGGTCGAGCTTAAACTTATTACAGTTTGGAACAATTAATTTTTGTAATATATTGGTTTCCACTATTTTTCTAAAATACTCCAAGCAACATTGACTATACGATACAGACATCAAATATGGCTATATAGAGTAAAGTAGCCTAAAACTACTCACCTAACATATTCGGGTATGATAAAATTATATATTGTTGGTGGGAACAAATCACGATGATTTATGGCCACAAACAATTTATCAATTCAAAAACCGAAATTTATCATTTTATCTCAACGAAACACTCTTAGGGAGAGTACGCGGTAATCTATTTTCTACGAGGAGGTAAACTAAAGCACACGGAGAACAGAGAAACTGACTCGGGCATGCGACGAATAGATTATGATTTATTAAAAATTGTGTGTTCAAGCACAAAAATCGCCTATGTTCATAACAGTAGAGTAGCAAGTGTAAATTTCGCGAATTTTTTACAGTTATTAGTAAGTAGCGGCAAGATTTTTATTTTATTACGTTTGTACGGTAGTTACTCATTTTTCCTGCATGAGAATCAAATAACAAGAAAATGGACGACAAAAGCACATAGGAATTGGGATATCATTGCTCAAGAGCACGAGGTGTGTGCTGTTGGCACACAGTACCATTTATAAAAGAAACAAACAAATTAACCATATAACTTTACAATATTAACACTAGATTTACGGAACCCGTCAATTTGACGGATCTCAATTTTCATGTTTAACCCATAAACTCCACACTGGTGCGAATTGCGAATTCACTCCAGGCAGTGTGAAATTTAAAGGTGCTTGACGGAGGTGTGGAATTTAAGAGTAAAATTATAGAAATCATAAATATTATTTTTTTTTAGCAATTTATATTGACTTTGATAATCAATGACCGTAAATCTAGTGTTAAAAATATCGCAGCAACAAAGTTTGCCACGAGGCACGACCGGATGCTACTATGTGGCCATGTTTCATGCGTTTGCATTAGCACGAGAAGACATATGCATGCGATGCAGTACTTTACGAAATTTTGGAATTTTTATTACAATTTAATGAAAGGTATTTCGTTCAATTCTCTGGATTTCTTATGGAAGCTTATCTAGGCCCTCACTAGGTCCTCGTCAGTACCCCAAGATATAAGCCTAAGTTCAGTTCAGACAGTTTCTTGGTAGGACGTCATCAGTGCCCAGAACAGAATTTATTGGTGTATTTATTTGCTGTAAATATAATGGGCCGTAAAGGAATTCGACCCCATCCAACGCGTTGGTCAACCTGGTAAATACCAACGCCTGGGCAATAAATATACTAAATATAATAAAAGCAATAAATATATGCAATATGAGGATTACATTTTTACAGGGGTTCTTCAAAATTTACGGTTTTCATATATACAAATAGTGTTGTCACTTCTAACTGAGCCAACGTGTACAAATTATGCTGGTGGCTCAATGGGTAAATTAGTCAGACTCCTCGCTCCCCACAGCATCCCGATAATCGCAGGTTCCCGCACATACGTTTTTTTAAATGTTGTTTTAATCATACAATTTTGCTATCACGTCAATTACGCGTTTCGTGTATTTTAATGTATATTAAAACCGCCTAAAGAATGTTTTGTGTCAATCGTACATACCCACGTAGGTAGTCAAGAACTGACCTGGAAAACTGTAGACGACCTGCGCGGTTGGAGATGACTACTTTAAGAAGTGGCTAGATGAGGCACGCATTTATTACGTTTCTGGTCGGGCGCTAAGTAGTTTTCGTAGTTAGCGCCTGGGCTGATGTAGGGAAAACTAGCTTGTACTCGGTTAAGGCCCACATGCAACTTCTATTGGGGCAGAACCCGATCGGGACCCCGTGAGATAATTCAATCAGGTCCTTGTGAGGTTGGCAAATCAGGGCCTATAGAAAAATGTACTAAATTGTTAATATTCATTAAAATATATAAAAATGCATCGGCAGATGACTGCTTGTATAATTCGGGGTTGTCTTGACATGCGCATGCCGGTCGCGACTACCGTGCATCCAGTGGCCTGTTTCACAGTGGTTGTGAATATATTGGGTGTAAGATGTGCTTTTATTTCTTTAGTCCGAGCTTTTCGATTATCCGAGCTAGGATGGGAGGAATCAAGGTTTTGCTGTGCTGGGAACAGAATTCGAAGCTGCTATTGTCGGGATGCTGGGACTGAAGAGTGCGACACCCTTGGCCCTTATAAGGGTATACCCATATTTCCCTCTCTTAGCGTTAACCCTTTGAAGCACGGTGTAGCTCGGGAAATACACCTCTTTGAATTCAGAATACAACGTATTTATTACAATCCGATATGCTTAGAACTTTACACTCAGGAATATTTCGAATCGCTGAATCCGAATTTAAGGTAGAAATTTCGAAATTCAAAATGGCTGACTCTGTACTGAGGCCCAAATTGCAAATGCATTGTACGGAAGGAAAAATGCATGCTTCAAAGGGTTAAAACACAACAGAGACCCTACTCATACGTCCCTCTCAAGACACTTTTACAGATAAATCCTTAAAAGACGTATGTTAGTGAAGTTACTTCCCCATACCTCCTTTTGAGTTTCTTTTAAGGCACTTTCGAGCCAACAGAGAGTGCTAGTTTCATAATACAGTTTCATAAAACCTCATCAGGGCCATAATAGTTAACATTATCTTAGCCCGAATGAGGAAATATGGTTTCCTGAAAAGGGTTTGCCGATTAGGCTGTGCTATCTGCTATGGATTCACATATGCTTGGACCGTAACTAGGATATCCTGAATAGCGCCCGAACAATGCCTGACCAGCAATATGAAATAATTATAGCGCCACAGTCGTCTTCTGGCGTGATCCGAGTCGTCAGACTACATATGAGGAATGCCTTATTATAATACATTTTTAACTTGGGATTTTTTCTAGTTTCTAGTTTCTGCATATTCTTTTTGGTTGGCTTAGCATTATTCTGAAAACATGTTAACGGTAAACAAAAAACGAAATTTTGCAACCTTGACAAATCCACCAATTTTGAAAATCGTTCAACTTTTTATTGTCGAATCCTTATAATACTTTGAATAAAATAGCACACTAAACAGAAAGTTTCTTTTGAGTCTGAAAAAAAAATGCGGTTCACAACCGAACCTCTTTAACCCTGAAAATATGTAACCCAACGGTATCCAAAGAGTTAAGAATTCTTTTGTAACAGACTATTCAAGAGACTAAGTAGGTTGCAAATTTCAAAAAATTGAATCTTTTATTGCATATTCGATTGGTACAAGCACTTATAAATGTTTTCCCGTTCAGTAGGCTTAAAAATTTGTAATATTTCAGCCTGGAGAGCCAAAGAGTGAGAAAAAGCATGATTGACTAGACAGCTGATGTGCCTGGCAACAAGTGACAGCGATAAGTTTAATGGAAAATAACCGACACAAACCCGCAATTCCTATTGATTTTCAAACAGCATAAAAACTGGTGTACACTGTAAAAAATTTGGTGTTAAAAATAACAACAAATTTAACACCATTGCTACAACCAATCGGCGTGTAGTATTCAATTACCTCATGCAAATGGTCGTCAATATCACACCGGACGGTGGACTAACGGTGAATATTATTTCCCTACAAATCTTGTGAATATTTATATTAAATGCATCAATAATATAATCGACGTAATTGTATAATTAAAAAGAAACGTAAAAAAAGGTGGACGCGCATGTACTCATGGTTGCCGAGTAACGTGTATTTGTAGTGGTGGGAGCGAGATTCGAACTTGCGATCATCTGGATGCTCGAAGCGAGGGGTGTGACAACTCTACCCACTGTACCCCAATTTCGATTAAGAATTATTTAGAAAAGAATTAATTAACAATATTCGTATATGAAGGGTGTCGTAATTTGACACAAAATAAGGTTGCTCCTTGAACCAGAAATATACAAACAACGAATAAACCAAGTTCGCTGTTTGATTGCTGTTAAACTGTGTGGATTTACAACACTTTATGCAATCGGGGTTACAATTTTATAAGTAACACAAACAAAATGATTTACCATATGCATTGTCTTACTTTTACACAGTGATGAATGTTGTGAATAACACCAAATTTTTGGACTACGCACACCGTGTGAATTGCCACTGTTGATTTTTCGCAGCGCAGGATGGTTTATCCGAAGATAAATGGCTGCCAAGATTTCTGGGCCATTTCACCCAAAATTCCAACGAGAGTGGAAATCCACTCAATTGTATGGAAAATTGCGGGAATTTATTTACTGCCGTCAATGTTGTCGAAATTCCAACGCACACTGCCGTAGCAACATTTAACGATGGCTCTGCGCGTTTATTGGACATTACGAGTGCACTGCAAGTGGGAACCGAACCGCTGGCTTTCGAGACTCGCAGCGTAGAGAACGAGGATCGTATGAAATATACTGAGAGAAGAGACCAAAGCTCAACGGAAAAGCCTGACGAGAGAAAAATAAGCTCACTACTTCTGGTGTCGAGGCGAGTGCTGATTTCGAAACTTCATTCTACAATGCAGGTCAATTTTGAAAAGTGTAAGTCAAAATTTTCACGTCCCAAAATTCTGTTGAATTTTTTTTTGGGTTTTTCTCGAAACCGTGTTTTGCGGTATATTTATTTTATGAAATATGTCATTTCAAGAATTACAATAAATATCGATGTGAAATTTAACGATTTGTCAGAAAACGCTATTTCGCTCAAACTATACCTGAAACGGTTGTACGTCTAATTTGCTTAAATATAAAAATGAAAAATAAGTTGAATTTTTCAATTTTCAATTTTTCAGGTTTAATCCCTCGGGAGATTACTACCTGAGGAGACTCACTTTCAGGAAGATTAAAAAGCCTCTGCTTGTGCACTGGCAATCATGCCAAATAAGTGCTCGCACATAAGAAACGACGTATTAACTTATTTATTAATATGATTTTTCTTGGAGACAATTTTAAATAATATATATAAAAAAAAAACATCTATGAACACTTATTGCAAACCCGACAAATCGCGCATAAAGTTTGCCCGCCTTTCGAACGTGGAAACCTTCCTCGTACACTTAATCCTTTGTATGGCAAAATGTTTTCTACCTGGCGGATTTCTGTGATATTTTGCATTTCCATGTTTTTCGAATCGTTGATTACAAATCTGAAGTCAGATTTGAAAATGGCGGATCCAATATAGCTGCCATGTACAGGTAAATCAGTGCAAATCTGAACAAATGTGAACCAAATACGCGATATACAGATTTTTCAAGTCGCTAGCTAGGAATTTTATGTCTAATTTTCAAAATTCACAATAATGGATCCAATATAGCCGTCATATGGAAGTGAAACTACTAATTTGATATAAAGAAATATCTAGCGTGCGAAAAATTCTGAAAAAAAAAAAAAAAAAATTTTATACCTTGACATGTACAGAATATTTGATACAATTTTCAACCTCTAATGTTAAATACTTTCCGAGAAACCAACTTTTTTTCCAAAAAAATCACATACTTCCAGATTTATTTGTTTATAAATAATTACAAATGAACAATTGGACATAAAAATTATAAGATACATGTAGAACATATATTAATACATCCGAAAAATGTAAAATCATGCTTAGTTTCGTTACTTCTCACCTTTCTGTTTTTTATGTTTACAATGTCAAATTTATAGTTAAAGTATACTTTTTAAGTACACAACTAAAAATAGCCAGCTTTTGCAACAATCAATTATTCAAAAATTGTGTTAAAATAATCCTGATTGAGATATCGATTATATTATATTTAAGATACAAATTAATCGTAGTCTCAGTTACGTAGAGTTTCTAGTCCTTAGAATGTTTGTCGAATATAAAAGGTCGCCAAGGCAATACTCGGGAGGCGAACCAGAGGGCGTGTTTCGATTTTCTTAATATAGAACCTTATTCCTGCGAACCTTACAGCTACAGAACAGCGAATAAGCCAACCATGCGATATGAGTAGCGCATAGTGCGTAATGACAATTAAATTTGCAGACAAAGTAAACTGCCGATGAAATGAGAAAAGCACGTTCTGCCTTACTGAGAACTTTCATGCGTAAACCACGTTTCCCACGTACAACTTCATAATTTAGTTACACGTTCATCGACTTGCCGTACACCAACAACATTGCAAGAATTACTTATGTATTCTTTGCACCAAATGTGTATTCACCCTAATCATTTGATACGTTTTATTTAGTGACACTAGTGGTGTATGTTCCAATATTACGAAGAAGGACGTCGAGTTATACGATTGTTAAAAAATATACCAACTAGATATAAATGACAGCTGTTATTAAAGATGATAATTTAAAAGTTTACACCCGTTGAACTACTGTAATCTATTATGTAATAAATAATACAGAGATTTTAAATAATGTATTTAATAAATTAATTGTCTTTAAGATTAGTTTTTCTCAATTAAAGTTTCATATATTATGTTAATACAAAATCAATATAAAAGTTTGTATAACGCTACTATATCAATAACGTACACAGATATACACTCATTGCCTTTAATATCATCAAAAGGTGTTATCGTCTCATGACATAACAATTAAAATCAATATTAGCAATAACAGTGAACAAAGATTTGTATATTATATTATAAATACTGTACTTGTATGATATTAAGTAAACACCCGTTTACCGAAAGTAAAATTTCTCTGTCAATTTATACAAATTTTATAAGTAATCTTATGTTCTATGTTTCCTTTTTTTCATAAGTGTGTAGATTTACATAGACCAAATACTTCTAAATAACATAGGGTTTTCTATAGTTTAGTGACATTTCCTACAGTCCTGGCACTGCTGTGTATATGCATATATATCCGTTTTAAACTAGCTGTAGCAATTGTTACATGACAAAAATATACCACAGAAGCTAAACACATACATACAAGTTACGCAATCATTGAAAATATTTATATAAAATCTTTTTGTGACACTTTCAAGGTAGCCTCAAAGTATCATAGCCGTAAGTTTCCATCTTGCTAGAATTATCGTAGAATTAGGTAACTCCTTATTTTGATCGCAAAGAAGTTCACCAATGGCACTAATAGTCCTTGGGTATCATAGAAAGTTGTCTGCCAAGCAAATGTTTTGTAAATTCATGTAACGATGATACATAATGCGTATAATTTTGGCATGCTAATAGTAAGTTACATGATATAATTTTAAATGGTCCCATAAAATAAAATATAGATAATATCGTAAGTAATACTTACTGTCATAGTCTTCTATACACATCACAACAATGTGTCTCACAAATATTAATTATGTACTTGAATGGAAAATGCTATAGAATTCTGTTGGAATATTAACAAATCATAATCAAACTATGCGCTGTTGTAATCAATTCAACATTAAAACTGTACACATTAATGAAACCACTGATTGCTATTGTCATGACTCAATAATCCAGATTTAGCAAATAAAAACTACATGTTTTTCTTGAGTTTCAACAATATGTATGAAAAATAAAATATTTGTTGCCAAGAATCAATCTCTCTGAAAATGAAATATTATTTATGTAAATAACCTTTAAATAAGGAACTGATGAAAGTGACAATAGCGCCTGTCAGACCCAAAGTACAGTTTTAAGGTTGGGAAACTCCTATAATTATAAACTGCAAGTAATCGGACATGAATTTATCAACATTATATTTTTCATACTGCTTCCATATAATAATACCTCGATCTTTCATTGGCTAAAACTAGAAACTATCATACAAGCTACACAAATAGCATCATTATATTCATAAAGATTATTGTAGGAGACCTTAATACAACTGTGTTGTTGACATATCGAGGAAAATATAAGTGTATCTCTATTGGCAAAAAGAGTCAATTATATTAAATATATTGATTGCATCAACATATCGATGCACCACTACCAGACATTTAGTAACCTATGCTATGCATAAGAAATAGTTTTTCAGTAGTTTCTTGTATACATGTTACATGTATAGGTTACATACCAGCGACAGAAAAATCAGCCACTTTAATTTATTGATTGTCATGATGTATAGGAATCCAGTAAATATATTATAATCAATAGGAATTATTATAAAATGAAAGTGTTTCCCAGGATATTATGGACAATGTACAAACATAATTACATAGAAATTAGGAGATAAAAACTCACCCTGATCGATGAGACGATGAGCATTGGGCCATTTTTGAGCGTCAAGCTCAAGTTTTTCCTGCAGAAGTTCACGTACATATTCACCAGCCTTGTCTGCCTGATGATCCTTTTCATCGCGTTCTTTCTCAAGTGGAATCCGCGGTTTATTCTCGATGCTGTCGTCTCTCTGATACTTATATTCGCCGTTACTTGATCTGTCTGCCATGACTGAACCAATCTTTTAACTCTTATGCAACTTGCAGTGTCGTTCACTTACGGTTTGACAACAACTTAAGAAAAGTTTGAAGTTTATTAACAATGCCTTGCAACGTACGCGAATATTTCTTAAAAATAACACTGTGTACAACAGTGTGTACGATAATGAACGGCGCCACGCGTATACTATAACCACAATGGCGGAATATGACGCGTCGTTTCTATGCGACGGTACGCGTCACGCGGATATCTTTCTCTCTCTTCATCTCTCCGTTTTACTCTGTATGTATATCTGAATTACTTCAAGTTCAAACCGCTCGTAGCGCTACTGTTGATATTCCTTTTCGATTCCATTCTTCCAGCCAAGGCAGAAAGCAATAAACGATTTTAATACAAGATAAATTTGTGTCTGTGTGTATATATAAATATGCACATCATATTATTAACTAGTGAAAGACTAGGCTTCCATCTTGTAAATAATACTGATATATAAGAGTAACGATATGTAATCATAACCAGGTTACTGAAACTTCAATTCAAATCATAATAAACAAAAATTCAAATTTTGCACGCGTGTTCGGTTTATAGCACACATCCGCAAATATTACTCATCGTTGGAATAGCAAGGCGTGTTTCAACACCATAAACGAGCAGCGAACCCACCACTGAGTTCGTTCTTGCCGCTCGGAATCTACTCGTCTTCATTCATGTTACCTCCGGTTGTTCCTTTCTTTTGATTACTTATACATTTCTATTATTAAATTAAGAGGCTTCGCTAACCACAGTGGCCTACGTAACGTCACAATAACAAAAGCAAAATAATTAAAACGACTCTTGCATCTCCATGCCTTGTTCTGTTTTCCCTAACAAATGTCTACACGGGTAACTGTTCCTATTTATAACTTTGACGTATTCCTTAGAATGTATTGCTTCACTGTTGATAGAAGCTCGATTATAACATTTCCAAGAAGTCAGATGAGTAATAGACACATCGATGCGTTGCAAGGCGTCTAGATAGTTGTTACCCAGTTAAGAGAATTTATTTAGTTGTCTAGTAATGGCGAAAGTAAAGAGTAAATCTCAAATCAATAGGAAAAAAGTAAAATCAAAACAACAAAGATGTCCTTATAATTAAAAATGTACTAGTCAGTTACCAAAGTTTTGTTGATTAATGTTATGGAGAATCATTATTCAATTTAAAATTAAATTGAACAAAAATAGTCTTCTAATGAAATGAATTATGATAATTAATGAATCTTGAAGGTGTCGCTCCGATACAGATGGACGAACTGAAATTCTTCTTCCTCCGAGAATCGGAAAAGTTAGTACGCGCCAGCACAAATAGCTTTTCGATTGAATTTTGTTTTTTTTCTTTTTGGATTATTGACGGCAATTCGTGTTCGGCACGACCGAGAGGCAGATGGCGCCACTAGGCACTCACGGGGATACTCCGCCTAGATTATCTGATTTTTGGATTACATTGCCCGAGTTTTAGGTAAACACCGCCGCCAGCGGATACTCCTTTTCTTTTGCCTTACGGAAAGTCCGTCCTTAGACGGAGACGCGGAGACCGAGGTCCAGCGACGAACGCCGGCCAATCAACGGTCTCTGCCGATCTACCTCGGGACCATTTCTGCCGACTTTGCTGGAGCCGCGGATTGTTAGATAGCGGAAAAAGGTCGGTGGGAAAGTCGACTCCGCGACTTCGGATAAGTCGCGACCGCCGCGCAGAGAATTTATGGACGGTTCGGGACTTTGAGTGTAGCCGCCGAGCTGCCAATAAACTCTGACATATATTCCCAGATGGAAAAATTATATATTAGTTATATAAAGTTTGTATCGGATTTAGCTCATGCAAAAACTATATATAACAAATATATATTATATATGTCAGCATGTACAAGGCAATTAATAATCTGTTAAATGATATTAAGAGTTATTGTTGAATTATATTAGATTTTTTATTTTTTACTTGTATTGAAAGTCACATTTAGTAATTTTGTTAACGTGATCTCTTAAATATTAGCAAAATTAAAAATGCCACAACAATAAACCACCTACACTTACAATTAGAAGCATTTCGTTACAGTAGATTCAAACACAACAAGCATAAGTAAGAATTTTCATAATTTTCCCTTCGATCGCTTCTACAGGAACTGTATGTGTAGGACAAGTGTGCCGGACTGGTATAAGCTAATGTGCTAAATCTATAGCCAAATCATTATGAGCTAAGAATTTGTGTTCGGTCGAACGAATACTTTAGAGGTGCCCAGTCGTACCAACGGTGGGTATCAGTTACTGACGATCGCTCGCGCGTGTCTACGAACCCAAGCGTCGCGCGGCCGATCGTCTTTCTTGCATGAGTCTCGGGCGGGCGTTAAGGTGGAGGGGATAACGTCAGCCAGGCCCCGGGCCGAATTAGTCGAGCGGCGTGGGACTCGGGGACAGTCGTATTTCGTTGTGCGTTTCAAAAAAGAAAATGAATAATCTACGGGTATTGATTACGATTCGATCACTAGTCGGTACTCGTGAGATTTCGGGTGTTAACCCTTTCTAATTGTCTGCATGCTGGGGACCTGAAAATTAGCCGTAAGTACACTAACAATTGCGGAACGTCCCGCCAGGCACACCGGTACAGCCCGGTTGTACCAGCAAGCAACCGCAACGCTTGATCACAAGTCGTCAGTCGACTTATCCACATATTCGCATAAAACAAACCGTCAAGTAGACCGAACCGGACGATGAGACCTAAGCACAAGCGCAATGCTTACGAGGTCGCTAGTTACTTATACCCATAATAATTATATTGCATGACATAAATAAGCATAGAATACGTGCGCATATCTAACCCTTTTCCGACTGTAGATTTCAGCTTCACGATAATTATCACGCAAAATACATTTGATGAGACTAAAGACTGTATCTATTGTAAATGCATTATTTGCGAGGGGTTTTCTTCTCTGAGATTCACGTCTCAGAGACTTTCCTCTCTGAGCCATCATTAAACGTAAAACTGTATGGCTCGAAGCAAACGTGTTGATTTATTTTTCCTACCCCTTTAATCCTTGTTCATGGAATCAGAATCGTTTCAAATTCCACATTTCATGTTCTGAGAATAAATACGCGGCCTCTGTTTCATTACACAGGACGTGCCCTACAAAACAATTTGATTGTACTGAACATGGAATTAGCATCCTTAAGGGCGCAATTGTCATAGCAAATATTTGATTATCGCATTCCACAAAGTACAATATTTTATAACTCCAAACAGCTCACAATTATTCCACGTTATCACAAAGCTGAGTTTCAAATTTCAAGTTTTAACATAAATAAATAATAAATTTAATCGAACAATAACTTACAATATCGTTTAACATATTATTATTTGACTTATACATGCTGATACGTGACTTGTAATATATATATTTTATATATAGATTATATGTAAAATGTATAAATTATATATAGTCTTTATGTGGGCAAAACCCGACACGAACTTTATATAATCTATATATAATTTTTCCACCTGGGATTTCAAGGCGACTGTAGTTTGTTGCGCCCCTGCTACCTACGTTCCCCTCTACCTATTTCAGCTGGCTGAGGCTGAGCTGCCGGGAGATCAGGATACCGGCTGCTGCGGAGAGAACTTTGGTCCAGCCCTATTCGAAATTTAGAACCTACTTTCACGGTTTTACTCCTTGTTAGAACCTATTTTGATGCCATTTAAATCTATAGCCCCTACTTTCAACTTTCGACTCCTCTAGAATGAAATATTAGACCCTCTTTTGACTTCACTCCAATCTACTCGACCTACTTTGAATCTCTAGCACTTATAGTCTTCCAATTCAAGACTCTACTTTGACGCTGTATAACCTCTTTTCTGTATTATAAAAAAATAATAGTGAACTAATAAATATTTGTCACTACAGTTTTTTTGATTGACAATAGACAAAATTTGTTAAAGTAAAGAATATTCTTCTCTCTATTAAACAATACAATCGTTCAAAACATTGTGATTCTTGAAGCTATAATTATGTTTTTCTTATTTCTTACCTACGTACTACTTATAATCTACGTTAAATAAAAATAAATTGTTTTTTCTCAAACTCTTTGTCATTAACAGGCAGTGCAACATGTCCCTGATTATCAATTTTCATAGAAACGCAAACTTTTATAAGATTTTCGAGTGCAAAAGCTTCAAAATTATTTGTTGCGTGAAGATTCTGCAAAAATTTCATGCTGCTGTAACGAACATTATCGCCTTCAGCCAAAAGCACAGTGTCAATAATAATTTCTTGCACAATTGCATAATGACGACGAATGCAATTACATGCTGCTTGCATACAATTACAATTTAATTCCTAATAAAAGAATGAATTAAACATAGCTCATGTTGACGACCATCATGAAATAGCGCGACAGAAGATTGTGTTTGCATTTCTCTTGTATACATGGCAGATACATATAATTGTTCCTTCTTCAAGAGCCTTAAATATTGTCATATCACAGTAAAATGCATTAATGATTATTTCTGAAATTTCTTGTAATTTTTTACAATTACCAACACTATAACAATGCTGATGCACTGGCTCTATTATTTTGACTTTTTTTTTTTGTAAACAGAATGTACGTACTTTTACATCCGGCAATTCTTCTATTAATCTGATCATCTTTATAAATTGACTTTGACAATTGGCTACCTGCGTGTCGATATGCCAAGTCCCGTGTATCAATTTTAACAAGAATAAACCCATAGTGGTCCTAAATTTTGAATGCAGTCGGCCAAATGCAACAATCGACGAATGTTTATAGAACAAAAACGAATTCCGTATAGGATTTCAATTTTTCGAACAAATTTATGCAGCAGGTTATCTGCTACTTGTATTTCAAATTAAAAGTTGGAATACCTACATATTGCTACAAGTAATCGCAAGTAATGCTCAAAATAATGTAAACGTATTATTCCTTGAAACACAGGAATCGAGTAGTAAAAAAAGAACAATTTTAGTTCTGACGACTTCCAGTGTATTGAATCTGCTACCGAGCACAGCATACGGCGAATGAGTTTCGGAGGTTCAATATCTATTAAGCGAGAATTGACGAAATCTATAAAATTAAACAATGCAAAAACGAATTCTCGATAATCGCAGTCAAAAAGTAAAGTTAACATTTTTTTTAGGCTTCCACCATCAACGCCTTGCATACGAGCAATACCCGAGCCTCTAATAAAATCTGGCGTAATTCTTGACAAAGTCGAATGTCCTTTAACCCCCATACAGGCCTGTGTCCACCATGCTGGAACTCAGACAGAGATCTCGGTCCGAGGAAAAGTAACTAGAACTAGTAACGTGGACACAGGCAACTTGAATGGAAATCTCGGATAGACAAGTCGGATGGAAAAATGCCTTCGGTCCCATTTTTTCGTACTAGTAGCAGTGTTCATCTCGTAGTTACTTCAGGCAGCCAATCTTAACAATGTAAATTGTGGTCATATGCAAATGCTAACCTCAAGTAAACATTATTGTTGCTTGTGATGGGCAAATGCAGGTAAATAAAATATAATTTTATTATCTGAAACAGTTGATTGAATTGACTCGTGAAACATGTAATTAGTATTTATACGTTAAAGTTTTTAATTAAGTATTTAATTAAAAAGTATTAAATTTGACAGGTTTGTGAAATTATTTTTTTAACGTGCGAAAATTATGCTAGGTTATTATTTTTAATAGAAATGTGTGAATATTTTTTCCAGCAAAAAGCATGGACAATAAAGATAATGTCGAAACCTTTGTAATGTTGTATGAACAATATCCATGTTTGTATGTTGTTAAGTCCACTGATTATTTTAATCGCACTAAACGTGATAAGGCTGTGCAAAGTATATGCAATCAGTTGTGACGTGGCAGATTTTACCCCGCCGGGTCCTCGAGGGGAACTGCAATGGTACATACGCTGGTAAACGGGAAATTTTTTGAGCCTTTTTGGTTTTGGGGTTCCGAAAAGTCTATGGGAAATCGAGACGCTGTCTGAGGCCGCGTTGTAGGCTGCTATTTTCCGGAACGAAGAAACTTGCAATCAGAGATTTCGGTAAGCGATTGTTGTTTTTGTGAGCGACGAAATCTCGTGATACCCCGCGTTTCGTAGGTTTTGATTGCCCGCGTGCACGTGGGAAGGATTCGTATAAACGAGATTCGAGTTCGTCCAGGGTAGGAAATTCCGACGACCGGCAAGGGACTTGTTTGCGTAAATGCGTTGTCCATCGTGGAACATATTTATTGCGATTTTGTGCTTTGATTCTGTTTAGAACGCTGTTCGAATCGTAGGACTTTCTCGGCAATGGTTGAGTGTTTGATCTCCGAAATACATTGTATCGCGTTCTGGGTAGGGACGTGTTGCCGAGAAACACGAAATGGTCCTTGAGGTCGTGTTATGTCGCGTTTTAGGATCGTTTTTAGTGTATTTTCAGATGTTTGAGAAATTATGTATCCGATTTGTACGAAATTATTTGAATTGTAGGACTTTGGCTGCGTTGCGCAGATCGCGAAAATATTGTTCGTCGTTATTTATTACGAGACTGTTTGTATTTCTATTATTTGTTCGACTCGCGATCTTATGGGTCTGTTCGTAAATTTTTAAATTGTCCGAATATGGAATTCTGTAAACGCGTCGTCGCGATAGCAGACTGACGCAATAATAAAGACGGAATTTTGTTATTGTTGACTCAAAACTCAAATGTGTTATTTTTGTTTGAAATTGTTCTTGTCTCGAAAATCCCCGCCGCCTCCGCCAGCTGGGTTGGGCGGCGTGCGAGTGGAAACGTTAGTCACTATTGTTTTGAGAAGAACGAATTGGTTCGCGAAGAACCTGGCGCCCAACATATTTGAACAGTATTGGTCCCTGGGTGCATGGACGGAGGATTGTCGGGCGGAGTGGTGCCTCGCGCTCCCGTCCGAGGCTCGCGAAGGTACAAGTACGTCTCACTGTATAAGGAAATAACAGGCCTAGAATTATAATAGATGGAGAATCTGCTAAAAAAAAAAAATGAATAATTATGCGCTCGCAATACATAGAACATAGAAAGAAAATAATGCAGTCAAAAACTAGCGGCGCTTGAACTGAAGATGTCTATGAACCATCATGGTGGTTATTTAAGCATTTAGCTTTTCTATTGTTGCTCAGAAAAAAGGAGAATCTTCCATGCAAAACGTTAATTATAAGATATATTTCTCCACGTATTAGATCATTGCATAATTATATAAAATCTATGTGTTTTATAAGTAATTGTAGCTCGAGTTTTCTGAGATGGAAGCAATAACTAGTACGAATATCAAGGATGCAGATACTGAAAATTTGGAATATTTGGAAGTTTATGAAGCTTTACAATCACAGAAATGTTATAAAGGTAACGGAAGTTATTAACTTTGATGTTTTATATTTGAAAGGCAAGTTTTATTTTTAATACTTAAAATTGATATTTTATCTTTTTTAAACCAAAATATTAATTAATAGGTTCTATTGAAAGTTTTACATAAATAAATTTTTTTTATTTTTTATTTAAGACTACGTGATTACAACTGTCAATGATTATGAGAATGTAATATTATTTATGAAAAGTAGAATTTACATGAATTTTATATATTTCTAGACAAAAAAATGTTCATTTTCTTGTACATTTTCTTGCAGTACTACAAGAAAAGGTTCAGAGTTTTAAAAAAATTGTTCACGACTAACTTTATTTGTACATTATTTTCCAGAAATTAAAATTAATTTCATTTGCCACCATAACATTTTTCATCGTTAATTTATATATTATAAATATTTATCTTAACTTTTTCCCATACGGAGCTGAAAAGTGGGACACCGACTTCATCCTCATCAAGTAGTAAGAATAAATGTCTCAAATGAAGAAAAGCAAGTAATCTATTATATCTATTATATTATATATGTTTGGTCAGTTTCAACTGCTACACTACAAAGAGGATCTGAAGGAAAACAACAAGAAGATGAATTACATCATTAGATTCTATATATTGAGAGTGAGTTGCGGAAAAGGAAAAATGTGAAGAGACTGCGATAAGACGAGGAAGATGAAACACGAAGAAATATTTTAAACAGTTAACTGCAATAATTCATTTTTATTCTTTCCCTTTGTTTCGAGTCTTTTTAAAGTAACGTTTTTCATTAAATCAAATAATTTTTATGTCTTTTTTAGTTACATCCTCCATGCCCTCCGCTTCGTACAAAAATACTTTTTATATTTGAAATAACTGTGTTTGCACGATTTAAAACTTATTTTATTTATTTATTACTTATTAGTAATAGTTACAATATACATTTAATATAAAATAGGTTGACATGTTTTTATCGATCAACATTTCTGTATGGTTATAAAATTTAGCACTGCAATATAATTAGCAAAAATTACATAGATTATGCTTGTTTTTGTGTAATGTGAAACAAATCATACTATTCTTTCCTACCACTCAACCTCCCCAACAGTATTAAGATACGTTTCAAAGACATGACTTATGTGGATTCCATTTCTACTAGGTCTTGTATTTATTACACTTAAATTACGTAACTGCGCATGACCATTTCTCCAGCTACCTTTGACGATGTTTTCTTCAATTACATTTTCCACGTCCGTTGCTTCACGTAGACAAGCAATATTTTCTTCACTAAGTAAATTATATAAAGCACAGCATGCAACAGTAATATTTTCAACTGTTTCAACTGGTAGAAATATAGTCGTTAGCAAAACACGAAATCTCTTGGCTAATATACCAAAGGATTTTTCGGAAATCCTTCTGCCTCTGCTAAATCTATAGTTAAAGCTGCGTTTATCATGAAATAAATCTTTCATAGGATATGGTTTAAATATGTGTTCTTGCAATGTAAAAGCAGCCTCGGCTACAATAATGTAGGATTCACGTGTTAGCCAACGTCATTCGTGTTAGCCAAAGGTTTATCTTTTGGTATGTTGAGTGGATTTCGGGAATCGTTTAATAATTTTGCATAGTCGCAATCACGAAATACACCCCCCCCCCCCTTCCCCCCAACACTCGCTCTGTCATTCACACCGACGTTCACGTATATAAATTCATAATTGCGTTGACTATTGCTAATAAAACAATACTACTAGTGCAGTTGGAATTATGATATAAAGAGGAAGGAGAAAATGGCACTTTAAATTCCACATGTCGCCCATCCATAGCGCCTACGAAATTTGGGATATTTCAGAATTGGTAATAACTGGTGGCAACATCTTCCCATTCCCCAGCTGTATCTTGTATCTGTAAAAATCATCGATTAAACTATGAAGTATGTAAATAATATAATATATAAAATTATTAAACTTAATTAGCAACAATACATTTGGAATGTTAATCTGAGGTTCATTGAGAAATAGAAGAATTTTTATCATGTCACTATAATTTCATGAAATATTATTAAAAGAAAAATCAGATAATTCTTTGAGCTGGTCTTTGCCAATGTACATCAACGACATCTATAAAAATGTATATCAATGATTTATCTTGATATAATTTAAATTTTTCGTAGAATCTCATAAAGAATAAGACATGCTTCAGGAATAACACGAGATGTTGATGCTGGGATTCTTGTGTAAAATTCTAAACTTCTGTAAGCCTCACTAGTTGCTAAAAACCGTAAAGTAATAATCGTTCTCTCGGGCTTATACATTCTCTCATATTGGTATTTTGGCATTGTAGGTATTTTGTCACCATTTCTACAAGACCGCCAAATAAATCAACCCGCATTCTGAAGAATCTCTGAGAGTATTTTTGATCTATGATTCGCATATCATTGTGTGGCAAGTTTACGGTACTACGTAATTCTCGGTTGCTTCGAAGTGTCCATTCACGTGTCCAAATTGACCGACGTTTTCGATTTGGTTTTTCTGCTTCAAATGTTACTTGTTTTTCTGCAGCTTCAACGATTAAAGCAATCGCAACAATTTTTTTAACATGTTCATACTCTGACATTGTTTTTCAGATTATGCAGAATATCTAGAAAAAATAATTCGAATGTTTTCTTAGATTACTTCGAACGTAAATAATAGAATTATAACAACAATTTAAACTGATTATCTTGATTTAATATAAAATAAAGACTACCGGATGTGTATAAAGTTTAATGAATTTATATATCCGTTAAACATAAATGACAAAATTAATAAATAATTTAAATAGAATAAAACATTTACCAGCTCCACAGTCTCGACTACAGACAAAACAATAATAATGTTTAGTAATGTTTGTTATTCCGTTAAGATCGAAATACTTTTTATACAATAATTATATCTTGTATGCATATCATGGTCAGGATATGGTGTAAAGGAAGAGCTAAAATGAGTAACATGCCTTGTCCAACGGTTACTTGGGAACCTCGGTACAGCGGCTGATCGCGATCAGCGTCAGCATTACTGATTGGAATCTTATCATTAATATTAACATTATCTTCTCCGTTATCACGAGGATCTTCATTTTCATCATCCAATTCTTCGGATTGTTCTTTATGTGCTGCATACAAAATCTGCATTATGTTCTTCATCGTCATCGTCTACTTGTTCAAACGGATGTCCGTCTGCCTCAGTGGGTTTTCTCGAGTCCCTGCACAATTACATTAAGAAAATTAAAGGCATATAATACATTTTTTACTTATTAATTTTAAGAAGGGTCTGACCATCAAATATCCTATTTTCCGAAGATCTCACGTAATACTTGAACGGCCGCTAGTCCACGTTTTTATTATTTACCAATATTTGGTTCTATTATCCTCGTTATTTCCTTTAAAAACGTGATCATGTGTCTCTTCTACATATAATTTTTGACCGTCTATTTTATTTCGATTTCTGTCAAAGATAAATTACTGGTAGAAATCGCAGAATCTCAATTGCTGAAATTTAGGTTGATCAGATGTCCGAACATGTCTTCTTTGCAAAGCATACGAGTTTTATCCTACAAGATTTTGTTTATATCAGTTTCGTGCGACACGATAAACAAAAATTTGAACGTAGTAAAAAACTCTATAAGAAAATCCTGTATGCCCAGAAAAGACGACATGTCCGGGGAAACTTGGAAACACGACCATTACATTAATGTGAAAATGTGCAATTAATATGTATAAGTACCGCCGCCTAACTGAAGATAGCCTGTGAAGAATGAGCATCACTGGCGCACTGGACTAGCCGTGATACTACTAGCGCTCGTTGTGGCCAAAGGCTGAAGTTTTAGACGAGGCGAATCGGCGTGTTCGCACCTCCACATATTCCCACCGAAAAATCTCGAAATTTACCGTACGGCATCGATTCTCAGTGCTGTGGTGCAAAATTAACACACGTAAAACTTTCCCTGTGTGCCTCTTTATTCGATTTTCATCGGTGATTCTGGGCAACAGTGTGATAAGTGTTAGATAGGGAACGGCAAAGGTATTTTCAAGGCGCCATTACACATCCCTAGACTGTCACTGTCGATATTCACTTTTGTTTTATATATTTTCTAAGAAATGCTTAAAAAACTCGGCTCCACGGTGAAAGTGTTTTTATCGGAAGTCTTTAGATTGGTGTAATCAGTTTGTTGACAGTGTTTTCCACAATGACATATTTGAGTGCAAAGTTCCTTCGCTTCCAGGTCCCGTCCATGTGATGCACTCACGCATAAGAAAGTAAGTTCCATTTCCTCCTTAAATTCTGAACTATTATTTTACTATTACTATTACTTTATATTCGGTATACAACCAAAAGTGACATAATAAGAATGATATGAATTATACTTATTTCAAACAGTGCGTATCAAACGCAGTTAATGAGATTTCGCTAGCACAAGTTATATTATCTTGGCGACACATTTCATAAGGAAATGAGACGCCAAAGTAACATCGGTGATATCGTTGTATATACGTTTAATCTGGAAGGGAATAATTCCCATTATAAAAGTTTCCATCTTTTCATTTGTTGAAATCCGGAAAAAAAATTACGTGCCGACTTGGTAAAATGCCGCGGGGAAAGTAAAGTTGCGTTGATTTAGTGGATTGCATCTCGTGAATAAGATGTGCCACTGTTTTTCATTCCGAAAAAGCAGCAGCAGATTAATTCTATTATTAAAGTGACATGGAGGAACTATCAGACTAAAATTGATACAAGAGCTGATGCGATATTGCTTGCTATAAGTGGTAAGTAATTATTTCCGTAAGTTTCAAATACTTAACAATATGAAACCCAGAGAAACCATTCTGTCCTGACTTCTTCCACTTTGAAAAAAAAACTATTTAAAATTAACTATTTAAAATTTAAAACTATAATTTTTCCACGGTTTTTAACTTTAGTGTAGAATAAACGATAGTACAACATTTTGTATTAATACTGAACTTTGAGGTTATGTTAGATTGTCAAAAATTGAAATTAAAAATCGCAAAGTGCAAGTTATTGTGAAAAGTCGTTATAAGTAAATACTTATTTTCCAATATTTAATCAATATCAAAATTTCCCTATTGAAATAATAGAGGGAAGACAAATTTCGAAATTCGAACCACTAAATGTTATCGGATTGAGCTAGAAAATTGGAAAGCATCTCCGATTTCCAAAATGTCACGGATTTGTCAACCGGGGCCACAATATTCTTTATAAAACATTTTGCCCCGCTTAATAAGGTCCACCTTAATGTATTAAACACGGTAATAATTGAAATATAGAATTATATTTAAAGTATAACATTTAAGGAGCGAAAATTGTTTAAAGGTTTGTACAAAATTAATATACATTAGATTATTTCTTCAGACAACGAAAATAAACTATAACGTTTGCTTGTAACACGCGTGGTCTCTACATGATTTAACCGAAAAAATTTCTTTCTAAAGAAGTGCAGCAAAAATAAAAAACGTTCAATGAAGAAAAGAAAATAATAAATAATATAAAAAGATCAAAAAAAAAGAAAATTAACGAAAAGATAGGACAAGATCCGTCAATTTTCTCAACAGCGAATGATGGATCGGGGAAATTTGGTGCCTAAAAATAATACCGCCATGTCAAGAATAATAGACCAACGTAAAATCCGCTCATCATCACATCAACCTAATTTTGCAGACTTGCCGCAAAGCAATAATACTTTCGAGTCATTGCCAAACTTACACCCGCCAATTTCACCATTGCAACCTGTGACTCCACAATGTTCTACGCCAGTTTTTCCATACTCAACCTCGTTCTTGGATTCGTCGAAACGACAATCTTCCTCAAGACGTACTTTACTCATAACATCTAACTAACATCCCTCAGTAGCATCAACATCAAATTCCGTACCACTGATTGTCACTTCCCAGTATATGAATTGTGAGAACCAGCAGTGTTATTTCCAAATTCACAATTCACCACCACAAACGATGTTAGCAAGCTCCGACAGCAACTCAAAGAAAAATCCCATCTACTGGAGGAAGTGGAGCAGCTAGATCGTTGCAAAACGTCACGAATTGTGAGATCGCGATCAATAAAAATATACAGAATCTACGAGCTGCTGAGAGACAAAAAAACATCAACGTCGAGAGACTCGGAGTTGTAAATCATAACGAAATTCAAGGTTCTGGACGAAAAGGAACATTAGTAAATTCAGATGAAAATGGAGTTTCAGAAATTACGACGGACGAAAGCTTACAAAGAGATGTTGGAGTTATTTTTTATGCGAATAAATTGAAAACAGGTTAATATTATACATTCGTTCATTAAAAATATTGTATATGGCCCGTTACTGCCCGAAAATAAGAAACGCAGTCTCTGCTTTTTCATTGAAATTTGATTTTAGGTCGCCAATAAATATTTCATAAATTATCAATTTCCATATTTTAATGTGCAGATATTGCGTTTCCTTTTTGCCAAGAACCACTTCTAGATGCTATGAAGCGAGCTATGACAAAAGTCAACGAAAAATGAATGTTGAGTCTATTGATGCGCTTCCGGTACTTGATTATTATTTTGAAGAAGGAGAACGAAAGGTAAAACTTGTAGATTGTGAACAGATTAATAGTTGAAAATTCATAACTAATATTACATTTAGAATACAAAATTTTACTATTGTTACAGACAGAAATATGACCAAACTGTATTTTTTATCTATTAAAAAGCCGACATAAATACATACGAGATAAGACCCTATTAAATGATGATTGGAAAATCAACGTTCGTAAAACTGCTAGAAGTGTACAGTCAGAGTATTGCGAATCATTTGGTACAGGGAAAAAAAACTAAGCGACCCGGAATCGATTCCAGAATCTTTAAAGGAATAGACGATAATTTGTAGTCATGAAATTCACATATATTTTTAGAAAATGAAATTGTTCTATTGTTCTCAAGACTGAAAAAGTAACATGTATCTCATAGTTTCAGAGTGGGCAAGTTCAATGTGAGCTGTATCGAGGGGGGACCTAATTGCCCTCATCAATAAGCTTGCCTCAAACAAAAGAAAGTATAGACGTGACATGTCACGAAAGGAATTCATTTCATTTAAACTAGTTTTGCATTGCATATGCACATTTTTAGCGAATTATTGTACCTTATCTCCATAAGTACTCGGCATCTTATTGTTGATAATAATGCATTAATATTTGAATCAAAAATTGGCAAAATCATGTGTGAACGACGTGCCTCAAGTACTTTATTCTATTAATAAATTATCTCTGTCGTCTCTCTTGTCATATTATCATATAGTTTAAAACTTAAATGCCACAAATAGTAAAACAATGAACCGCACACTTTGCAGCTAAAGCTAATTTAACATTAAAATCAATTTTATTCTACATATTTGTGCAATTCGAATTTCAAACTGTATACAAAAAGAAGACAGACATAATTTATTTTAATAAAGTACTTTAGGTACGTTGCTTGCACGTTAAGTTACAGTTTTTTATTCAAATATTAATGCATCGTTATTATTGTTATTATTATATCCGCATGTGTATTCTGAACTGTATATTGCCGGGCGCTGTTATATTGAAGCACGGTTTCCGGTAACGTTCTGAGAAAAGACAACATTTCTGTCTCCAGCACCTCTTCAACGTGCTGCTGGCTGGTGAGGGATCTGGTAATGCATAGCAGGCGGGAACGTGAATTTTAACTAATAGCACCTCACACTGTAATGCTACGCGTAGGACTCGGACGCCGGACGAAAACCCAATGCCGTTTTCCTTTGCGACGTCGTACGTAAATGCGACCATCGTGCGTCATTACATTGTACTGGGACTCATGGGAGAAAATGATTCGTCGCCATTCTTCAATCCCATCTTGATGTTCTGGACTCATTCTAATCTATGACGTCATTGCTCCGATGTCAAAGGAAGTCTCAACAAAGGGCGGCAAACTGAGACTGCGGAGAGGATAACGTGTTGTTGTTCACAATTGCTGTGCCAGTACACCTGGTGAAGCGCAACGTTCCGTAAAAACCGTTTGACAATCTTGTTATGCAGTCGTACGCCGTGGTCGTACCTTCTTTTTGCCATTGTCGCAAAACACGTGCTATCGTTGGATTTTGGCCTAAACGAGATGTGGTATCTCGGTACGACGTACTGTTTTCCCGAAGACCCATAATACGACTTGCGCTCAAACTGAGATACTTGCTCGTATGAAATTTGACGTCTGCGGCGTGGCATGCTGCTCTGTGACAAATACAATATTTCCCTTACGCGGGCCACAGGGTAAATTTATAATGCAATCCAACGCAATATGATGCAACAGTCGCATATGGAATGAAAGGGATCAATTTGCAAAGGACACGTTGAATAGAGCTGCGATTGTAATCGTTTGCTGCTCTTTGGATTACACGTCGTACTCTATAAGGTTCGTTGAAAATCTTTCGGTCTTTCTTGGTGCTGTATTTTTTTAACGGCAGGTATAAAAAGAAAAAAGGTCAGTAACGCGGTAGAAACAGCCAATAAGCCAAAGAAAATGATTAAGAGCAATTGTCCAGAAGGGAGCAGCTAATGGGCCTCGGCAAACTACGTCCTTAGATTATTATATCGCGTAAACAAGAGAAAGATATAACTTTTAGGACTGGGAGAGTTGAAACTCTACACGTCGAGAGACTCGGTCGAGTGTCGCGCTATGTTCAGGCAACTGGCTGTATGTACATACAGCGCACGGCGCGCCCAGAAACTTTACCCAAGCCAACTCTTGCAGCTGTGTTTGGAATCAAATATCTTATGAACTGGTATATGTGAGAAAAAGTTATTGATATATTCGGTATAGGAATCGAAGGTTCCGAATCGATTGTCACTAAAATCAAAGAGTTTAGTGTACGAGATCAGGACGTATTGAGAGGACGAGCGAGATGATTTTATTTCAGTTCCGTCGTCGTCGTTGTCTGCGCACGGCCATTTACTTTTTGAGACGACAGATGGCGCTGGCTGCTTTGCCTTCTTCACCTTATTACAGGACGGGTGGCGCTGGCGAATCATCAATACGAAATACAATCAAGCGCATTTTCTCAGTCACGATAGCATTCGGAACGGAATGTTTATATAATATATAAGGCTGCTTTCACAACAGTATATATGTCATTATTAAACCAGTAGCCCGTATGAAATATAGTACTGATATTCGTGTGCTGTGTACCCGTGTGTGCGCGCGCGTTTGTATGCTTCTACGTACTTCTCCTATTTAAGATGACGGATTTGGAGATCCAGGGTGTTCAGGTGTTCTTCTCCGTAGCATCTGGCATCTGTGTTGGAAATGGAAGTCCAGAGTGTCCAGGTGTTCCTCTCCGCAGTTTCTGGTGTTTAGGTGTCGGAAGTGGAAGTCCAAGGTGTCCAGATGTTCGCCTCCGCCATTTCTCATATTTAGGTAACGGATGTGAAATTCCAAGGTTTCTCTCCGTAGTTTCTTGCATCTAGTTTAGCGAGCGAGTGCATCAAGCGCGTCCGACACAATAATTTCGCAGTACTGTGACGTGTTAAATTTTCAAAGATGTTTCATAGAAAAGGTGTATTTTTGCAACGAATAGACGTTCATTTCACATAAATACACATTTCATGTGTTCAGAATTTCTTCAATATAACCTGACGAACAGAAACTTGTGATGTCCCCCCAAAAACACTCGTGTAAAAACCTCGCCAAGTACAGGATTGCTGTGAATTCTCCTCTTTACAAAAGCACTAATATTTATATCTTACGATATTGGTCCACATACAAAAAGTACCGATGTCGTATTATAATGCCAAGTACATAAATACTACATATCTGCTTATCATATAATTTAGCACTAGCTGATCACTTTAACACTTTAACTGTCCGTATTCGAGTGGCAGTTATCTTTCGATATTTTTCCATGTACAAAAACTACTGATATCACATTATAATGTCCAGTTCATAAGACACTACATGTCTGCTTATTGTATGATTTTGCACAAGCTTATCATTTCAATAATGTTTTCAAAATTTCCTATAACCTCTTCCTTACCATGCCTTGTACATTTTCCTACTTACCCTACGATATTACGCTTCCACGTTCAATAATGACTTTCATAACGAAAGATCTTACCTCACAGAAAATCTTGCCGGGGGCAGAAAGTATCCCTCCTAAATATACCGTACTCTGACACAAGCACCAATTGTACGGTGTTTTATCTAGCGGCTGCTCTGCGGGGTTTCGCGTTGCCAAGGGTGGTCACTGTGGCTCGGAGCCCGCGAGGGCGCGCTGAGTTTGAATTACAGAACTCATCTTCGCCGGGTGGCTGTAGCGTTGAAGCGGATTAATGTCTTCTTCCTCATCCAGGTGTGCGCTGACTCGCGGCCGCAATCACTGTACTATGAGAACGTATCGTGTCTAATTCGTCCGTTCCTCATGATCAGTCGGTCCATTGTCAAGATGCGGGATTGGACGGAGATTGGCGGCCTGCCGGTACACTTTTGGTTTGCGGGAGCTTCTTCATCCATCCTTCATAGAGCCAATACCGATATCGGTCTGGCAACTTCCCACGGTTCTTGGAGCGTCTCCGGAGAACCGGGTTTCCGGCAGGTGAACTCTTTTTACGCCAGTGGTTTCCGGGACTTATTTTTTGGGTGCCCACAGTGCGGTACGGCCCTGGTCTCTATTCCGCTCAAACATGATGACATTGGTGGATAATTCGTCGTAGCGACGCACATGGTCGGTAACTCAAATTGACGCTATTGCCGATCCTGCGTCGTCGGATTGTCTTCAAGGTGGCCAGCAGGTTCTTCGTACTTCTAGGGCTGCGGCACAGGATCCTTTATGATATTAGAAGCTGGATGTTCTTGGTCCCGCAAATTCATCCTCTTCGCAGTCACACGAATCCCTCACCCCGTATCACCCTCGGTTCATCAATTCTCTGGGTCCTAATGAATTGTCGCCATCGTGGTATCGTTCCAGACTCGCTTTCGACTCTGTCAAAAGTCCGCTTTTTCGCACTCGTATCACAAAGTACTATTCTATAATGGAAAGAGAGAAATTTTCTTTAATCGTTAATCAAAGTCTTTCTATAATCAAATTTCAAAATTTAGTAAATTTTGCCAGTTATTGTCGAAGCAGTGTGCTTCAGCGAGTGAATTTTCCAGTGCTGTTCAGTCCAATTCTCAAGTGCTGTCCTACCAGAAACTATCACGTCTACTGACCTTCACGCCGTATTGTTCTGTCCGCTTTCTGCCATTAAAGCAAATTTAATTTTTTCTCAACATTCATTTTTACACTGAAGCAGGCAAAGTTCACTATTACAGCGTAGTAAATTTTACTCGATGATTTTTACTATGTTGCGTAGATAAAAATTGCTATACACTGCCTATAAAACCTACCTTACCATTACATCCCAATGTTACTAGGTTCATGGGTAATTTTTACCTCACAATTCAGGTTGACGCAGAGGCAAAGAGCTATAAAGCAAGTCTCTGTAAATATTGCAAATCGTCAAGTCATAGAATTCTTGGACAATTTCATTGAAAGACACTCGTCAATCTCGAAGATGCAGCGACTGCTGGCTTACTGCTTGCGTTTCATCGCGAACTGTAAAATCGGAGATATGGGCTTTTCGAAACTTTATCCGTTTTATTTTCCTACCCATGATGCTTAACCAGTTAGGCTACATCGAGTTATGGACCACCCCAGCACTTCTTCTCTAAGGGTTCTGGGTCACCCCACTCCGCGGCCTGCGATTGGGGTCCACGCAGGCCACGAGGTCCACCACCATAGTTTCCGTTTTTTATTTGTCAGTTTGTATTACCAACGGAGCCCGCGGCCATCTTCTTTTATCGACAGCGCTTGCGCTCGGTAACATCAGCAGTCGGTAACGACCGGTTATAATAGGTAACAATCGGTATAGAATCAGCAGTCGGTAATAAAGCGATTATCGACAATCTATGCTCCTCCTTACTTTGAATTTTAGAAATGGACGCATTTGAAATCTGCTCCGATCATTCTAATTTAAAGTTCGACCAGCTAGGTGGTTTCCCACCCTTATGTATTAATTGCCCCCAATGTCAGAAAACTTCCTTGGAGAATGAAACGTCAGACAAAATACAACAGACGTTGTAGTCCAATCAGTCAACAGCGACAAGTACAGACTCAAGGTTATCCCTGGTAAGGACTATGCGCTGTTGCTATAATATATAAGCTTCAAGGACGACTGTCCACGCAAACGTTAAATAAATATCAACATCAAGATGATCGAGGCTCATTCTTAATTTGCGTTGCCACCAATTAGGATGTTCAATTAGCATTGTATAAGAAATAATAACAAAAAGTGTAGCGACGAAGAGTTTAGCGCGAAAAGACGATATTTTTTTTCCATCAACGCGCTCTGCACATAGTTCTCGATATCCTATATCTCGTAGCTATCAGTAAGTATAGTGATAACTTCATCTCCCACGTAGAGCTTGTTACTAGTATCCACGTTAGAAAACGAATTGGAGAATAATAATTAGAAGAGTCCGAGAGTGTAATTTTTATACAGAGAAAGCTCGATAGGAGAAAAGTATTGAGCTTCAAGTATAAAAGAGCTGCCTGATAAAGTTAATGTGAATGAATCTTCTATAGTTGCGATTGTTTGACTGTCGTGAAATTACGTAGTGCTTATAAGCGTGCCAAAAGTGCTAATACACTTATCGTCTTTATACGATACTTATTCTTACCATTTAACTATCCACGCGACATATTTAGGCTCAACTGTTCACATGCGAAAGTATCATAGTCCTGATATCGCTTATAATTATATTTCACATTACCCGCAACGAGATATCCGATAAGATCTAGCAGGGGTCGAAGGTTGCCGAACCTGTCAAAATAAATGACTTTGCTCTTCATCTTTTTCTACGCTAGCCCGTGTGTTCTAGAGCCATCTTTATCATCCAGATTGACGACTGCCGATTCGGACTTGTACGGCCCATCCTGTGACATGGCGTTCCGCATAAAGATTCTACGAAAATGTGGAACTTTCATGATCTTGGCGTACTTGAGCAGATCCTCGTCGGTTAACGCTCGGCGTGTTAGATTTACTTTAGGTTTTTTAACTTTAAATGAATACCTAATGCTTTTCTAGAAGGATTCAAATTCACTTCTTTCCCCATTGCGATGGTTTTCATCGTCTTGCTGTGCTGCTGATCTTCCTTCAGTTGCTATTCGGTTGCCTTCGTATATTTCATAGCTTTAGTTATGTCTGCAGCAGCGCCAGTCAATGATCTAGAACATTGAGGCTTGTAAACAGAGGGACGAGAAATGGCACGTTGCGCCCGGAATTGCATTATTTGCCGTACCGGGCACGACGCCTGCTAAGCACAGAACTGTACTTGTTCATTTCTAATGGACGAACATCGTTTAGTTGTATTTATTCGTTTCTTGTTCTGTTGCAATAAACCTTCAGCGTTCTATTACATTCACGTGAGTTCCAACTACTTAACCGGCAACGATCTCAAAATCTCGTTAACCTAACCTCTCGACCCGAACTTCTTCGTCGCAGAGACGCTCAGGCACGACAGGCGGGAAGCCTCCAACTTTGGATGGTAAAGTTTGACGGCAGCCTGTGATTCCTAAATGTTGTGTGCTGTTTGGTTGTATGTAAAACTACAGAATACGACTGTTTCTTGAAGTTAGCTGCGAGTTGTTAAAATTGTTACTATGGCGTGCTCTGTCGGAAATAATTTGCAGTTGGTTTTATAGTGGCGCCATCAGTTAGAAGAAAAGTGCACCAGTGATGCATGAATTCAAAAATTTGAATATTTCATACATTTATATATATGACTACTTAAATAAATAATTTCTAAATAAATTCCAATCAGTTATACGATCTTCATTTTTCGAAAAACTTGTTTCTACGTTTGATAATTGGTGATTCTCAAAATAGTCCTTTTGTCTATATTTATCTGTCTACATTTACATATCAAAACGAACACATACATTGTAACCAAAATATTTGTTACATTCACCACGAGCACATGGCATTGCGTTTATAGACTATTTACCGCACATATTTTGTTTAGGGACCATTGTTAATAGCGTGAGACCACGACCCTCCACCATTCCATCCCCTTTCGCCATCCTCTGGGGCACGGGGTCGGAGAATATCGAGGATCATCCCCGAGGACGAGCCGCCACGAGGATTCAGAGAGAAAGTGACTACGTTAGCCCAGACAGCGGAATGCGGGAAAGGCATGGACAGGAGGACAACAGCTGATTGAGACCGCCAAAAGGACATTGAGGCCCAGCCAGCCCTGCGAAAGCGAGTGTGCGTTTTTTTTCTTCATGGATTGCAATTTTAACTGAGTGAGTTTCAGACTGCCATACTTTGGATATTGTTGCGCGCGAACTGT
Organism: Syrista parreyssii; assembly: GCA_030142615.1. Classification (NCBI taxonomy): domain Eukaryota; kingdom Metazoa; phylum Arthropoda; class Insecta; order Hymenoptera; family Cephidae; genus Syrista; species Syrista parreyssii. Next base: position 214,338 of record JARQTG010000203.1, read on the forward strand.
CGAGTCAATAATCAAGCGTTTTATTGAATTTCACCTTTTTCATCGTTCCCTATCCTTATGGCTCTTTGCCTTGGAGTCCTTTTTTGATTATTACGAGCCGTCCACACGTGGACCGGCATTTGCTTCTTTTGTACTATGCTAAAGCGAATCGACCTTCTGCCCAAAGTACAAGGCAGAGTGTTGTTGCGTTGCGTTTTAGTATTAATATTTTACCATCTCTCATTCTTTGATATTTCCTTTACCCTTTCTTATTGCGCCCTGCATATTCAGAACCGAGGTAATAATTAAGGAGCCGTTACGATCGGGAGTTTTCTTAGTACGGAACGTAAGTCCTATCTCTTCTCCCTCGCTAGTCGTGCCAATTCGAGTCAATGTAAATGTCTGAAGACTTTCAGAGGTCACTTGTCCGTGCTATACCGTGACAGTAGCTGCTGCCCAACTTTTGTTTTGCAGAGAATATTCAGTGCTGGTAAGCCCTCTTTGCTATCCTAGTTCTTTTCCCACCACTACCTTTCCGCCCTCCCCGGTCCCTCTTTCCGTTGCGTCATTGCCCGATCCTGAGCGAGCTCGCGTTCTGTTATTTCCACTCTAATTTAGCCTATTAGGTGTTTCAAGTTTTGTTTCTTTTCATTGTTACTTCATTATATATTTTCTATATCGTGTATATATGTATATATCTTTATGAAACGGTGCATGCGGGGACCAATTCGGGGATCTAACATCACTTGGGAGGACTTTTGTCACTTATGAGGACTGACCCCATACGTTTCTATACGAAGCGTGGATTATTGGGACCGATCCCAGTTTTTCATCGTTTAAGAGTCGAGACATACCAGGACCGCAATAATTAATCTGTTTCACTGGACCAAAGATTTTGAGAACCGAGTTGTCAACTTTTAGCGTATTCGGAAGATATTTATTGCATATAAGAAATATTCCAATTATGTCTATTCATACTAAAAACCGTAAGGTAAAAAAAGTAGATCAAAATTATTTAAGAAATGAAATATATTTCATCCCCAAACGCATGTACTTTCAAAATCTACCATCATAAAAGCCAGTGATTATAATTTACTCCAATATAAATGAAAACTACAAATTTGCACACTAATTCCTTCCACGTTTAATGCCTAATATATAACTAATATCGGATGAAAGAAGTCGTAGGAGAAGATGTCTGTTAATACTGCAAATCCTAGTGTGCAGAAAAGTGTCCTCTTATTCCTTTCTATGCTAATCACTTTTTACACGCTTGCAAGTGAATTGTCATTCCCATGTACTCACAACTTAGAAATACTTCTAAGCGTGTAAAAAGTGGTAATTGCCGCAGAAAGTATAGGAAATAATATACTTCGCTACACGCTTGGATTCGCAGTGAATCTGTCCGGTACCACGTAAGTCTTGGTACATCGTTTACCTCGTACATTCGTCAGAAACATTTATCCACCAAATGTTATGACGAATTAGGATATTTCCATAACCTACATAATAAAGTTGTACATTTTAATCATGCTGGAGGAACTTGTTAATGTACATTCACCAATATGGTCGTTCTGTACTTTGCATTGCTGGTCGAAACCAAAACAGCACCGAGAGTTCTGGCGACAAGAATTTGTTACTAAGAGGATGAATGATTTTTTAGGATTAGACTAGGAACAAGTATTAACCATGTAAGTGAAAGCTTCGAATCTAATGGAGTGAGATAAATATAGGAGAATCTGTCGATAAAACAGTTCGGTTCCCATAAGTCTTGGTAGTTTTTTTAGGTAGGACCTGGTAAGTACTGTTACGTAGAAGTTGTCGATTCTCATAAGTATCTATACTTCCATGGGTTGTGACGTTATTTTTCGAAACACGATATCGAAAAGCTATTCCTAGCCTTACAGCCCGAATGCGTCATAAATATATGACGATACCCTGAAATTTCCTGAAAAACAGAAAAAAGAAGCTTAGCAACGCTATGAGTACCGAATGGGCGCCAGACGCACTTTGCGTCACGACGCAAACGAAACTCCCGAGAAAATTACAGAGGCTTCGACTAGCAGGGAAGGAACGGAAAAATATGGTAGAGGGGCGGGGAACGCATAGATGGTATAAGGAAGTAGATTGAGAGACCACGAGAAATGAAGTAACAATGACAATGGGCCCTTTTATTTGGGACTTAAACAAAATTAAAATTGACAGACCAAAATCGATAATAAGCGAAATAAGTAATACGTAATACGAAATAAGTATCACGCGAGATAAGGTCCCATACGGGACACGTGAACAAAGGAAAGAAATACAGAAATTATTACACGCTATACGAGGTCCCTGACGAGACGTGTGAAACAAAGAAAAATAAATTAAATCCTATATTATTTCTTCGACCTACGGGGCTCGAGACTACTATATGTCCTAGCGGCACTACGATTCGTTACAATACCGGAGTGCGAAGGTTAGTTGTTCGTAAATTCGATACGACGTCCTACAAAGGACGGAACGACCTATATTATTCGCGCACGGTGAGCTGTGCAAACGGAATGGAGCATCCGATGAGGAAGTGTAGGTCAACCAAATATCACTGGTTAGGAATTAATAGGATTCCCGTAAGAGAATAATAGAAACCAACGAAATTAGATAAATAAGACAAGAAACATAAAGACGCGTAACGAAAGCAAAACAACGTATAAGACAAAGTGCGTTAGGGAAAGAAATAATAAATCTTATGGTATCCAACTAATAGGCTGTAACATGAACGTGCGAGAGGCGCAGATCATGGACTCTTACGATGGCTTTCCAGGGTCACCGAGAATAGTTAAATTTACTAAGTACCATATGGAATGATACAAAAGTTCACGTTAAGACACGGAATCTTTTCCTCTGGCGGTACGCGAATTTCTCCTCAGCCGAGACTGGGAGGACAATTAATTACGACACCATAATAAAAACTGGTGCTTCTACACGCAGAGAGCGAAAAGATTTCGTCCTTGTGACGTCGAGACGCTTACCGTGCACAATACAATTTCGATACAGGTATGATGCTTTGTTTTTTACTTCACTAAGCCCACCAGCCAAGACGGCTATCAACGAGACAGTGACGCTCGACGGTTCTTGTTCTTCCCGCTTGGTCTGATTAGGCCCACCGGGCCAATCGCCTACGCACAGGACTTCTGCTCATCAGGGCTTACGTGCGAAATGTATGAAATATACCAATGGACTGATTCGTGAGTTTCGGTAGCAATACGATATTAGTTGACTACTACCAGGTGCGGGATGCTCCTTGCGAGACTAGATATTAACCAGAGCCTCCGTATGATTTGTTAACTAGGATACATAGAAGGATGGTCTTCGAAATCTACGTTCCTCTAGAGTCTACGTGTGATACGTTGACGTACGTCGCCTTCTCGCGAGACTCGGAACGTAGCGGTGATCGACTAGACGCGTCTTGATGTCCAAATAGTCTCAGGTATATTCAGCGTCTGATCTTGTGTAGACGGGACGTCGCAGTGGCGCAGAGTCATGACTCCTCGGCCTAGGGTAGCTCTCTGAGCTTGCTCTTGGGTACGAGTGCCGTTAACTAGGCGCCGGTACCAGGGCTGGCGTGACGATACTTTGTCCATGGCGATATTCTCGTCAGGTCGACTCCCTATTTTATTCGGGGTCGCCCGTGGCGGGGTCGAGGTGTCCGATGATGATGACGTTTCGCCACGCGCCCTGGCGTAACCGTAGGCGGCGTCCTTTTGGCGAGACTGGAGAAGATGTTGTTCTCGATGTTGCTAGGTGGTCTTCCTCGGCGTAACTGTGACTCGTCGTATTGCATCAAAGTATCGTACAGTAGGAATTAGCCTAACTTCATTAAATGTATTCTCGGGATCTTGCAGCTCTTGGCCGGTACAGTCGGATTCTTTCTCCCGAGGGATGATACTGCGTTTCGTGATCAAAAGCACGCGAGTACCAAAACGGGACTTGTGTAGCGTTTAAAATTAACGTCACAGGGTACATAGTGATACGTAAAATCAACAGGAGTCAACCCAATGTTGTGAGGAGTTACGATATTTTCACATAATGAACGTAACAAGGATATCAATTTCAATCTTTCAGAAAGAACTGGTTAACGCACAATTTTTAAAAATGTTCGTTCTTCCTTTCATATTGCTGGGCGAAACCAAAACAGCACCAAGAATGCTGACGATGAGGATTTATTACTCACAATCAGAGGAGGAATGATTTTTTAGCTGTTAGACTCGAAACAGGTATTAACCATCTAAATGAGAGCTTCGAAAAGAGCAAGGTGAGGAGAGTATAGGTGAAGCTGTGTGTTAATTCATCCAGTCACCACAAGGCTTGGTACATCGTTTAGTTTGCTCCTCGCAACTACTCATAGGTCAACAATTTAAATTTCTGTACGTTAAGGAAAATTTACCATTTCAGGCTGGCTACTTCTCTAATCATTATTTAGTACATACTTTCTTGTTGTTACAGTAAAACAATTCAGCACTCTAGAATTTGTTACGACGCTCATTTAGTTACCGCAGTTCTTGGCACTTTTGAATAAATATATTTGGTCCTAAACTGTGATTGAAATGAAAGTTTGAATCGTTATGCAATACACCTTGCTTAGAATTATCTCCTGACTTGCCTTCAAAAATAAAATGGAAAGTTGTGTTATATATATTTTAAAAAATTTTAAATTATTTTATTTTAATTAAAAAATACGGTAAAAGTATAATGTATCATTTTTTTCGTTACTGGTGCATTTTTATACTGATCGCGGATGCACGTTTTTATCGTAGCTGAATTTCTCTTAAAAATTCCAGGATTAGCGTTCTTGAGTTTTTGACAACAATAACTGAGCAGCATATCTATCAGTCTGTGGTACCCATATATTTAGAAATTGATATTATAATGGTACGGAAAAGTTGCATTATACAAGTTTTTGAATGCTCCTAGGAAGTCTTATTTCATAAATAGTCTCTATTTTTCAATATACATACATATATCATTTTCCTGAATATACATATGAAAAACACTACCGAATTACGACTCGCAGTTGTAATGTAGAGCAACGTATATTAATGTATACAGGTCCTTCCCTTGAACCTGTTAACTACCCTTTCATAAGGATCTATATATATGTGTGTGTGTGTGTGTGTGTGTGTGTAACGTAGAGTCACCAGTTGGGCTTGAGCGTGCCGCGTTACTTTAAGGGAAATACCACGGGTCCGCGCCGGAAGGCCGCAGGATCGGGGCCAGGAGGGGGTTCCGGCTTCCGGTAGTGGTAAGGTGGATCGAGTTACGAGGCAGAGAGGCATAATGGCCAGAGCTGATGAGGCCGCCGACCGCCCGCTCCCCGCTGCCCGCCAGCCGGGCACCTGACTGTCCCGACTTGCCACCCCGACGGCAAAGGACAGTGCGAGGAGGGGTATTTGGGGGATGTTTAGAACATCCGCTAGATGGTGAGGAGCGAGGGGAACGGAATTCCCGAAGAACGAGAATTCCTTCGGCAAAATACGGCGAACCGATGAGAAAAGTGGCTTCGGCAATTTTCGTATAAACCGAAGTCAATCTCTTTCCGGTACTCGGGATTTACGCACGTGCGACAGGACGGTTCCAATTTGGTTTTGGATTATTTTTTTGATAACGGCTCGGCTTGGTTTTTGGATCTCTCTGGTGAACGTGAACACGGCTAGTCTCTGGACTCGATTCTGATTATTTGTTTTGTGGGGAATAAGGGAAAAGGGCGACTGTGCGGTCAGCGAGATGCATCCACAGACGTAAGCGACGCCAGAGAGCAGCACCAGCCGCAGGACTGCCGTCGCCCCGAATCGGCCCAAAGGATTTCTTATTTTCTATTGAATTATCGGAGTCTCTGGAGATTCGTAGCTTTTTTCGAGCCTGATTGTCAGAGCAGATCGGGGGTCCAGGTGCACGGGACGCCGACTAGCCCAGACCTCCGGAAGGATAAGGGGTTCGCATCCCCCGAGCTTGCTAGGACCGCGGGTCGCGTCGCGAGTAGTTCGCTGGTCGCTGGTAGAGCAAGCTAGGAACGGTGGGCGAGGTTGATCCCGCGACTTTGGGAAGGTCGCGTCCGCCATTGGGGATTATTGCACGCGTCGGGACGACTTGTGTCGACACCGTTTAGACAATAAACGAACAGTACCAATCCAACTGGCATTATCATTGGTATAACCCCGAACCATCAGATTCTCGGCGCCCCTACGTTCCCCTCTACCATTTTCAGCTAGCTGAGACTGAGCAGCCGAGAGATCCCGAGGGAGCAGCCGTGGTGAGGAACAGTGGTGCGTATATGGATACGATAAATTCGTCAACGCAAATGTTCATATGAGAATTTTTGCGACAGAAACTAATGGGAGAGGTATGAGAAACACCTGGGCGCCAGGTATCCACCGGGATGCCGAGTCCGATACTCTCGCGACGATTCCACCTACAATACACTAGGTCAGTCCGTTTTCTTGAAACGAATAGGATAGAGGGGCGGGAATCTTAGGACCAGACGGTTGGCCAGAAGATTACCAGAAAAAAAGCAAAACGGAATTTCAACAAAATATACCAGAGTCCTTGTATTAGGACTTGATAGAATCAGAATAAAGAAAGAGGCGGATCTTCGATAGCTAAGCCCACCAATTTAGGAAAATAGAATAATTCGTGTGAACAAAACTAGAAACATACGACACTAAATACGCGAAAGGTATGCCAAAGCACCCGGGACGCGCAATCACAATTAATGCCGATGATCGGAATAATAACCAATTAAATAACACAAGAAATTTTGAGAATTGCTAGAGTTACAAGAGTATAAAGCAAAGTAAGATAAAGAGGTGTAGCAAGGTAGAATATGAGAATAATTATAATCAATTATTTAAGCGAGTACGTTTCGCGATCGAGAAGCGATAGCTGTACGTAGGCCCTGTGGCTACACTCCAGGATCCAAAAGCTACTATTCTTAAGTAACTTTTCGACTATAAAACCGATTCACAAAATATAAGATACAATAGGTAAGTACACGGCAATTTCCCCGAGATGCTTTACTACTGATCAAAATCCACGAGGACCAGGGTTCTCGTGTTACGATAAAGACTTCGAATCAGAAGGATTCGACAAGGAGAATAATTAGCACCTTTACAGAGAAAATCCCACGATAACCGAGCCTCAAAACTCACCGATAATAGCAGAACCAAAAACTTCCTGACGTTCACCACCACGGGCAGCCACTAAGAGAGCGATCTATGAGCTAGGCGTTCGGCCGGTGGTGAAATCCCCACCCTTACGCCAACACGTTGGGTCCTCATTTGAATATTGCTACGAGTCCCTTTACAATACGACAGGGCGGTACTCAAGTAATAATCTTAACTGATACTCGATATGTTGCGATAAATATTTATAATAAACCATAGCTACTATTCCCAACGACGTTCATTGGCTTTGTCCTATGACGCGGATGCTGTTACTCCGTCGAGGCCATTTGCCCATCAACGGTGCCGGTTCTGGACGATAACTGAGTTCTTCCCGGGTCGTAACTCTGGGGTAGCCGTCGAGCTTGCCCCTCGGTAAGGTCCACGGCAACATCCTCCTCGTTGCTTGAGCTGCCAGGGTGCGAAAGTGCGTCCTCCACTTGTCGCAGTCGCCTCAGAATGCTTGGCTCCTCGAGTCATTCTGGTTGCTATCGATGATGTTGTTCGATCCCTTGGAAGGATTGAGTCGACTTCTTCCTCCCTTCAGCCACCGTCTATGTTCGAGCTCTGAGAGGCGCCATTCGGGACAGAGCACATAGGGCCGTTGGCGCAAACCGGTAACTAGGTATGGCCGAGCATCCCACACTGGTGTCTCTTCTGCGGCCAGTCGGCATATCATACGGAACGGGTCCTCGAGGTGCTTAGAGGTGGACGTCACGAGATGTAGGCGATCGACCAAGTTCCCCACGTGGCGTGGCTTCTGTTCGACGGTGCCCTGACGTTGCTGGGTGTTTGCTGTCTGCTCTCCGCTCCATCCGTGTTTTCGTGTTATTACATAAGTTAAAATACAGAAAAAGAAATTGGTTACTAACGAAAACATAATAATCCAGTTGGATCCATAGAATGTTTTGCCGTGGTGGTTAACAAAGTACGGGGCGGTAACGTAACTACGCCGCGTTCAAAAAGCCGAGAGCTAACCTTCACGGCAGTGACGGCAATTTTGCAACGTTACGATATATGTGTCAGGGTGGGGCACGAGGGCTGATCATGCTCCAGAGAACTCATTGGGCTTTTAGTTGCTTTTGTAGGTTTATACAAAAATCAGTAATTATAATTCGCAGCGCAGAAGGAGACACCTCAATGAATTCACAAGGCAACTGTGTCAGTGATCCTTGCTCACGCAACTCAAAACTGAGACTGCCTCTTCAAAAATCATCATCTCTCGCCTGTAGCTACATTCGACAAAGGACACAAAGAGCACAGAGCCCTTGTCTCGCATCCCTGCTACGCCACTCATTCGGCTCACGGGTCACATAACTAATCTTAACACTAATAAAGACTTTTAGACGTAAACTCAAACTATCTTTATATCGAATAAATTCATGACGCGCTGACATATACATATAGGTGGAGGCAGGTTGCATGAACGACATAATAAAATCTTAATCCAGAACCAGATCTACGCGTACGACATTACATATGACATTACATGACGACATTACAATACGACATACACGTACACAAGTAATTGATATAAAACGTCCATATTAAAACATGAAAATGTAGGTATTCATGTATTATAAAAGGGTCTCTTTAGAGCGGTCGACGATTCCTTCCATTAAAGGGAAATTACACGAGCCCTTTTAGCGACCGTATCTTTTATTGTTAGGAAAGTCCACGAGTCAGTCTCTGGCGACCAAATTTTTTATTACTGGTTGACCGTTAGGGTTTTTTTCGCGTTTACGGTTTATACTTAAAATATAACAAAAAAACCAATGAGAATACCTGTTATAAACTCGAATTTGAGAGGCGCAATTTTATAATTTTCAAGTTCAGTTATCAGTATAGCGTCAACACTGGGAGAAAACTTGTTCTTCGCGCACATTGTACTTGTACATTATCGTGAAATACAAATTATAGTTCGTTTAGTCAAATTACAGTTCTGCATCTGTTACTTCATTCAATTCAAAACCAGTTGCAGTTTATCAATTTACACTACCACTTACCCTGCGATAACGTTCTGACGCGCACTGGAATTTACGCCTCTAGCGGATTTCAAAATAATCGCGAGAGCGTTTGATACGATACAACAGGATATCTAAATACAACAGAAACAACGCTGCTGGTTCTGGTGTTAAAATGAATGGGACGGAGTACGATTACGACTCAGAACAGTGTGGTCTATTGGTTGTTTATGATGATTGTAAGGACAACGCAAACCCAGAATCCGGAAGCAACATTAGAAACTTTTTACAACAGCTGGAGACTGATAGTGAAAAATCAAATGATGGAGACCGATCTGATCTGTATTACTGTTCAGATTTCAGAACACGGCTTATCTGACTTTGTACTTTGGACTGTAATTATGATGCATAAAGTTCTTGGTGTTGATGATCGTGACAATTAGCACGACAGCCTTAAGACTATTGTGGCCACTTTGGGGCACAGCAAAGAGTATTTCAGGGTATTAAAAAGTTAGACTTTTTAAGGATCGAAAACCATCAGGCTCGATAAATTTATCGTTATACACAGCAGATCTTTGGCAGGCACCATCAAGCTATTGTAAGTTTCGTGTACTAATGGACAACCACAAATTGACCATAGTCCGGCGACTACAAGGTGGTCAGTTTCATCAGCTCTCTGTATACTACATATTGTTACAAAAAGACCTCGTCGAAAGACGATTACTAATAGCAAGAAAATCAACCACACAATCCAACGGTTGAGAACAAAAGTAGGATCAGACAACAAAAATATAGATACCCCAGAACAGGATAGAGAAAATAAACAACGACTGTTCTACCGCATCTTCAGGGTACATACAACCGAACAGATTTGCAGAGTCCTTAAGAAATACAACATCAAAGTGATTTTCAAGCAGCAGAAGAAGATTTCACAGTTACTTGCCAATTCTAAGGATAAAATACCCACTCTGGATTCACCAGGAATATATAAGATCTCCTGCTCGTGTGGCCAAATGTACATAGGAGAACCCGAGAGGAAGATTAGTGCACGCATAAAAGAACGCCAGCGGTGTTTTCAATATGACAAAGTTGAAATATTGGCTACTTCACAAAGTTACTTTTCAAGAAATCATCGTAAGAGATTAGAATTCCTGAAACATTCGAATAGCCTCAACAGAGACTGAGGTTATCAAGTCAGTCCGATTTGATATACCATCTTCTCGGTTCTTTAATTGACCAGCTGATCAATTGAAAACCTAAGATCGGCTGAATCAAGTGTTCCAGGACGACGAACACAAGTATTTAAGGACTACCTGGAACAAGGGAACTTCGGTGTCGAAGCTCCCTAGCCCTGGTGATGTAGACTGGAACATTTGCGAAATGTCGGCAATACGCTGAAACTAGATGCGGCATCGGAAATCTTCACGTCCTTGGAAGGAGAATAACCGTCAAGCTACACCAGGGATAGTGGAGTGGAAGCGATCTAAAACACTAGGCGCAACATAATGCATCTGATAAATTATTTTGTTAGTGTTCCTTGTTATAACGTTGTAACGTAGTGTTACAACAAATTTGAGGGGGCACCTCATAGGAATGACTGAAAAATAAATAACCAGGATCTAGCAGGATGAACTGGGGGTTCTGTGGTACAGTGGTAAGTGCTCTGACTTGGCAGTGTAAAGGTGTCGGGTTCGATTCTCGATCAGAACTATTAATTTTTTTAGTAATTCCTCTCCCACTTCATGCTTCCTGGCAGCCCAAGTACGATGTAATAACGATGAATTCTAGGCAACTCGTTATATTATAAAATGTTAACACCGTTCATATAAAGTGTTGTGAATCCACACCGTTCAACAGCAGTCAAACACCGAACTTTGTTTATTCTTTGTTTGTGTACTTTTTGATTGAGGTACAATTTCCTTTTTTGTCACATTATACTTTGTGACGTTGCATTTCGTTTGAAGCAAGTCACAATGGGAAAGTTTAAGAAGGTGTAATGTGGGCTGGATTGACAGCCCGCTGATTGCAAAGTGTTCACAAGCGGAGGTCCGGGGACCACTTAGAAAACGTAAGAACTATAACTTAATTGCAATTATTTTAATTTATACCTGCGAAGGAGCGAATATCTATCAGCACTGAAGACCGTGGAGCTGGCTAACTGCGTGGGACGACGTTACCGACTAGGTCGGAACTGCTATACCGACCGCTTGATCCGAGCTCACCATTACTGGAGTCTGTCCAAGTCAAACGGCCCAGTTGCTCATGGCCAATATGTCTGTCGCCACCAGCACATGTATTCCCTGTGAAGGAATTATTTTGTCTTTCCTGTCATTACGTCAAGAAAGTTATGCTGTCTCCCCATTGACGTGTCACTGTTGTCATACATCGGGAAATATTCTCCATCTGTCTACAGGCGTTCACCTATTTCCGAGTGAGGGGTCACCTCGTCTCCTGTCCTTGGTTATCCTTGCGCTTAGCTGGCATTACAAGGTATTCCCGAAGACGTGGACCGGGATCGCGTTCAACAATTTGCAAACACAAGAAGCTGTCATTCGGAGGAGTATTGGAAATTACTGCAAGCGACAGAAGAAAACATCCACTTATCTGCGTGGGGACGATGTACGCTACCTGTCGTCGACAGTCATCATATTTGCCTGCCCGGGCGAACTGATATCTACGAAGTCCCGAATGATCACAACACTACCGTACAGTGCACATCCCCGAAATACACAAGAGGAACAGAAAATAAAGCCGGAGTGTGTTATGCCATTTATACACCACGACAACAACAACACGAAGGCAGCGCCATGGCAGCCGTAGAACATTCCGGTGCTACGCTACTTCGGAGCGACAGCGTACTAATATTTCCCAGGAGTCGCGCGTGGTGAATGCGTGCGCAGCAGCTCCGATTGGCATAAATAGGCGCGATGTGGTTCACCAAAAACTTCTAAAATTATTATGCCAGGCTCAAAACTATCAGAAACTAAATACACGACCTTGTTTATTTTAGAAAAGAATAATAATAATTACTTATCAAAACAACATTATATATACAACATACACAATCAAAACTCATCGATATAGGTTTAAATTACGAAACTTTTTGTCACAGACCATTTTCCTGATGTACTACTTTAACATAGGCAACAGAATAATGCGGCTTGACGGCTGAAGCTATTCTCGAAATATCTCTGTGTCTACTTCGATACTAATATTTAATGAATGGCTACACATCGGTAGAAGTTAACGATTACATTGATACTAATATTAAATATCCTAAATTGATCGTCTCAGAGATATGTATATGACATTTTATACGAGTCTTCGAGGGACGTCTCTTTCTTCGTATCCGTCTTCGCACGTCCGTTACCTTTTTACGCCGACGGATGGCGCTGGCGATTCACTAGTATACGACACCAATGTTTTGTCCGTCAAACTAACGTTCACAGTGAATTTTCAGGTAATTTAAGGCAGTATAGATTATAATTTACCAGCGTATACGTTTTCGCCGCTCTGTCGTGTAGGGTAAGTGTGGGTATTACTGTGTTTTTCTTTCTTTGTATCACAATTCAACGATACATGATCATTTTTAACTCGGAAAAATCAGATTATTAATTCAATATTTTTAAAAATATAATGAACCAACAATATGACGTGCGATGCAACTATCAGTCTGTTGTGCAATTTTGGGCATGGACCCGCCAAATAGTGCTCGACAAAAGATCACTTAACGCTTTATAAATTTTGAGATGCCAATTAAATCACACTTGAGTATAAGCAGCAGTAATATTATAAAAGAGTAACGAAGACGTCACAGAAAATTCTGTAAATACAAATAAAACGATGAGTTACTGCAAGATCGTATAATAATAAGCAGATACCCAGTGACTTATGTAATTGGCATTGTGATACGATTTCAATCCGTTTTGTATGCAACATCACAATGTAAGATAAAGTGTTTTTTTTTTTTTTTTAAGAGGGGAATTCAAAGTAATCTTGTACTTGACAAAGTGTCTTTTGGGGTTATAATTTTCTTTCGTTATTAAAACTTGTAATTGCTTTCGATATTCAATTTACAATAACAGTTTTTGTCATTTGTTCACGCTGTCACTTGCTACTGACGATTTAGTATTCGATGAGACGAGAACTCTTGAAAATGCTACATTAAAGAATTGCAGATATTAAAAATTATATAGGCCTGTAACATTACTAGAAAATAAATATCTTGATTGTTGAGACGGTGCGAAATACACGATATGTAAATAAGTGGCGAAAATCGTGGTCACTCGCGGAGCGACTGCGTGCTGTTTGATACAAAGTATAATACGACTCTACTTATAATAAGAAAAGTGCCTGAAGAATAGGATACACATGGTGTAAAAAGGATCTGGACATTGTCAATACGTTACCGGGTTGGAAGAATTGGCTCTTCAATTACTTCAGTTCTATTCCTTGGTATAGAGCCTGCGGGATGAAACGATGAGATATTAGAAAAAAGGACAGATTAACAGAAACGTATGGTCGCATGAGAATAAACGACATAACACCATTCTTAATGTAATATATTTTATTACAAGATTTAGAAATTCACTGAGAATTCATATATTCGGATATTCATTTTTAACCACGCAGATCAACATCGAAAAGGATATATGTGTATAAATAAGGGACTTCTATAAAATGCGAGGCGGTATGGAATTGTTATTTTGACTGACTGAACTTCAGCGAGATAAAATACTCATCGGTACTTGACACGTGGAATATTTTTGTTTTTTATACGAGATGTCTTATCGATCCAAGTCTCACTCTGAATTAGTCCCGATGAAACTGTCGTAGGTAAGTTGGTCTTGTCGAATGAAATTTATGCAACCTTCCGTGAATGTCAGGAAAATCCTTTGTCTTCGTTCGGCGCTAGCGTTCGCATTAATTCGATTGACTTGCGCACCGACAATGAATCGTATATATGGATATAGAGGTCGTACATGTATATGGTATAGGATGGAGCTCGTACGCGAACCACAAGGCCTTTTCCAAAATAAATACGTATGCTTTGTACGCAGTTCTCATTAGGACACATTCTTCTTGAGAAACGACAAAGACGTATGTAGCAGTTGAAATTCTCTAAACTTCAAACAAACGTTTACGTCAGCTTTTTCATAAATGATGAAAATAAAAAAATTATTGTCGTTCCTTCATTTTGTCCTTGTTAAAAATCTCTTTAAATTCTTCCACTGCGTATTTCAACGTACAATCAACATTCACGTCACTCGTAGAGAAAAATTTTTATCTTTTCTTACATTGCAGTGTAAAAGGGTTTATTTTCAATTTTATTAATTGACTAAAATTTCAATAAATTTTTTAATATAAATTTGTTTTAGAGCAGCGTAAATTTAGCCTACTTTTCAATTAATCTACTGTGATTTGTCGCAAATGACGGTTGATTAGAAACGCGTAGTACCTGCTTAGTTTACGGAAAGAAATCATGTAATTTCTGGACAGACCCAAGACTGTGGAGAATTTATCTTATTTTTCAGCTGGTTTTTGTTCCTGTGTTTGCTTATTTTTTGTGTACTACATCTTGAGAACAATTGGAAACTCGCTTCGATTCAGTTTGTTTTCTTGGCTTCCTTTTTCTTTTCACTAAAGCAAATGTTGAAATCACTCAATAACAAATGTATCGGATACTACAATATCATACGAATGCATTAATAAATTAAATTTCCATTTAATAAACTTTCTGCGCTTCTTAATGCTCGCTATTTGCTTTATTTCTATTTTCGTTGGCATAAGAGGATATAGGAGATCAAATCTCTGCGCAATTTTTAAGATGACTCCATCTTTCTACAAATTAATATACATAATGGAACCGAAGTCCTATTTTATACGACGCATACGACCCGCTTCATTTAATGATATTACGTCGAATCTGATGTGAAAATGTTGCTTCTGGTAGAAACATTTCAATCTCAGGAAAAAGGATTTAATAAAAAAAAAAAAAAAATGGAACTGTTTTTACAGATATACCCCGTAGATATATGTGTAGGAATATTCCAAATATAAGAAATATAATTATATATTCCAAATATATAAATGGTTTAGCATTTATTGAACATAACTATGTCACACATAATGGGTAATTCTCGACAGACCGTCACTCTTGGGCTCTCATTCTCGACTGCCTCGAGTCTTTTCACAACGCACCTCGCAGTATTATTTCTCATATAGCAGTATTTCTTTCCTCTTCCTTATTTCTATTGTTCTCTCACACGCACTTACACTCGCCCTATAGTTCACCTCTCGGTCACACATCCGATCTCGCATCTTTTAGCAATTTTCAGAACCCTCCGTCGATAATCTCTCATAAACATTCTCACTCGAATACTTTTTCTTAAACTCTAGCGCGATCTCACTTCACATATTCTTTCTTTCAAGTTTTCACCACACACGAAACACTGACTCCTATATACGTATTGTTATGCCGTTATGACTTCTTTAGGATGACAAATAAATAATTGCACCGATTTATAATAATATAAAAAACGATTAGAGTTTATTAGAGTCGATACGAAGGTAACACAAATCTTATAGTAAAGAGCACGATAAATCAAACTATTCAAGACTATGGATTACACTCCAGGACTTCACTCCTAGCTAGGAACTTTGCGAGCGACCGCGGTGGCTCACAAGGTGCCTCTCGTGGCTCTTATCGTAACGTCTTATGCATGGGGTGAGCATTCGCCTGATGCTGACTTTGCGTCTGGAGATTAACAGTAGCGCGAAAACAATAATTCTGTCATGGGGCATAACAGTATATTTGAAAAGAAAAAGCTGTTCCATCTCTCGTACATGAATCCATTGTCAGTGACTTGACACTCTCGCCACCGGTGTGACATAAATGTTATACATTTGTAATAAGAAGGGTGTGCAATAATGTTAGGGGAGTCGAATGTGACGCACGCGTATTTTCGTATAATATGATTTGATTAAATTTATTCACATATGTGTGCCCATAATTATGAAAGTGGTCTAAGTCAAAATTAAAAAAAAAAAAAATTTATCACTTATTTCACACGACATGATTTTAAACTAAATTTATTCAATGTAATTTGTAAACAAGAAATATACGACTTAGACCACTTTCATAATTATGGGCATACATATGCTTTGTTATTTTATACCATTCAATGTAAATTTCAACCAAGAAATACAAAAACGTTTTCGTTAAGGCATATTTTCTATTTGAGATACATTGTGTGCTGCATTAGGGGAAAGGACGTCTAATGTGACGAAATGCACTCGTTTGCAATTCAACCAATATTATATTTTAGTCATAAAACTTATTTTGAAATTATGTAAAAATTTAACTATAATGTTATTTTATTATTATGTGCCGATGGGAATACGTTTTATTAATTATTTGAGAATTTCCCTTAGGTGCGCCAGAATCGCCGTCTCTCTTTACGCCGGCGGCGAGAATTTTCAGCGACATTTCGTCGATTATAAATTTTATGGATGACGACATTTTCTGATGAAAACTGTATATATAAACTTCATACACAAGAATAATATTATTTATCGGAAAGCTTATTGGTAGGGTGTGTAATTTAATTAAAAGTCATTAGTAATTTCATAACATCGAAATAAACTAAAAACTGGAACAACCAAAAATAGAGTGCAACTACAGAGAGCTAGGTTATTGTTTGTAAATTACTGGAGTGTCGACTGCAACACTGTATGTGATAAGCGCACGGAGAAGAATGTCAATCAGTAATTTTTATACATATATGCATACACAAAATACATACACGCACAATATACACAAATACTAGGCAATCGCGCCTGGTCATTTGGTATTTTTCAAATTTTTAATAATCGACTGACTAAAAAAAGTGTCTTTTTGACGTGATTTAATGTCTGGCGACCAGCTGTTTTATTGCGGCTTGACCGTTTGGGTTTTTTCGCGATATATGCGTCAAGACGCTTGGCACTTACCTAGGAGAGACGCCAACCCTCAAGGGAATCAAGTTTTAAAATTATCCGAGTACGAATAACGAATCAATGAAGAAAAGCAATGCAAATCCTCGAAACCTTCTCGTTTCAGCTTGAAATGTAAAAATAAAAATGGGACAGTTCAGGTTTCTTCAGAAATAAAAATAGTCTTCAGCTATTAGTTGCCGAGTCAACTTTGAGAAAAATCATCAATTTCTTTCGCTGCACGCAACAGGCACTTGTATCACAATTCTCCGTAAAGTTTTGGAAATATAGTTATTCTTTTTGGTTAAACTGTATTACCATCAAGTCCTCGATCCAACAATCCACTTTGCACGAAACCAGTTGCAGTCGATTAAGTTTGACTACGAATAAGTACCGTGTTGATTCCGTCGTATATATATGTGCATGAGAATTTACAAAACTCAAGATCGCTCGGTACGCAACAAATACATTTATTTATTTCTAATGGATTCCTAATCATCATTCGTGATATCGTTTGCAGGCATATGAAACGTGTTAAAAATAATAAAATATATTCAAGCAGATATTTCGAAAGCGAAGCGTCAAGTTTTTCAATTTACATTGTATATCGTAACCAGACGTCTAACAAACAGAGCTGTAATCCTACACAAGTCATTTTCAACCTACCGCATCTGTATCGAACGACTGTCTTGTCCCTTTATTCTCCCTTTTTAATGCAATAAATATGTCACTTAAGAAAGCGAATTCACACTGCATACAGAGTGAGTCTTATCAAACGTCCAAAATGGGGACTCGGTTGCCGCGAAGGCAAGTCATTTCGGCTGATTAGGCGAACAATCATACGGATGAGGGTGGGAAAGCAATGTTTGATCACAACCTCATCTGTATCAGTAGTGATATTGGCCGAATGGACTATTGGCCGTAACTTACAGTTTATTAAATAATGGTAGCGTTCAACACAGACGAGTATATTGACATGCTGTTTATTTATGGCAAATATCGACAAACTGCAAGTGATGCTGTTAGAGTTTAGGCTTAAATATCCGAATAGGTAAATGACAGCATTTGTCAACGAATGAACAATGCTAGTCTTATGACTGCCTTTTGTATGGGAATATTGGTGGAGTTTCGTTGGCAAGTTTGATTTTTTGTTGACTCATTAAACATCACTCGTATTGACTACGGATTGAGTATTGTACTAATTTTTGCTTCTTCTCATCGAGTAAGGTTTTTCTCAAAATTAGGAACTCGCTTATGCCAAACGGGTTCTGCGAGAAAATAACAAGGAGTCAGGCCTAATTCCGCGGCAAATTAGTCGAGACTTTGTTGATGTCAGTCAATCCTCGGTATTCAGACTTTTGAAAAGACAGAAGTTTCCCCCGTATCCTGTGCAGCTTGTGCAAGAATTACATGGCGGTGATTCTGTGACCATTATTATTTGTTGTCATTGATTGACTGAAAAAGTATTTGATGATGAGATGATTTTCTATCTCACATCATGTTTTCTGACGAATCTCGTTTAATAATACAGCTGTGGTCAATCATCATAATTTGTATTATTGGTCACAAGAAAATCCTCAATGGATCCGAAAATCAAGATTTCAAAATCAATGGGGTGTTAATGTTTGTCGTGGTATCTTTAAAAGTTGTATCATAGGTCCTTATTTTTTCGTCGGACACCTAACAGGTGCTCGATATCTTTTTTTGCAGTGTCTTACCACAATTATTGGAAAATGTTGCACTTACTACTCGTCAGCGTATGTGGTTTCAACATGACGCCTGCACAACCGCATTACGCGAGAGACGTTATTGTTATCTTGCTTTACTTTGTTTTGATTCTCAATTTAGATACCTGCACCTATTCAAAATCAATTTCTACGGTACACGGTTAATGTCAACTCGTTGAACCTTATTTCCCCCACCACGCTTCAATATAGTCTGCGTGTGGCCAAATTGGACCTGCTTTCGTAGCAATTCGGTTCGACTCGTTTTGGACTTTCAATAAGACTCACCCTGTAGATTTGCTCCAATTTCGATTCATAGCTAATATAAGTCTCGTCAAACAATTTTTCCGTTGTAATAATAAAGGTTCCTTGCGGCTACGGAAACCTAATATATTTGTTTGTAAGAAATCTTTATTATGAAGTTGTCCAATTATTTTGACAATTAAATTTTAAATAAAAATACAAAGTACTGTCAGTGCAGATAAACATGAAATTTGGTCGTCGAGGTAATATCGTTAATTTAAGGGATAAAAATATTCGTGTAACGAGACGGCTAAAGCAAAATGAATAGTAAATTTCTAAATTAATTTCTTTTATTCAAACACGTATAACATCACATATTGGTTTACATTTAAGTCAAAATGTAACGTATAGTCAATTCAAATACGCATTTGAACAAAAAAAAAGTTAACCTAGAAATTTACCGTTCATTTTATTTCGGCTTTCTTGTTCAACGAATGTTTTTGTCCCCCACTGTACACATATACAGGGTTATTCGCTACAAATGCACCCCTCGAAGGTGGTTCTACCATCCAAATCAAATGGACATGCTAACTTCAGCTGGTGCGTTCGACCCGAACCACCCTGTATTGTTAAAAATGACGTCACAATTTCCGGAATGTAATAACTGTCGTGTTTATCGGTTGGGACGAATTACCATCCTTTATGCAAATGTAACGAAGAATACTGGCCAGAAACTCAAAGATCCCGATTGAAATACCGATAAGAATTAGGCTAATTTTATTCTTAAAAATATTTCATGCATTCCGTATCAGATCACCACACCGAGAGATTTCCGTATCGCTGGAGGGAAAGTTTAATGAGATTACGACGGGGACAATGGAGGATGGTCAACACCACCCAACGCCTTCACCCCACAGCCTACAGCTCGAGAATTGAGTAGGGGGTCGATAACGAGGAAGCATCGCCATGGACCATCACGTTTGTCACGATATCGCCGATACCGACGGCCCGAGATAAGATCATCGAAGGTACCGAAGAGGAGGAGGAGCACGAAGAGCTGGACGGCCTGAGATGTCGTGAATCCCCGCCGCCTAACCGCCCAGGGACAGACGGGACGAAGATCAGCTCGGAGGAAAATCGAACACCCCGAAGGTACAGCAGCCGGCTGTCACCTTTTTCGTTAATCCCGAGTCTGATGATCAGACGTGACGTAATTGTACCGCGAGAAGATCATATACGGGATTTAAATATTTGAGTTTTAAGCCGTCCTTTCGCGTACCGGATATCGCTAATTACAGGCAGGCTTCGGCTAATAAATATTGACTCTTCCCCGTCCTTCTGGCGAAGGGTGAAGTCTGATATGAAGTTCTGGAATTAATTTGTAAAGTTAAGAAATTTATTGACTTTATCGGCTTGCTCACGTATTAACGTAACGATACAAGTGACAAATCCTTCCTTGACAATGACCGGCCTAGGTGGGCATTAGTTTAACGAAAAGGGGTAGCTAGATCAGGGCGTAGAGATCCATCTTTTGCACGAACATTCACCGATTGTTAGCCGTCTTGATCTGTTTCGTGTAAAATCTCGACTCGTTTACTCTAGCAAAATTATATTTCACGGTAAGCATCTGTTTGTTGAAAAGACGATATCTTTTCTGCTATCGGGGCTCCAGTGCAAGTTCACTTTGAAATCGTCTGATTCGTTACTTTCCTCCCGGTTTCAACCCAGAAGAAGATCGCGATTCACTAGCCTGGAGAAAATTCAATGCTTTAGCTCTGGAAATGTTGTACTCGTAGACTGTGTGTTTGCAATTTAGTCCAACGTTTCGGTGATCCTCGAGCTCTGTTCAACGAATGCGTGAACCATGCCTCTCGTGAGTTCACGTTTCATCGTGTCAAGTTTAATTTAAAATTCTGTATTTCTCTTATATTTTTGTTGTTCTTGTATCTTATTTCTTCTGTACTTTCTATCTTGCTGTATTTTCCATTTACTTTTTGTTCTTTGCAATTCGCCATTCAACTTGGTCTTTTTTCATGACTCGGGGATGTTTATACTAACTTGTGGAATTCTCTGGTGTCGAATCTTTTGAACTTTGGAGCTCAAAATGACATAGAGACATTGTAGTTGAATCTCCTATACGCAACAGTAGACTGAAACGAAATTTAATTATTTGTAAATGGAGAACGAAGAACATTGATACGTTACGATCATTGTACGTTACATAATTACAAGCCTCGCTAGTAAAGAGGCCCCGGCCGGACGGAGACTAGGCGTCCCTAATAATAGAAACTTAGCTAGGACCCAGTGTGGCGCACACGAGTGCGTCCAACCACTAAACTACATCACTATTGGCTCTTTTGCAACTATGGAAGCCTATCTGGGCCCAAACTAGGCGTTCGCCAGTACCCCATGAGTTATTAACTTAAGTTCCATTCAGACAGTTTCTTGTTACAGTGACAATTTATTGATCGGGCCCCATCAGCCCCTAAGACAGAATTTGTATGTTTATCTGCTGTGAATTTAATAGACCGTAAAATTCCCGTCCAACGTGTACATCAAACTGGTAAATGTTCTGGCAATGCTCAGACATAATGATTAAGATCGTGCTTATGAAACACACGGTCCAATGATACAAGTGAACAATCAAGTATAAACGTTTTTGATATAATATAAATTATTTCAATATAACATTTAACATAATTATTGAAAAATAAAGATTTTTTCTAAATCTTAACAAATAGTTTTGCAACTCCATAGAATTATGTTCGTAACGTTTAGTCTGTCACACATTGATTAAGGCTCATACACAATATAAGAATTATATTTTTCGAGCAATTCTGCAGAAATTACAATATTTGCATTTAGAATTAGTGGTAATTATCACTTGTAACTACAACCAACACCTACAAGTCGGGCCGATGGCCCAGTGGGTAGAGTGTCGGATTCCTCATTCGGAGCATCCCGACAATCGTAGGTTCAAATCCCGCTCACGGACAGCATATATAGTAACTGCACATTCCTATTCTTTTTTTAATGTTTATTTCATCTTTTGCTATTTTCTCATTTTGCTAAATTTCTCATTACATATAACAATCAAATATTTCAGGTATATCAATGAATATCAAAACAGTTTAAACAATTCTCTGTGTGAAGCACAGATGTCCACATGGGTAGCCAGAGCCTAGCATGGAAAACTGTCTATGACCTAAATAGTTTCGTATAATTAGTGGCTAGATGGGGCATGCATTACGTTCGTAGTCGGTTGCTAAGTAGTTTTTCTTGCTATCGCCTGGATAGAAATAGTGAAAACTGAAACTTATACCCGAGTATGGTCAAAGTACAATTTTTATTAGGAGTCGCTCTATATGTATGTAATTGTCGATATAAAGTACACATGTGCATAGTGTTATACTGAAATATATATCCTATTACATATCCCTTTTTTGCGATGACGAACATACGATAACGTGCGGCCGTGCCTAAAAAGTAAAGATATGCTGAATAAGAGTCGCAGCAGTTGAATTGAATTCACTCGATATATTCATTGGACATTGTATATCATGCCTTACGTGACGATATATAGGTGTAACTATCATTCAAATACGTATTAATATATATGTGCTCTTGACTGTATCTATGATTGTTACAATAAGTTCGGCTATGTAACATCGACGATGGCATTGAGGACGACAGTGGCGCCGTTGATTCGAGCAAAGGACGCTGAGCGTCCCGTCGCTTCAGTCTCACGCGCACCACTGTCGCAGCTGGTTGTACGTGCAGGCGACGAGTCGACATTACGTAGTCCGAATTCACGACTTTTATTATTGAAGACGTTGGCGGGCAAACGCAGCGCCTAAGCGTCCAAAGCACAAAGCAGTTTCCATTGATATCTAGCGTGACGAGATCATCTCGAGCATTGATTTTTCGGTAAACTTTTGGAATCGAATAGTTAAAATCGGATAATTAGAATTGCTATAAATATCGCGAGAGAGTGATTACTCGTAGCTTCATCCGTTTCGCCATATAATCTGGTACAGAATAATAAATCACGTGAAAATTGAGAGTACGTTACGAGTTAAATAGTCGTGTCTGATGCACGCGACCTCAGAGTAACTTTAAATCACGCGAAAGACCGTCGTTCGAAATCAATCCGGTTTCGCGCTCGATAAATCAGTCAGCCAATCAATCGCCAAACGCGATAATCAGTGAGCCACAACGGAGTGCGCATCTTTTCGAGCGGTGTGACAGTGCACGTAAAGTTAAGTTTGAAGAATATTATTCATGTGCAACGACAATCTAAGAAACTCTGCTGTGCATTAGACTGATGTGAATAGAGCGCAGAACAGTCAAACAATTAAGTGTAGTGGGAGACGGTTTAGCTGTCATCGCGAGTGGAAACTATATGAAGATGGATCTTGGCGAGGAAGATAACGAGATCGGTGGAATGCAACACGCACATCATCCTCACTATCCTACGTACATGAAGCACGGTAATTTGTAATAGTCATAGACAGTACTGTGTACCAACTATAGCAAACGAACACAGTTATTCAGAACTACTAAATCACCTGAAAGTGGTCCTCAAATAGGCAGAACCATCTTCAGGTGGTTCAATAATCCTGAATAACCATGAATATAGACAACAAATAGACTGCCTATCCTAAGCGATAATATATGTATCAGCTGTCTACTGCCTACTGTGCTGCGTCCATTGAGTATACCTTGTGGATATACGTAGACAAGTGCACATACCAGACTGTCGGCACAGTGACAGATTTACCGACTGAAAGGAATCGACAGTGTGTTTATGTTCATGACAAACTGGTCAGACGTGGTTTTCATAATTCCTAGTTATTAATACTCGAAATTTCAAGAGGAATATTTTATTGAGACATTTCAAGTACATGTCATTATCTTCCAGATTATTCGCGTAGCTCTTTCTCTCTGCGAATATTTCTAGTTCGTTGGTAGTCTAGTCGCAGGTATTTTAAAGATTGTTCTTGGTAAGCATCCTTACGTTGCAAGGTATGTAATATGCTTGCAGGCAGTCGAATAAGCGTACGCGAGATGTGCTAATGGTATCGAGCTGTTTTTCCTACAGTTGCGCATACATGTCAGTGGGAGATAATAAAAATCTTTTAACAAAAAGGTCGAAGTAAGACCAACTGTAAATGTCTAGATAAATTTTTTTATTCAAACACGCCTAATCGTATGTTACATCTCGACACTAACATAAACAAATAATAACAAGTAATACGCGTATTTTAATAAAAAAAATGAACTAAAAATTTCACAATTAATTTTACTTCGGTCCTCTTATTCTGCGAATATTTTAAGCCGTCACTGTAAGCATCGATTGAATCGTAAGAAAACGAAAACTTGGTAGTCTGTTATTCGAATTTTTGACAATGGCTAATTGTGAAATTCCTATGCAACTTCAGACTGTGGTATTACGATACAGTACGGACAGTGCGTAGGCAAAGTTATTAATTACAATAACAAGAGATGATATCTGAAATATTATTTAAAAATTGAGTTCATCTTCAGGCGTTGAAATGGGTAAGACATTTTCTACTGATATTCGGTTAATATATGGAAAATTCAGTAAAAAAATGTCTGTCGTTGATTAATCGTAGTTCGTATCTGTCGAATAAATTTGAGCAAATTCCAAGGTTTATTAGCCTTGCTACGAGGTTCAAAGTGTAAACTTTCTCATCCAAACGTGATAGCTTGTATGTAGGACTAAGTTTGAAAAGGATTGGTCGCTGCTCGTAGACACCCTTTGTATCTATACGATAGCATAGCATTCGCAGTGATTTATTAAAATGAAATTCGTGACGCCTTGTTTAAAAAAAAAAAAATCATTTCATCAAACGAATGAAAATAACATAAGACTTGGCAAAGGTTCGATTTAAAGATTTGCTACTAAAGTTAGTTTCATCGGGTAGGCATATCACGATGGGATCCGCCTCGAATATAGAAGTACTTATTCTAGGATGGGGAGTTAGATAGGTAAGACGTGAAAGTAGGAAAGTAGCAAGGAGGTACTAGAAAAGTTAAGATGAAGGGTGAAGTGGAGCGAGAGAGTTGATAAGGAAGGGGTGCGTATCAAGAAAGGATACATTTAAGCTGGATTCAATTTATAGATCTATTTGACAGCCGACTGACGTTTGCAACAGTATCGGGCAGAGGTCGATGTTTCGATAAGTATATCCATCAAACTAATTGAATTTATTCGATGGTTACCCACCCTCGGTTGACCCAATTTTCTATTTGAAGCACGAGGGATATTTTCAAGATTCGTTTAAAGGCAAATTTAATATTCTTCATACTGCTCGTACGGCGCGAACCCTCGAGAATTGATCAAGTTACACGAAGTTCGATCCCCATCGTTAACTTCTCAGTTGTGCTTTTGCCTAGCTGTAACTACGTATCCTAGTCGCTATATTCACGGCCGTATCAGCATTGCACGAATGAAACCGCAGACGAGTCTCTGCGGAATTGTTCGATACTTTCTACATATATTCAGCGAATGGTTAAAGTTCTTCAATTACATTTTGAAATTTTCGAATATTAAATAGATATGAATTTATATGAAGGTTAATTCAAAAGTTGAATTTTTTTTTTTTTCAGTCACCAAGTCACACAGTGAACGTTAATGCCGTGGCTTTATCCGACCAGGGTTACACTTCTCTTGTGTTCATCTTGAATTGGGTATCCATTAATCAATCTATCTTTGAGTGAAATTCGTAAAGTCAAGAAGTGAGATCGGTCAAAGGCGTTAAGCAACTCGGTAGCTCGTTAGGATAGAGACGACTGTCGTCGAAAATGAAACTTTTATTTCGCGAAGAAAAGTATTTTCTAGGGGTTTTTAAAAATGATCCTTTCATAAAGGGATTCGATATTAAACTTGCATATCTTTCGTATGGCGATCATGTCGGATTCCATTACCGACGTTTTCAATATCCGTTCGGCGTTTTTTAAGCACGTTACTTGACGTCATGACAGTATGAAATTTTCGAAAAAATAATTTCTTCTTTATGCATATAGAATCGCCGAGGAAATAATAGCTAGGGCGCCAAGTAGTAATAGTAAACGTATCCCTATATCATATTCAAGACCGCCCAATTAATCGCAGCCAGGCTAATAATCGAATCTTTAATGTTAATCATCGTGAAATTTAGATGTAAGAAATTAAACGCGTTTAAACGAGTGGTCTTGTATTCTTAATGAAGCGAGCAGCCGTGCTATTTACGTGTGGTTAGACGCGAAGACCCTGCATATTTCACATGGTCATATTAAAATACGGTAAGCTTCTTCCGGAAAGCGGAACGAGCGGCTTACCAAGTATTCCGGGACTCTAAGATACTTTGTCAATCTTTTGATATTAAAACAGATTTCAGTTTTGAGTGCCGCTCGAGAATCTGTATGGTCGCTGAAATATAAGCATAAGCAAGGTCTTCTCAAAATATCGTATCGCGGTACTCATGTTGCAAATCTATTTTAAACGGAACAAACGATTCATCTTTCATCAGTGTACGCTAAAGTACGCAGAAATAGAGAGAATCGAGTAACAGCTCAACTCTTCCAAGAGACATTGCATTGGTTACGTTACGTTGCAACGTTCATAGTAATTTGTATTGACATTGTCATGAGGGCCATTACGCGTTAAGGTACTAAAGGAAATGATATCAAGCGAAGGTACGCGATGGACTTTGTATGGGAAAAGCTTTTACCGCACGATGCATTTACGTAATTTCAGGGAAGCTCTCCGTTATTTTTAGATTCTTTCTTTTTTTTTCTTCATTTTTTACCCAGATTCTTTCTTTCTCGATGCATTGTACCATCGAAAATCGAAGACTCGATGATGATTGTAGAAAGTGTTATAATTAGTTTTCCAAGCGATAACCAGCACTTGTCGCTGCACAGCTTGATTTAGCTCGACTTGGTTCGGCTCGATTCCGAACCCTAGCAATCCTTTTAAACCCCCACAGTCCTACTGACATCTACTAGGAATTTCGTACTTGATATCCAATCTGCACACAGAGGGCGAAAGAACGTACGTTGGACAGTGCTGAGTGCGTTGAAGAAGCTCGAGCCAGGTTCCACGTGCTGCGAAAGAGGAATTCGAATGGAGTACATATGTAAAAATGCGTTGAAATGCCAGGAGTTTTGTGTAAATGGAAACAATTGAAAGCGACGAAGATGGAAATTCTATTTGCGTTGATCCACAACCATTTACCCTTTTCTCAATAAATGCAGAAGTAGGGCTTTGCAAAGTTTCATGAAATTGCTTCACTTTCCATGCCCCGTCGATTGCGAAATAATGACGTAACTCGAAATACCACTGCGCAGACGCACAGCCACCCCTAATACTTAAAATTAGTATAACTGTCGCTGATTAATCGAGCTGCAATCCAATTTTGAATTAATTAGACTTTAATTAAAATATTCCAGAGGCTTAAAGGGGAAGACTCATTCCAGTACTGTAGATATCTGGCAGACGGTATAAAGGCCAACACCAGAGGCCGTCGTACGCGGTTGGAGACTCGGTTTGACGAATTTCCAAAGTATACAGAGGATCCGCACTGTACGATAGTCACTTTGAGAGCATTGAAAAATCTGTTCAATGAAAAGAGGAACTTTTCTAGAAAAACCCAAGTGTGCTGCGGCGTTAGTCAAGTGCATTCGATTTCATGTCTCGTAAATTCCTTGTCAGTGTTGGAGCGTAAAGTCCCTTGCAAACTTTTCACTTCATCCAATTCCCTGAAGTCTGATGCTTCTTCGCCGAGCAAAGCGAAACCAAGCAAAAAGTAACGAGACTTGTTCATGCTTAGTGCACAATGCATGCGGCAGCTACGTTTTACAATGAAACGAACCCAAGCCTGTCTTCCAGGTCTCTCGTACCTCGAAGAACATCCGGCCGCTGGCTAATTCACGTAGGTTAATTGACGCCAACCTAACCTACCGAAGAGCAAATAAGTTCCAGTTACGTGTGGAGCTTTTTCTAACGTTTCCACCATGTATCCTAAAACCATTACTAATCGTTGCCAAAACCTAAGGGTCTCTCGAACGGAATATTAATGGAACATTCATATGTTGGTATATCGAGCGATTGACCCGTTTACTCGTGATCGGTCAATTCATATATTTAACTTGTGCCATATTTTTAACTCGTGTCTTGTCCTACTTGTAATACAATAATTAAAAAGTAACTATATTTAATGTTTGATATTTTTGATAATGTAATTAAATATTCTTGTTTTTCAATAATTCAAGTGGTCGATACTCGTATGTTTTTAATGACTGCGCGAATAGGATCTGATACTGTACAATTTCCAAAGAACATATGTGTCATGTATCTCATAAAGAGTTAGTCGAAAATTGCCGTATGATGTTTCACGGAAACTATTTCTGTCGTATTTTGAACGGAAACGTTTGAATGAAAAAAATAAAAAGTCTATTCAACTTTTGTAATACCCGGGGAAAAAAATATTATATGTAATCAGATCCAAAGTTAGTCTCCATATCATCATATCTGATAGGCTCTAAAATTTTACAAGAATTCGCTACGAAAATGTACAGTCTACATAAATAATATACTCAATTAATAGTTTTATCTATAAATGAGTTCATTACAACTATATAAGGAAACATCACGTGTATAGAATTTAATATTTCCGTATTGTATCTTTGTAAAATTGTACATCCGATCAGATGGAGACAAAATTTAAATTTAAATAATTAATTATTATAAATTTAAATTTATATAATTATTTTTTTATCCGGTATTTATATACCATTGAAAGCATACAAGTTATTTAGGCTTTTCTTGCGGATCGTTTTATTTCTCAAAGTTAACGTTTTCCTAGACAGACGAGTTTCCGTATTTGACAGCCGAAAATAGACGTGAGCCGCTCGTGCTTGGAGTCTGTGATCGAAAATAATTATCAGTCATTTGGAAGTAGACGTAACCAAAGTCGACATGATTGTAAACACGAGCGTATTCGTTTGCGTGATTCGCGAGGCGACACCTTCGCTACTTTCGACGCCACAATTCGCTTCACTTCTTTTCGTATTTCTCCACAGTAGGGACTCGAATAAACACTTCCCTTTGAACGTTATCGACGTTTATGTCGCTCGCGTCTACGCTAAGCCATCGTTCACGAGACACTCACAGATATTGGATACGAAGACATAATTTATTCTTCGTTTATTCTTCTGCGTGTTTTCTATAGATACAGTACTTGTAATATTTAC
Organism: Syrista parreyssii; assembly: GCA_030142615.1. Taxonomy (NCBI): domain Eukaryota; kingdom Metazoa; phylum Arthropoda; class Insecta; order Hymenoptera; family Cephidae; genus Syrista; species Syrista parreyssii. Next base: position 243,678 of record JARQTG010000203.1, read on the forward strand.
ATTCTCGTACAAATCGCCGAATTGACGGTGTCAGGAAAAATGGAGGAGACAACCAAATCAGCAAATGATAAAAAGCGGCTAATTTGTTAATTCACTTTTTGTTACACAAATAGCTAACGACCAAAAATATTCTTTCAACTTAAGGACAAATATGATGCATGAAATTTAAATCCTATTAGGAGAACATACAAGGTATCACCACCACCACCACCACCACCACCACCACCACCACCACCACCAACAAGAACAACAACAACAACACACCGATAAAAACATCTACGGTGTAAAAACAGAGCACCAAGTGCGTGTAGCGGCTTCGGCTACTTTGCTTAAACAAAGTTTTGAAATCAGAATTTGGTGCCAACTTTGAATCCATGACAAATATACCACTTTGCACCATAACCATGTTAAATGGTTATTTCTTCGTGTAAACACACGTTATTTAATTACATTGCAATGCCTGAGATTTAACGTATTAATCACCTATTGCACAACTACTATTATCGGTGAAGAATTTCTATTTGTCGTGGATTCAAATCTGGCACCAAATGTTGATTTCAAAACATTTTATAAGCAAAGTACCTGAATTCGCTATACGCACTTTGTTGCCTTTTTTACATCGTGGATGTTTTTGCCGGTGTTTCACTAATTTTTGGACATTGTCTTATTTCAAATTTGTAATAATCATATTTAGAGCTTCATTAGCATTAGTCCTTAACACATTGTAATCCTCTGCTATCTTTGAGAAATGTTGAATCAGAAGGTGAAACTGAAATAGATCGAGTAAAATCGCATCGTACCTAGATAGAGAAAGAAGAAGAGTTTTTCTCACGTACAACTATATGATTCAACCCATACAAACTTGTGAAAAACCCTTGGTTTCTCGGGTCCTTCACTTTGTTGCGATCGAAAAGCTTTAAATTTCAATATGCACGATCGCCAAGCCGTCTTCCTCGCACGTGGAGGAAGACGCTAATACGGGTGGGCAGTTGGCCCAAAGCCACATGGAATAACGGGCAGTCTACAAAGAATATCCGGACGGAACGGGTGGTCTCGAGGAATAAATTCGGATTTAACCACTGATAACGTAATCTCACTTGTACCGTTTACATTGTAGTTTCATTACTTAGATACTTAAATAAATATTGCATGTTTTCAATTTTTCACGCAAATTTGGCTAAACGAATAGTAATTTTGATAAAACAATTTTTCTTTTTTGAAATCGTCGCTCCAGCGAGACTCTACAGAGTCTTTTTATATGTTTATTAGTCAAATTCTACAAATAAAGAACAAGCATTAATTTACAAGCCCCTTTACATTTTGACGAAACTAACTGACTGTTTTTAGCCGTGAGTAGAGAACAAAAATAAAAAATATTGATTTTATTGAAAAAAAAATAAATTTATTAGGTTTTTTCCTCATTTCTTATGACATCATTTCATGCATACAAGTACACGGAAATACTATACTGCAGCCTGAGTGAATCAATCAATGTAACTTTACAATGAATTATTCTTATACTTTGGGTAATTGAATGTCATAAAATGTAATCAAAAATCATGAGAAACATGTTCAGTAGTGGCTTCGTTGACACAAGTCGAAGAACAGTTTTTAATTAGGCCGAATGAATTTGTATCCAGTCAAAGTTCATTGTTAATATGACCATCCTATCAAGTAAGCTGCGAGCGTCTTTAGACCTTATACAAGTTTTGGCCATGATTATTAAATGTCAGTATTTTCCTGGCATTCGCGGCTTCCACGATTTCGCTAGTACGAAGCTAAATTCAAGAGTGGAAATGTCCCGACAAGTTTCCGCTCATTGATTTCAATACACGTACGGGAATCATCAATTTTTCGGAAAGCAATAAAATAGGGTCAGACGCAATAATAATTAGGGCAGGGGGGTTAAGTAAGAGAAGGGAACGCGGGGGTAGCATAGAAAACAGAATAAGAAAATAAACCAGAAATTAAATGCTGTGAAAACGAAAACAGAACTCGAAATACACAATAGACTAAACTAATTGTAAGATGAAAACAATAAGAGAAAAGGGAGCTCGCTCAGGAGCATGAAACGTTGCAACGGGGCTGGGGGCTTTAAACGGTTCGTAGGGAAAGGGAGTAGGTGAAAGAGAAAGGGTATTGGACAGCGAAGGGGGTAGGTGGGAAAGGAAGGCTTAGCAGCATTGAATATGCTCTGTAAAACGGAAGTTGGGTGCCAGCTACCGTCGCAGTGTAGCATCGACGAGTGACCTCGGACGGTCTTCGAATGTTTACTTCCCTCAAACTTCTGCACGGCTAGCGGTGGAGAGGAGAGGAGTCTCGGGGAGAAGGTTCCCAATTGTAAAGGCTTCTTAATTATTACTCGATTTCTAATAAAAAGTAGGGCGCAATGGGAGAAGAAAAAAGGGCTGTTAAAGAATAAAGAATAAAAATAAAGGGCTAAAAAAAGGGTGGAAGGGTAGGGAAAAAAAAGGAAACTCAATCAAACCGCAAAAAAGATTCTCTCAAAGAGCTAGCACGTAACAATATCCAAAATACAGCGCTCTGATGGTCACTCACAAAATCGCAAAACCGCAAAATCGCACAGCACTCTCTAATGGCTTAGCTCGAAGTCGTGCCTTCAGCGTTTCCGGTCCACGTTGATTCCCTTGACGGGCATCTAGGGCCTCGTGGACTGGTGAGCCTGTGGAACGAGGGGGCTGCGGCGCTTTGGTCCGCCGGTCGGGCAGAGCACTGGTTGGGCTCCGTGGCGATTGTCTCTCTTCATACACGCACACGCTCGGACTCGGACTCGAACTCTTGTTACAACGCATCTGTATGGTCTCGTGCTCACACACGGCCTCCGTCGTCAGAGCCCACTACAGGCGCTCATTCGCCCCTCTGAATCGCTCGTACTCTCTCGCACACTCGCATTTACACGCGCCTATCATTTATTCATAACAAATGTTTCTAGGATTTAATCTGCGCCATTGGATCGAGTAAGTATAATAGATTTAATCAATATTTTTTCATCAATGTTTTGTACCACATATATTTTTTTCTGTCAAGTTTGTCTCGAGCACTCGATCCAAGTTTCACCCGCGCTTGCGCCTAACTTGGATGCCAAACCTGCCTCAAGCCACATTAGAATTGGTTCAAACTTCGTCCAGGCTTGGCCGATTTGTTCATTCCTGCTTGGGTGCACTCGCGCGCAACCTGCTGGTCAACAATCCACGCTGCCGTTCCATACGAAACAGTCTGGGAACGATTCTGAAACCGTGTCAGTAGCATCTCACGTTTGGATAGTTTTGCCGACTGACTGAGTTTCTTTACATACGGTATAGGAAACTTTCCCCTGTTTTACTACGTGTCCCGCATTTATTATAGATGGTCCACGTGTTCGATGTGTTTTCTTGACAGATCAAAGACAAAGAAGCTTCTAGCAAGGTATACGTATCACTGGATAAAACGTTTGTTACAAAGTATGCATATGTATGGTTTTGCATTAGATATATATTATTGTTCTATCTTTGCCCACATTTTCGTTATTTCATAGAAGAATTTTATGGAAGATTAAGAATATAGTCGACCTTCGAGTTCAAGCTGTTTTTTAATCGATCTGTCAAAAACAATAGTCTCTAGCAAACCACGTACAATTTTTCTTATGAAGTATATACGTGAATGGTTTTGCACTGAAATATATTTAATTTTTTATTTTACCATAAATTTCGGGGATTTTACGTCAGTTTCTGTGTGATTTCACGAATTAACGACGAAGGAACGAATGTGTACTTAACTTAGGTAAACATACCGCTATGCTTAAGGTCATATATATGTAGTTGCGCCATATCAACGTCCTTCCCATTTTGCCTCCATGCAACGCTTTCCTCTTACTTTGACATTTTTCTCTGACAGAATGCTCGTTGTGTAAGGAGTGCAATCCAGCCGCAACACTAATAAGAAGTTTTTTTATTCAAAATATAAAAATATCCTTTGACCTCGCCGTTCCAATTTTCAAGGTATAATAGTTTGTTATGCTACTTATGCATAGAAACCACCCGTCTGCAAAAGCTTTATTCCTACACATGACGCAAGTAAACGTAAATTACGATTGTGCTAGGTGTAAATCGAAAGGTCAAAATGTAAGTCGAGTGCATACATTATGTACATCCATTGTTATGGTTGAGCAGTGCATTTTAGAATGAGCAGTGGTTTCTTCTTAATATGCTGACTGTTATTAATCAGTATGCGCAATAAAGCCACCCTCACTCGTGAAAAGACTGTCTCGCTCAATTGCTTCAAGTACTGGAAAACTTCCGAGTTCAAGTTTTAGCTTCTTTATTATTATTTACCAGTACTGTATAATATCATGTCACATATTTATTTTGACCATCAAACACTGCTAGTTTACATAATGATCTTACTTAGCCGAACTTGTATCTCTCAGCAAGATATTGATAATGCATGTCTTATTCTCAATGTATACGTATCGCGGTTTGAATTTTTATACGGATTTAATAATATGGTACCAAATGTACCTTTTTTATCTAATTCCACCTTTCAGAGGTGAATATTAGAGAATTTCAATGCGATATTAAAAAATTTGGTATACGAGATGATGTGCGTAGCTACAAATACGTACTGCAGTGGCTCTATTTTTGAAGACGGAATCTTTAGAAACAAATATCTTTGACCCGATAGAAGTGCTCATTCTTTTTTGCGATAAAATTACGAAACCAAACAGAAAGAGGAAATTAAAATTTATTTCACCACCGACTTACGCAGTTGTGATATATAAAAATGTCAAATTGTCACTGGATGTTAGCTCAAACGACTTAACGGCACTTGGGATTCTTGAAACAAAACGTATTAACGAAACATAACTATGTATTTAACAAATTATTACAAGCTAATATTATGTATGCCTCGAATTGTACGCGTAGTAAAAGAAAATCACTTGCATTAAATATTATTATCAACGGTCTAGAAAATTTTGGAATAATTTCGTATTTTGTTGAATCCTCAAATTGTTATGGCGAAAATACGTACGTTAAAAACTGCGTCGTTAAATTGTACGCTGTTCTAAAAAAGTGTAATGCAGATATCCCTTTTTTCATATTTTATACATAACACAGAGTTCAAAGTATATTTTGAACAATACGTATTGTTCTTGCATCAGTGCGAAGGAACAGATGAATCTGCAATAGATATTCTTACAGAAAGTATAATCACATCCTGTTTCCTAATAGAAATAGACAGCAAGTATTATATCGTTGAGTCTACAAGTATGGTAAAATCTTGATAATTATTGTTAATATAAAAAATACCACGTTAAAATCTTGTTGGAAAACGAAATATAAAATTTCTTATAAATTTATTCGAAACTTCAATCTTTTGTACGAGAATAGCTATAGATAATTAAAAGAATCGTTTCTTACTAGATATCAATGTCGGTGCTTTGTCAAAAGCTAGGATTCCACTGAACAATGTGCGAATAATGTGCGAAGGATCTGTGAATAATTCGTTAACGATCTGTGAATGCTCTATAGTCTTAATGTACGGGAAGATCATACCTGGGCCAATTTGATAAACCGATGAATGATCGGTGAATGCTCCACGTTTCTGATGTAAGGGGAAGATCACATTCTCAGATCAGTTTTGGGTCAATTTCATAGACCAGATTGATCCTTCGTAGATCCTGCGCATGATCCATCGTGAACTGTATAAATAAAAACAAGGTATGGCATAATCTCACTATACGTACCCACGAGCGATCTTACATGGATCATGCAAAATATTCCACCACCGATTTATTCCGCATCACTTTCGCTATCGCCCGAGCCCATAAGAAGATTTACTTGCCGGTAAGCCGGTCACCCGAATTTTTTCAAGAAGATTCCCGGGAATCCCTCCTTCATCATCGCTCGTGGTAGGCCAAACCAAAAAATCCCAAGATGCTGCGCCTTCTCCGTGGGGACGTTGACCGTGTCCGGTTATATGGACAATCTAGTGCACAAAACTTTAATTGAACAAATAGGAGTCGGTTAAACAATTGCATATTAATTATAAATGACTATGGGTGCGTGTGAAGATATTTAGGACAATTATTGCAAAGAAGAATGTCTGTTTCTTGAGACGTGTACTCGTCGAAGAGCCCAATCGAATGCTGGTCTGGTTCGCTTGTACGTCGAGACTTCCGCCCCAGAATGATCATTTGCTTAGTCTCAAAAATGCAAGACTCCACAGTGTCGCCAAGTTATCATATGTTTAAATGACTGTTCCGAGTAAACCTCTTTGGTCCTTGTTTGGTCGGTCCAAAATGCTCACATCAGCATCTTGCGAAGAAGATATTGGAAGAGACGTGGAAACAGACTTTTTGGGTAATGGTTTGGTTTTGACGAATCACGCAACAATTCTATTAATAAATCGAATTTGTAAGGTGCTTGTAATTTTAAAAGATTGAATATTTATTGTAATCACTTTTATTTATAAGCCCATTCAAAATTCACACAACCCCCCGGAAGGGTGTCAGTCGTATCGGGGAAAATGACTCTCTTGTCGTCATTCCAGCTCAGTGCTACTTTCCTCCGTTGTATCATATGAAGATCATGTTTCTTACTTTGAATTCAATTTTGAGTTTTATCTAAATTCTTATGGGATGAAAGACATTGCCCATAATCGTCAAAAGTGATTGCCCTTAACGTTCATCCCTTTACCCCCGTAGCACGTTGCTTATCTTTGCTTTCTCCTGGCACTGTGAAAGAGTACAATTCTGCTCGTAATACTATAACTTCGGTCATAATTTTCCTATTGTTTTTATCCTTCATCAAACCTAATATTCTTTTATTTTTTAGTGGTATGTCATAAACCTTGTCTGCAGGGTAGTCTGAGCTATCGAATTTATCTAAGTCACGTTTGATGTAATCATATGTGTTCGGAACGGTAAAACGATAAAGGAGGCTGTCAGTTTCAGTACACATTTAATTTAGCTTGATTACCAATGAGTTTCTTCACGTAATTGCAATGGAAGTCATAGATGCATATTTTGCAAATGTCGAGAATGAAAAATCCTGCGTTTATCAGATTATTGAATTTAAATTTGATACGATTTAATTCAATTATGACGTCGTCGAAAATGGTGCAGCTACGGAAATTTGGTTTCCAAATTAGAGCCTTTGCTCCATGTGCTTCATCCATTTTATAACAAGTCTAACATTCTTTTGATTTTTAACATTTTCCATTGTTTCACCAAACACTGAATTATTCATAAGTTTATAAAAGTTCATTTTAAAATTATCAGTTTTTTTTTTTTTTTCTTAATTCAGTGTTCAGATCCATTTTCACTAAAACACTTTCGTGTAAAAAACACTAGTATTTATATCTTACGATATTGTTCCATATACAAAAAGTACTGATACCACATTTTAATACCAGGTACATAAGTCATTGCATGTCTGTTTATTATATGATTTAGCATTAGCTTATCATTTCAATTATATTTTCAAAATTTCTGTTTTTCAACAAAATATTTTTTTCTCAAACAAAACAATGTATTTCAATAAATTGCACATGGGTTATATCTAATACCTAATATTGCCATAAAAAATACTAGCGACGATATCTACCATAACGATAGATTAATAAACAAAAGAAAGTGTAAAGAGTAAAGGTGCGGTTACACGCCACGTGGTTCAGCAATCCTATCTCAACGTACTATGAACCATACGCCATTTGACATAGCTGGTTCGCTACGACTCGTGGTTCTTGGTGCTTGGATCGCAGATTCCGCCGATGCACGACAGTTCATGCACAATACGTGCAGGTTCGGTAGGCTCACGTGGGATCGCGAACGTGCCTGATGGTTGCGCAACACCAAAGGGCTTTTCATACGAAGATTTCCTTGGGAATGATTTCTATTGGTTCAAACTATAAGACCTACCAGAATTCACACTATAAGTAAGTATTTCCTTTCAGTAATCTGATCTCGCGCAGAATTAAAAATATGGGAAAAGCATGAGAAGACAGTATGGGGCTAAGCTCGGATGCTTGTCTCGCAAAGTATGGGTTACGAGAATATTCCATACTTTATGGCTAAATTTCGAATCTTACGAAGTACGGACCAAAAGAACAAAAGTATTGGGAAACTATGGGAAAGCGATATGAGCAAAGCTAAACAGCTTGTGTCACGGAGAATTGATTATATAAATATCCCATGCTAGTAGGCGAGACTTTGAATCTAAAAGAAATATGGGCTAAAACTGGAATGCATAGAAACATTGTAATTATTGTGTTATACTATGCATATGTGAGTGCGTGCAAACGTGTGTTATATATGTACACAGAACTCTCTTTCCTCGCCTTGTTACTCTCATGTTCTACAATCTACTCTGACTCAGTCAAGTTTATTGACTCGGCTGTATAAATTTGCAGAAACTTTCGTGATTGACTTTAATTAGAAAACATACAGATTTTATATCGTGCACCTCTACTGTTTGCACTTTGTCGGTTAATGAACTCTCATACATGAATGATAACCGAACTCTCAATGGTACATTACATACACGTATGAAGGAATGCTCAGGCAGACTTGGCAATTATAATGATTAATTTTAACAAAAAATCTGATACCGAAAACAAATCCGCCATTGTGCAAATATTTTTTACTTGTAGAATTGCTGATGCATATAAGAAATTATTTTGAAGTAGCTTTTTGGATATTCCCTACCTCGTTCCTTCTGCAGCAAGATTAAAAAATATTTCCCGATTATTTGCTACAATTAAATCCAGATTAAGGATGGTAGCAACTACTCATTATTCATGAGTTATCTATATTTTCTAGTTTTATATGCTTATTTGGAGTGAAAATTTTTGGCAAAATATTAGAGTTTGAGTTTCTTAAAATAAATTTTTGTTCAAATGTAAATATATTGATAAATAGAGATGCCGTCGTATACATTTGTAATTACGCAAAATTATTTCCGTGAACTAATTATTTTAGTCTTCCATTTAAATCTTCAAGGGAAAACAAGACGCAACCCACGAAGGTCCCAGATCTCTAACGATATCATCAAGGTGTAAAAGCTGCTGCAAGTCACACGATATACACATGTCCTACTCAATACTTGTCTTCGATAGATACGAATTCGTTAAGTGCTCGCCAAGCATTATCTATTATTTGCTCTGATATACTAGATGTGCAAGGAACCGACACATCTAGTACGAGTAGCTTATAAAGCTCGAATAAATATACGAGCAATAAATCATATAAAATTTGCACCGGGAAATGAAAGAACCAATTTTTAAATTCTGAAGTTTTCCAGTATTTTATATGAAGTTATATGGAGCGTGGCTTTCTTTGCACAAAAGATGGCGATTGTATAGCGCATAGTGTCCTATCCACAATGTCAACGAGCCGAGCAATAGAAAAATATTGATCAGAGAAATTTTTATCAAACCATACTTGTGTCAGCTGTTTCACCACACTTTCAAAAACACAGCGCATTACCTCGACTGAGGTTGTTCAAAGAAACTTTTATACAAAAATAGACATGATAATTGGTGCTTTTACCCTGAAAATTGACAACTTCGCTTCGCGTGCATGTTGTGCGTACAGTGTAGTTTCTGCATCTGCCGGGTCCTCGTGTCACATTATATTCACACACAATGCACTTGCTTGCCTTTCTGTTTGCATTTTGGACACCTGAACTTTCCATTATATTGTTTCCTTTTAAAAAAACGCTTTAGCAGGCAGGTCTCATGTGCCACAGAAACCTCTAATTTTTACGGGAATTTCAAAGCTACAGATTTTAAAGTTGATACCACAGTATGGTTCATTTAGTATGAAAAGGTAGAGGAAATGTGTTTGGAACAAGTTTTTGGTATCTAAACCATATTCCTGAAGGAATGACATTTTCTCTCTTATACCTTTGACGATAAGGTGATTCATTTATAGTCAGGTGAAAAGGTCAAATATTTAATTTAGACGACTGAAAACTAACTATGCAATCTGTGTACCAAGTAAACGAAATATTAGAAGGGATAGCTAAAATTTGGTTTAGTCTGTTCAATTCTTTGTAAATTTCACCATTATAAATATCTTCGATGTTAGGAGATAATTTAGTTTTACTAAAAAATCCGGGATGCTTGAATAAAGACTCGTTCTTCGTACTTTCAAAGCATTAAGCACATTGTGCATTTTGATTTTCCACATTCAGGTGATACTTTGTGCAGTAGTAATGTCGTTCTAAGGGATTGTACATTTTTTCAAAGTACTTTTTCAATTTATAAATAGACCTCTTGCACTTAGCGAGGCATGGAAGATGCAGTGAAATTACATTGAGAAGATCTGACAAATATGCTCCAGTCAATCTGTGGCGTAAAACGAGACTGAAAGTGGCTAAAACGCTTTTCGAAATCATTATCGGTACTTCTGAGTAAATCAAAGATTCTTCATCAACGATATCGTTTCCAGGCTCTTGAATTTCAGGTTCGTCAATCTCATCGCTGTTATAATTCACGTCTTCCTCAAATCCATTAACTGTTGTAAAAGAAAAAAATTAAGGACATGTAAATAAGAATTAGAGTTCTACTTTAGATTTTTAATTTACCACATGAAAACTATGTGTAGCCATTGGTACCAGAGCAATGATTAATGCATGGACAGTATATATTTTAGTAAAAATAATTACAGTTTTTTAATACGACCACATCGCAATTTTGTTTCTCATCCAGCATCCCAGTTTGAATTTGCAAAATGCAACGATTGAAAAATATTTCTTTGCAACAAATATGCTTATATGCAAATATGCTCTATATTATATGCACAAAAAGTGCTTTATTCAAAATATGCATAACTGCATTGACGCTGCAGACGATACGAGTCATCCCATATTATTATAGACCATTTTAATACTAAAAAGATGTATGGACGTTGTGAATACGCCTTTTTACCTTTCATGACTTTCTATAGGATTATGTTGGTATACGTCCTTTTCTTATAAAATCCAACAGTCTTGTGCGTACGGCTTTGTGATTTTAGCTACGCGTTATCAACAATTTCTCTAGTAATCGTAATTGAACATTTTATGAAAAAGGAAGGGTGGCAAGAAATGAAGAAGAGAAACGTAAACTAACCGCCTTTGACACTGGTATCCCCTCCAGAGGTCTCGCCGTCATTATTGTCATTGAAATCATTGTCGTTCTCCGTACTTTCATCTAGGGTATTTAATGCTCTAGGTGAATCTCTGGAATTGAATTTATTTTCATTCAAAATCTCAACAATTTCCTCGTCGGAACTTGAATCTGCAATTGTCATTAATGACACCAAGCGAATTTGTGTGCTGCGCGCATATTGCGCAAATTTGTGTAATTTCGGCATTTTTAACAGGGCACGTAAAATTGATAAAAAATTGTTATTTTATTCGTTGCTAATCACGATCAAAGCGAGTGTAATTATCAAAGAGGCTGGATGCATAGCGTCGTAAGCGAGTGGGTTTCCTAGAAACACTGTCTTTTATTATTTTCAAACAATTTGATATTTCTACGATCTCTTTGCGTAAGGGACGTGCAAATGTTTGCTCTTGTCTAACGGGTCAAAGAAAAACCAATTAGTACTGTGAAACGAAACGAAAACGAAGGTGAAATTTTTGAAAATCGATTGTAGAAAGAAATGTTATATGATGAAGATTTAGAAAAAAAGTGGTAAGATAATTTCTTTATTTATTTGTTACCTTGTTTTTTGTTAATGCTGTATCTGATTAAAATTTCGATTCAACTAATCAATAGTAAAAAATAAAAATTGGCAAATTGTACAAAATGTGGTGGTAAAAATAACACCGATTCAATACTGCTTCGCATTCTGAGAAGTCTACAACGTTTTCAGTGTTGATCTACGTGGTTAAAAATATGGTGCTGAAAATGTGTCAACAAATTTAACACCACTGCTACATCCAATCGGCGTGTAGTATTCAATTACCTCATGCAAATGGTCGTCAATATCACACCGGACGGTGGACTAACGGTGAATATTATTTCCCTACAAATCTTGTGAATATTTATATTAAATGCATCAATAATATAATCGACGTAATTGTATAATTAAAAAGAAACGTAAAAAAAGGTGGACGCGCATGTACTCATGGTTGCCGAGTAACGTGTATTTGTAGTGGTGGGAGCGAGATTCGAACTTGCGATCATCTGGATGCTCGAAGCGAGGGGTGTGACAACTCTACCCACTGTACCCCAATTTCGATTAAGAATTATTTAGAAAAGAATTAATTAACCAGATTCGTATATACAGGGTGTCCTAAAATTGCTTTACTACCGGGGTACAGTGGTGTTCGGGGGGCATCGCTGATCACGAAAATGACCTTCCGTTTGTTGAGAGATGCTGAGTATTCAAGCTAGAGACGTTTAAAGTTGGCCAGAGTGAGGCGTCAGTAGAAACGTGGGCACCTCTGATCTCTGAGTTTTCTGCACTTCCGATTGCTTTTCGGTGGCACCGACGAGACTCAAGTCATTCATGATGATATCTAGTAGGCGTGCATGTCTAACTTGAATCTCGACGGTGCCATCGAAAAACAATTGCAAGGGCATAAAACTCAGAGATCGGAGGTGCCTACGTTTCTACCGACGCCTCACTCTGATAGGTTAACTGTAAACTAAGTACTTCTCAACAAAAAGATCATTTTGGTGATCAACCGCTGTACCAGGTTAGTAAGGCAATTTTGGGACACCCTGTATAAGAACAGTAGACTTTGCAGAATTACTAAAAAGAAATAGTTCAAGAAGTGTCAAAATTTATTAATTTTCACTAAATTTCTAAATCTGTAATGAAATATTTTCCTTGAAGAATGCTGAGCGCCAAACTGCTATTGTAAAGTGAATATTAGAAGCAATAATAATTATATTTCAATAACAAAAGAAAACGAAGTCCCCAAGAAATTTCTATATTTTTTTCTATGTCGAAAAATGCCCTTATTTGGTCAATACGATTGTAAGATTTGACGGCTCTGTGATTTTCGTACTACAGTAGTGAAATGTCTAATGGAATAAAATGTTCTACATTCGGTCTAATAAATAATATGATAACATATTTCATGAAGCTACATCAGTGTAATCAACCACAATCAACCACACAATGTTATTAATAGATTCATTATTTCAGTTCATGTCTTACACGTATATTTAGATACCTAAATAAAACTTTACTCTGAATTAAATCTCAAGAAAATATAAACACCGATAATCTACATTGTCATTGAATGGTTGTTCTTTTTTGCGATGTTAATAAGCGTATAATTTGATACCAAATAAAATTACACCTTGAACCGAAAAGTACACGAACAAAAAATAAATCCAGTTCGGTGTTTGACTGCCATTAAACGTTGTGGATTTACAACATTCTATACGAGTTAAATCTTAAATTTGTATTCTATTCTGTTCCGATCACTGTGCTACTCTTACACAGCGAGCGATTTTGTTGAGTTACTCAATGCACACAGTGTTTTCTTTTGAATTTTCCCGTTTTTTCAAACGTTTAACTACCACTAGAAAAGTCATACATTTTTCACCGAATCCATCTAAAGTATTCTCCAACAACGTCAGGTATCGAAATCGACTTTGATTGACCGTATTTTTTAATTTTATTCGAGCGTTGGTTGACTGTATTTACATACGTAATATCCCGTAGCAAGAACGAAAATATCAGTGACATTAATCGTGACAATAGCAACATTCATAAAGTATGCAGATGCATAATATCGATTATACGAGAATCAAGTGACACCCTGGTTATAAATTACTGGAGTACCTACTGTCACTAATGATGCATCAGTCAAAATTAAATTCAATCAGTGTAGCTACGGGCATGTGTAAGCATTATTCGAGTTATTATCAACAACGAGCCTTGGCGTTAGCGTAGTGTTGCTTCGTAACATTTAATACAATATCGTTCGAGAAGGAAAGTAAAAGAAGTTTGGACCGTCGTTCGTGATGGGAATATTAGTCATCATCAATTTCAATAGAATGGCAGTTGACGGTTGGTTAGAAATAAAATTTCACGTGGAAATCCAATGTTTATGGTTATACCTACCATTCTGTAGTACATAAAGTTTTTTATATGCACGTGGCAACACTACTGGTAAACTGCAGTTGCCGCAGAAGCTTTGCAACTTCGTATTATCAAAGTTAAATTAGCCACGTTTGAGATTCTACGAAAACTTTTGGCTAATTTCGAACGACAGCCGGACCTGTCGCGACGATAACATCGCTCGCTGTTACAAGGTAAAAGTTTCGAATCTTCGTAATGAAGCCATTCGACTTCACTGCTCGCTGGGAGCATCGGAAAAATTTTCAGGACGAGACAAATTTCAAGTATTAAAACCATTCGGCGACTTTCTTTCGTACAATTTTAATATCGGTTTATGGAGAAATCATGAATAATAAAATCCACAGTGTAATTTGATTTTTATTTAAATAATCGCAATTTCTACGACCATTCAACCAATTTCACGAGAATCTCAAATTGATCATTACGAAAATCCTACAGGAATTATTTATACCACAAAATGTTCGAGTACCGTCTTTAAGAAATTGGAACGTAGAGTATAGCGTTTTTGCCAGAGCTGAGACAGAACTCGCGCAAGAAAATTCATCAAAAATCAATTTTACTTTCATGAATTTAGCGTGTGCCAATTTGAAAAATATTTCAAATGGAGTTTGCAAAACTTTTATCATTGTACAGTTTTTAATATATTCAGCTATTCGTTCTTAATTTAGAACATGACCTTTTTTAGCTGAGAGCAACATTATTCTGCGGCGATATAAAACTCCCAGCAAAGACACTTGGACTAACAATAAGAACGAACCCCCGAAGAAAGCCTTGTGATCCATCGGTACTTGATCGGTATCATAGATGTACCATGTTACCGACCATCTCCAGGAGAGAAGAGTAGAATCTCCAGGTATCTTTGGTTATCGTTAAATTTATCTCTCGAAAGGCACAGCATTGTCGTGATCTCAAAAGTTTTTTATTTTCTTAATCATTAAATTTATTTGTATTATTCGTATCCTGAAGTGTCTTATCCGATCTAATCTGGGGTCGTACTGCTTCCCGATAGGCCTCGTATAGCTCATTCTAATTTATTCCTGTTCATTACTAATTGTGTAGAGTCACAGATTCTTTTTCCTTCATATTGCGAGCTACTGTTATTTCAATTTACGTAATCTTACATTGTATTGAAGTCTTATTACCATATACGAAATTGCCTTGGTCAGGTGCCCGTAATGTACATATATGTTTTTTTAAACGATTATCTTGCAGTTCAAGCCATGGCACAGTTTCATACCGTTTACTGTTCATATCAGCAATATCTGTTACATTCAAAAAGCTACCGCTCATTTGAGCAGCAACTGACAAAGTTTTTGTTCAGTTTATTCCCGCTTGTATATCTGAAAATATAAATTTAGTTAGCACCTTCCTGACGTAATGAGTTTCAGCCCCTCAATCAATTCCGTGGGCTTAGTGATCGGACAGCGGGTAACTTCTTGCTGGTACCCTGGCGATCAACTTTGTATATTTTTCATTCCTTTTCACGTTCTAGTAGACTTACGGATTTAATGTTCCGTCAAGGGACCTCGAACGCCGCCGATGCCGAGTTTTTGTGAATTTTCGAGTTTCATGAAATATTAAGTTATTTGGTGAAGAATATTATGCCGCAGTGCTTACAATTTCTGACTGCGCCTCGTTCTGATTGGTGAATTTGGTCCTGTTTAAAATTTAAATAGTTTAAAATAAAACGAAGGTCATTTTTGTCATTTGGCGTACCTCAAAAATGCCAAGGAGACTCTGGAGACCCGTTATTTTTGGGACACCCTGAATAATGTATGTAGGAAATGACGATTCAACTCGTGTGGGTTAGGCAGGTTTGAGCCGGAAGTGACTGTCAGGAGTTGAAGGGACATGTTATAGGCGGAACAAAGAGAAACTTTATTTTCCAAATTAAACAAAGGAAAAAATATATTGTCTTAAACGCTGTATACAGACGGTTAGTGAAGTTGTTGGATCTTAGTACGAATGAAATATGGAATTACATAAGAGAATCAAAGCGTTGAGCAGAAAATGCTTTAGGAAAAAAAAAAAAAAAAAGTGCAGCAGGAAAAAATTATACAAAATGTATTAGATATTAGTAATTGCTTTATAGAATGATTATGATGGCAAAAGATGGAACTTAGGGCCAGCTTCCAAGATGAATTTGGAATGAGCAAAATCTAAAATAGAGATTTGACGAAGGGTTGACCCTGATTTGTTTAAAAGTCGTGCCAACAAACAGTATCGAAAGGTATAAAATGTATGAAGTATAGAATAAATGACAGATAAGAAACAAAGGGAGAAATTAATTATAAAGATATTGGAATGTAATGATGCAAGCGGCTCAAGTGACAATAAGGTCCCAGCCTAAATCCACACAAGCAAGATTTGCCAAGGGGTCGGTTTACCACCTTTGTTCAACATAGTTTGCGTGTTTCGCGAAAAGCAGTATCTTTACAGTGTAATAGCTAAGGGGTTGAATTCTTGATATATTATCAGGACCTGATCAGGTATCCATGGGGAATGTCTTATTGGACATACCCGATGTTATGCCAATCAGGGCTTGATTAGGGTTATGGAAGGAATGTCTGCTGGAAAATTGAGAACCTCGTTTGATATCGTCCTTTAGGGTCGAATATGTTTTGCATTAGGCGTGATAATACGGCAAAAATTAATTTTACTATATTATTAAATAATTTGTTGAAGCAGTATGGCAACATATATGTATAAGATTATCAAATCACTGCCTATAATTATATAAAAGTTTTTCCACGGCTGATATATCAGTTTCCAATATACATATGCCCTAAAATTGTTAATAGCCTAATAGGGGATGATCGCAGTCTACAAACTCCAGGCCCCAAAATCGAATCCCATCTCCAACGTCAAAATTTTAATTTTGTAAATTTAATATTTTACAGATTTAATCTGCGCTATTGGGTCGTGCAAGTCCGTAAGTTCAATACCCACAAAAATACTTACGTGTAAAAAAACTTGCCAGGTGCAGGATTGCTGTGAATTCCCCTCTTTACAAAAACACTAGTATTTGTATCTCACGATATTGGTCCATATACGAAAAGTATTGATATCACATTATAATGCCAAGTACATAAGTCACTACATCCCTGCTTATTATATGATTTAGCTATGGCTCATCATTTTATATGTAAAGAAGGGAATTCACAGCAATCCTGTACATGAAACATTTTTTACATGAAAGCAACTTTGTGGATATATTACAAGTTTTTGTTCGTCAGGCTATCTTAAAGAAATTCTGAGCACATGAAATCTGTGTTATTGTGAAATGAACGTCTATTCGTTACAACAATACATCTTTTCTATGAAAAAAATTGTCTGTGAAATATCTTACAAAATTTAACACGTCACAGTATTGCGAAATTATTATTTCGGACACGCTCGGTGCAATCGATCGCTAAACTAGATGCAAGAAACTACGGCGAGAAACATTGAGAAATCTTGGAATACTACGTTCGTCATCTAGATATAAGAAACGACAAAGAGGAACATCTTGACACTCTGGACTTCCATTTACCACACTTAGACACCAGAACCTACGGAGAAGAACACTTGGAGACCCTGGACTTCCACTTCTGATACCTCGAAATCAGAAACTATGGAGCAGAACACCTGTACACCCTGGATCTTCAAATCTGTCATGTCAGGTACGAGGAACTACGTCAAAACACACAAACGCTCACTTATATACGGGTACATTGCACACGAATATCAGCACTATATTTCGTGCAGGCTAATGGTTTAATAATGACATATATACTGTTGTGAAGGTAGCCTTATTTTATGTAAAAATTCGGTTTGAACGCTGTCTTGACAGAGAATATGCGTTTGATTGTGTTGTGAATCGCCAGCGCCATTCGTCGTGTAATAAGGTAAATAAGGTGCAACAGCCAGTGCCATCTATCGTTTGAAAAAGTAAATGGACGTGCAAAGACGATGACGACGACATCAATCTTTTTGGTTTTGGTGACAATCAGTTCAGAAGCCTCGATTCCTAGATCGAACATTTCAACAACTTTTTCTCATATATAATAGTTCATAAGATATTTGATTCCAGACACAGCTACAAGACTTGACTCGGGCAAAGAGTCTCGGCGGGCCGTGTCAGCCGGTTGCTTGTACTTGGCGCGAGACTCGACCGAGTCTCTTGATGTAAATGTAGCTAAATTGATGAAAATATGTTTAAAACAATAGTTTTGTACAACAAACATTTTTGTCTGCCAAGCTTGGCTCAAGGACATCATTTCATGGTTGACCAAGGCTTGCTTTCATCAAGCCTGGATGTCGAACCTGGTCCAAGTCTTACTAGAATTGGTCAAAGCTTGGTTCGGGCTTGGTCTATTTGAAAATTCCTACCAGAGATGTTGAAAATATCTTCTAATTCGCGAATCTGTAATCAAATTGATATTAAAGCCTGCTGCTTGCAATTACATTATTGGTTCGTATTTGATACAGAACTTTAGCATAGGTACATTTTCCAATACATTGAGGTTGTTTTGGATCTTTTGAAGACAACTTTATAATTCATCAGATTGCTACTGCTTATGTTGCAAAAATATGGAAAAGAGAATAGGAACGCGACAAATTATAAAGTTGTCTATAAAAATCAAGAATGATCCTAGAACTCTTTTTATTTGTAGGTATCGTTTAGGACTCGTATTGTTCTAGTTTCATGTAGTTACGGCACATATAGGCTTCAGTACTTTTCAACATATTGTTTCAATCTGAACGGCAATTCTAGAACCTTTTCTGCAATAGTAACGTCAAGGTTGCACTTGAAAGCTTCGTCGTTGGTATCACTGCAATCCCTTGATGAGAATTCATACAACTACGGACCAGAAATATCAGCTCTTGCTAGGATTTCGGTTGAACTGCCGCAACGTAAAGCGGTATATTTGCCCTTATGTAAGATCTGTATAGGGAAATATTGGATCAGTTCTATTTGATTTGCTGGTTCGGTTTCCTGTGTAATATTGTTAGTATATGTTATTAATAAAGTTTTATTTTTAAACCGTTTGATCGATTTTGATGAAACTTGGCCTCCTGATGGTGCTGTTTCCGAATTTGAAGTGAAAAATATGAAATTCAAAATGGCTGATCTAATATGGACGTTAGAAAAATGGGCCATATTAAAAGTCGCTCGATTTCATGAAATTTTTTGTTTTGAGGTTTTTTTATGGTATTTTGTTTTCTGATCAGAAGTTACATGAAAATCATACTGTTGCACTGACAATCATAGTAACGCAGTAAAAAAAAGATTGACTTGGTATCAAAACCAGTGATTTGAAAAAGAAAAAAGCCATTTGAAAATATGAGGTTAGAATCAAAATCATTGGTCCCAAAAACCCCTGTGAACTGACTTTGGTGCACCAATTTTCAAAATGTCAATCTGCCATATTGGATGCGCCACTTTGAATTTTGAATTGCTAAGATCAGAATCGAAATCAGTGACTTTGTAAACCTGAAGGTACCGTGGTTTTGAAATTTTGTTCTTTAACATCTCCGCCCCTCACCTTCGCCATGAAACGTTTAATTAATTATACAATTTTGACGTCCTAAAAATGACGTGCAATAAGATGCCATTGCAATAATGAGAAATTACAGTTCAGTTGAGATCTGGAAAACTTTTGACAATCGTACACAATTTCTTTATTTAGCCAACAAAAAAAAATCTTAACTTCTCAATCGCAATTCACTCCTACTACCTTTTCTTCGCACAATATGGGCAAATTCTTTGTTTGAAGGATTATCCTAGGAATAGAAAAAGTGGTACCCAACGATTACGTTGCCTTGAACGTCTACAGACAGATTCCAGTAAATCTGTATTGTGCTGCCGAAAGTAATAAGAATTGCAAATCAGTTACAAATATGAATTCTAGCTTTGCATCTTTACATCATATCAAAACTAAAGGTGAGGTATTAGGTGACTGAATGCAAAACCTAAACGGCTCAGGAACTACAAGCAGTTGCGAGATGGAAGCTGCTAATTCGAATTCGTAATATCGCTCCTCCCACGTAAGACCATAATTCGGGAGTCCCACTTGTAAAATCGCTATTGACGAAGTCTCTTCATATAGCCGAAACCCGTAGCTTGGAGCAGCATCGCTATATCGTACAGATCTGTGCTGTAAGGGTTGACCGATAAGACACACGAGACACAACGAGTGCAAATCAGATAAACCTACTTTTTATTTTAGAATCAAAAATTGTACTAATTAAAATGCTTGACTCTCATTTTTATACGACAATTATGAACCGAGCCACAAATTAGAAATGTATTTTATATGCATGCGTTGTGCTCGTGTCTGCTACCCGTTGTACCATAGAGCTGTGAGATACGTATGACATCGGATCATTAGCTACAGGTATCCATGCCAGACTCAATGGTTATATCACAGCTATACTATTACCATACTTGTCTACATACTAATCAATATTACCTAGGATAGAACAAAATTACTCAGTGTGTCTAAAAGCATTTTAAACTAGATATGTGTTTCCCATAATGTAAATATTAAATTCGAACTTTCTTTGGGAAAGAAAATTACCACCGTCGGTAAAGTCGCATCAGCATCGCGTAAGCAGAGATGGCTGTCAAAACGTAAGTTTTCGCTCGAACATGTCAACGTTACGACTGGATGTGATTTCAAGTTTGCAAATGCAACGGTAGCCTCTTGGAATATAATTATAGATTCTATACCGTCAGTGCTTGGCCGAGGAATCATTTGCAATCAGATTTGTATGTTTATTTGTTCTTGTTTAACAGACACGTGCACAACTGACAGATTCTACTTGACTCTCCTTTCCCATGCGATGAAGAAAATTCCATTGGACTAAATACGACTTGCAAATAAATTAGCACTGATCGCATTAGACTTATTTCTCTCTTTATTCAACTACTTAATACGATTTGCGTTCTACAGTTTGCGTTTCGGCCAACCGTCTTGTTAAGTACTTGAGGATTTTTCTTTTCCAATATAATTATTTTTTCAAGTAAAAAGTACACGTACGCATGATTTGTAATAATTTAAAAGTTTTTCAATATTATGGGCAAGACATTGCAGATTCTCATGCAAATATGCAATTTCTGTGTATTACGGTTATGGGACGTAAAAGAATTGAAGTATGATAAAAATGAATGTCAATTCACGTCGAATAAATTTGAATTCTACGGTAGACTGTAGTCGCATAGAAAGTGTACAAACTATACGTGCTATTTCTAAAATAAATGTTTGTCCATCGTGCCATTGGCTACCAATAAGACATAAGTGGTAGTTTAACATATCGAATAATACATGTTTCATTCTTTTATTATTATATACATATAGTATATTTCGTAAAAATATTCATTAGTACAGTCGAATGCAGTCAAATAGTAATTAGTAAGACGCATCTATACTTTATAGAGAAAAAATATTATAAATAAATTAATTTCATTTATATACTTTATAACAATCCAAAAAACTTGTTCATAAAAGAAAAAAGTTACAAAAAACCATTCGTCAATAAAACTATTTTCTATTGAAACATTTTTACTGATTTGCCGCACTTTTTTATTTAAAGAATTTCGGAAAACTATAATAAAGCGTTTTTAAGAAAAATAATATTTTTTACCTCGCTGCCTGGTTTACCCCCCCCCCCCCCCCTTTCTCTATCTATTACGAGTTTGTATTTGGTATCACAGGGCATTCAAGTATTATGCCGCCTGAATGTATGCAATGGTAATTATCGATTAATTATTCCGGTCAATAAACACATGCACCAAATTTAATTCGAATATTCTATTTATTTGCGTTCAACGTTCTTTCTGTAATTGCATTAACAATGCTCAGCGAAAAAGACGTTCGCTCTTTGACTTCGCCTAGTAGGTTTTTACTATATTCCCTATAGCTATACCTTTGCCACGGATAGGAAAAAGAAAATGTTGATCGCAAGCATTGAACGCACCATCGAGTTTCTATTCCATTTTCTTCCTTCCATTGTCCTACAGTTTCTACTTCCCTCTTTCTTCATACTCTTTTTTACCATATCCATCACATCCAAAGATATTCTGACACCATAGAAATCGTGAATACTATTGTCCTTCCAGTTTGTCCTCTTTCAAATTCTTTCAATCTTTTTATTCCTCTCTACCCTTGCTTCTGGCCAAGAATCTCTCAATATTTATCTTTACACTTGGATAATTTTTGTTTCTGACAAATTAATAAGAACAGCTAAACTTTCTCTTGGAACGTCCTTGTTAACTTATTGAATTTATCGTGACATCTCGATAAACCTAACATTGGACGTACATTGTGTGTAGAAATATTAAACTAGTCGAGTTTAAAGATAATACAAGATAAGCTGTATTGTTTAGAAAAAGATTCACTGTCGCTGAGACATCATTGTTTTAGTACTGTGTAATTTACGGAACTTTGACGAACAGCCAATTAACTAAACAATTATACCTTTGTGATACGAAAGTCATTGTAGTACTGTATATGAATAAATTGTAGGGATCAGTGGACAAATACATTTTGCTAGTCGATTCTCTCGGGCTGACTGTGCACATGGGGAAGGATTTGGGTAACCACTAGACTGGGATTACTGCTACGCACGCTTTAAAGCAAGATGTGGGACTGTGAGAGGGCAGACTCGAAAATGAACGGATCTCAAGTCCCACGTGAACCTTTAGTTGTACGAATTACGTATGCTCACCTTAGACATTACACATGGAACAGATAAAAGCGTGTTGCGTAAAGGAGGAGAAGAGTATGTAGGTTAAAAGGAGTGGTTTTAGATTATAAATGAAGCGATGGTGCAGTTAATTATATAATACGTGGATTATTGTAATTTAATAATTTTTTTCATTTAAATAAATTTGCTACGTGGATTTCTCGCTACTATCGCAATATGCATCACAACGAAATGTTTAATCAGAGCATCGAATGAATCGATTGAAGAAATCAATAGGATTTTTAGGTCGAAATACTTTCATTCCAATTGCAATAAAAGTAGACACGTGTCATAGGTATGTAGGATATGGAACGTAATTTCACAAGTGTTTTCGTGAATTCAGACAGCAAAAGCAAAGCCGTATACACGGAGAAAAGGCGGGTCTGTGTCTTACTTAAAATAAATGTGTTCATTATGCAATCTTAAAAAAAACCTGGTAAGGTATGATTGTGTCTCTCACGTGAACATGGGTATAGCGAGATATAACAAAGTTTTCAATATTAGCATAGAATCGTCAAACATAACCACGATTAAATCCTTAGAACAAATATGCAGCCTTGGAATACTATTAGTCTGCTCAAAGTCAGTACTGTGACATTTTGGGCACCGATCCCCCAAGTAATACTCGATAAGGAATCACCTAAACTTTTATTAATTATCAAATGACCATTAAATCATCACTAAATATAAGCAGGAGTAGTTACATATATAAATGGGTAGAAAAGACGTTATAGGAAATTTTGAAAATATATTAAAAATGATAAGTTAGCGTTAAATCATATATATAGCAGGCATGCAGTGACTTATGTACTTGGCATTATAATGTGATATCAGTACTTTCTGTATATGGAACAATGTCGTAAGGTATAAATATTACTATTTTTGTAAAGAGGAGAATTCAAAGTAATCCTGTACCTGGAGAGTTTTTCTTACACGAAAATGTTTCCCGTGGGTTATTTTATTGCTATAAAGAAATATGCTGCAATTGTTTTGTCGAATGTAAGAAAATTTTTTTTTCCCTACACTGCAAATCTAACTTTGTCACATATCTTTATGCACGAGCTCCTTCGGGATTGATTCAATCAACTTCCTGATAAATTATTTTCTATAGCGAAATTATTAAATTCTTAAAAAAAAAAAAAAAAACTTTTTACCCAACCGAAAAGCAGTTTTAGGTTATTACTTTTTTATTATAACATTTTTAGTAATCTGATAATACGATATTAGCAATATTATTTTGTTGCCAAATACACTTGTTTGTTTACCGAGAATTCGCTAACACCAACAGAGTAATTGTATTGGCAAAGTAACCAACAATATTTATTGTATCTACAAAACGTTTCCTTTAGCGTATACAACCAATCCGCTTTGCACGCGCAACAGTATTGCGCTGTTATGCTAATAAAACTCATCAAGAAAACTTTATTATAACCCTTACAGGTATCTTTGTTGTTTAATTAGTAAGAAAAGTGTCTTGTTAGAAAAGATTGTTTTTATTACTTCAACGAAACTTTTTTCTCAATGTTTAGAAAGAAATCTTGAGCAGCTATTGATTCTCAGTAACAAACGGGCCGTAATCCAATATCGGATTTATCTATTGAGACTACAACTGAAATGGAATGGAAATCTTAAGGGATTGAATGAATCCTAAAGCGGGAAGCCTTGAGCACAATTTACCATGTGCAATGGTGTTTCGCGAAAGAGAATTGCACGTGACTAATGGCAGATGAATGGGAATCCACTGGTTGCCATTAGTTACCATCAGGAAAACGCCATTGCGAGTGGTAAATTTTGCTAAGAGACAACATCCAACGGGAAGCATGACTCTCGTATTATCGCTCGGTAATGTATTACCTAAGGTATATACCTAAGGTAATATATATGTATACCTCAATGAAGGCCAGAGTACGATGAGTCCCCAGCGATTCCTTTCTACCTAAATCCTGAAAATTCACAGTTCCAAATATAACTATAGTACCTATACGTCATGAACATTAAAAATATAAAGTTTGCTAATTGCGACATGTCTCGAGCTGCTACAAGAATGCCGAATGTCAAATGTGTCAATTATGCTGGCAATCGAATAAAGTCATCCGAAACCTTTCGAAATTAGAATTTCATTGTCACCCAGATAAAAAAAAATGTTGCGGTCGAAAATCTAAAATCAGAATTAGTTTCCCCCGAGTATTGCGATTGAGGACAACGAAAGATGTTGCAATGAATATTCACGTAATCTTGCGCTTATCGATAGTACCTATAGTAATTATCCGAGGACGAGAGCCTTACGGGCGTCACTCAAAACCTACAAACTCTCTTATCCATTAACGAGAACTTCCTCGTGTACAGAACAGGTGCGCTGTTATAATTTGCACTTTGCTTTGCTTCCTGATTCGAGAGCTATTCAGAAGTAGAACGCTGTACGCACGAGTTCAAAGAAACAACAACGGTACATCGTAAGTGTCTACGTCCACCGTCTCTTGTAACTTTTAGCGTTCGGTAAGTTAATTAATTAACCTAATTAAAATTATTTTTACCCCTCTCCTATCCAGTCTCCCCCTCCTTCCTCTCCTACCTGCTATTCCTCATATCCCACTCTATTTCCCTCAAATATGCATTTCTTGGATGGGATATCTTTGCGACGCGCAAATGCTGTGTAAATAGCTATTGACCTTTCAAATATCGCTCCCAACGTTCAAGAGCTTTAGGCAACATCAATATCTTTTGGATCGTTCGATTCAATACTATCGTTGGAGAAAACCGAAGGTTAGATTTTCCGAGATGTAATCTTTCGAGAAAATCTTTAAATGGAAAGTCGCACTGTTAAATAGGAAACTATAATGTTAGTCGGGATGATCTCCTTTCTCTCTCGAATTGAGATACGAAATATTTAATTGTGGATATCACCCAATGATATTGGGTTCACGTGCGGAGTTAACTTGATTAATATTATAATATTTTTGGAACTCGTTTGGCATGACACATGGTTCATTTATACAGTAATAATCGATATTTTTCAAATTTATCAATAAATGTATAATTTTTCAAAAATTCTGTATAGCTTCACACAAAGTATATATACATATGTAGTGTTGATACAGGAAGACGTTCACAAAGAAACCGTTTCCAGTGGCCCCCTCCGATTTTGTTCGTTTTTGGATATGTTATTTTTCATTGAAACCTGAGTGACATGTATTTTTTTATCGATGGAAAATTGGTTTGAAAGGGTGAAATCAACCCTTAGAGTTGGGCACCTCTAGCGGTAGTTTTGGACTTTCGCATATTTTCAGTTGAGATCTTTAAATGAAACCAATTGCAGAATAATGCTCATGGTGAATGACAAAAAATGTATTTTGTTCGATTCTGATGGGGTGAAATTATAAAAATTTATAGGGGTTGAAAGTTGCAAAATTTGTATAACAAAAAAACTATCCACCGTATTATAATAAAACTAATTGCATTTGAAAGAGCTAAAAGAAACGAAGAAATACGTGTCTCTGCGCTTTACGAAAACCCTCGTTTAAGGGGTGAACTACTGAACTTTTCAATTATTACAAAATTCTGTTTATGCGTTACTTGAGGAGTTTACTCGCTTCAATAACGTTCAGTTGCATTTTTTTACAAAAACCACCCCTTTGCATTCTGACCACAGTCTGGCAGTATTTCGCGTACGCTCGCCAAGTCTTGTATTTCAAGAATTTTGAAGGTCGCTGAAATCGATTCTGTATTTAAAATGTCGAAATTCAAAATAGCAGATACCGTAAAAATACAGTTTTCCAATTTTCGTCATTTCGAGAAAATTGCAGAAAATGAAAATAGCAGGTGGCCACAATTGACATACAACAGCTCTTTATACCATTTGAGAAGTTCAATAATTCTTCATGCGTAAAAGCAGGCAAAATATAAATGTCTTATAGGTTTTAATTTTGTTTGCTTGCTGCTCTCCACGAGATTAGCAATTTCAATTCGCGCTCGAAACTCTTGTGGTCAGTTTAATTGTTATAGTCGTCGTGTGTAGCCAACCTTCGATCGATTTTCGTAAGTCTTAAGTGCAGTGTTTGAATATATTTGCCATCGATTACAAATAATCAGGCATTTAAAAGTAAAGTACATTAAATGCTCTTTTGTAGCAAAGATCAAGGTTAATCCGATGAATCTTATAGACTATTTCAACAGCAACAGTTCAAGGAATGAATATTCCTGAAACGTCCATAGATGTTGGGGAAATACAATTAAAAAATAGTTTTTAAGGCATATTATTAAATGCAATGAAAAAATACACTCGTGTAGAAACAGTGGAAAAGAGTTTTCTAGATTTTAAAGAACCGTATAAGAATATAGTAATGGAAATAATAGAAGATGAAGAATGGACACATGCAATTCCACAACCTAAAACTGCCTCCAGACGTATGCATTAGTGCCGAAGAAGATTTATCTTACGAACAGCAATTGATTACCGGAGATTTGGAAAAAAAAAGAAATTTGACCATAGAAACTGACAGATAGAATTTTAACAAAGTAAAATCTGTTCGACAATTCAGACATTGGGCTCATTATTTAAATATAGGTGGGATGTATAATAAAAAATTTGCTGGATTTTGCGGTTTTACGTTACAGAACTTTTGAAATTTGCTATTGATGCTGGTTTAACGGTCCACGATAACGATTTACGAAGGTGGACCTTACAAGCAGAAAAGGAGAGAAGACTTTCGGTTCAAAGCATCTGAATTTTTGGTGAGATTGCTTGAACATGCCCGTCGTATTCTGTCAAGGAAAGTTAATGAATTCATTTCCAGAACAATGATTGAAAATGCAGAAATTTTAAGAGAACAAGCCGAAAAATTTGTGCGTAATAAAAAGCAAAATATAGAAATATACGGTTTATCGAATGTATATAATTCAGACGAAAACGAAAATTGTTTCGAATTTAGTAGTCGAAGAAGAAAAGCAGGTGGAATGTCTTGCGCAGTCCGTTTCTTCTACTACTCACAGTTGTACCATTCAGCCGGCTATATCAGCTGACGGAAGGCTTTTTTCTCCCTTTTTCTTGGGTCTAAAAGAACCAACCAGTATATTCGGTCCAGCAGTAGAATGGACATTGTTTAGACCAGATAATGTGTACGTAGGAGATTCGAAGTCTGGCAAAGTTACTTTAGGTATAATTACGATTATCCTATTTTTCACTATTATTTGCGTGCACGTGTCGGAAAATAGTATACAAAAAATGTATTTTATTTCATACGTTGAGAATATTTCAAAACTTGGTTGCAACATGTTTTCTTCCCAAACGCTTGTTCAAAAAGCATACGTGATGCATCGTCTCCGAATATAAATG
The DNA here is from genome assembly GCA_030142615.1 of Syrista parreyssii. Taxonomy (NCBI): domain Eukaryota; kingdom Metazoa; phylum Arthropoda; class Insecta; order Hymenoptera; family Cephidae; genus Syrista; species Syrista parreyssii. The sequence continues at coordinate 271,829 of JARQTG010000203.1, forward strand.
TTACATTGAATATTATACCTAAGGGTAGGTGCGAACGAAAAGATTCAACGTTGATTTGACGTTTATGGTTTTAGAGTATGGAAAAATTTCGTGAGACATTTCTCTGATAGTGTTTTAATAGTGAATTATGATATTAATTTGCATTTGAGAAATAATATTATTAAATTGTAATCTCTGACTAATCAGTTATCATCCTCGCGATAAGTCAATCTATTCAAGTATTCTTGGTTCGACAGTGGTTAGACGGAAGTGAAGCCCGAAAGATTTGACAATCCTGTGAATTTTGGTTTTGGTGAAGCCTGTAAATCTCATTGTCAAATCTTATGAAGCAATGACATTGCGGTTATTCGGTGTTCTTGGCGTAAGAAGCCATTGTGGTTTAAACATTGTTTAGACGATTGCCATTATTGCAGTGGTTATAACGAGTAATGAAATTTATATTACATCAAATAATAAGTTGTTGTTATTCTAAATTTTATCATATTTCTGTAATTTTTTAGGAGATAATTTATGTAACGTTTGATTTTATAACTAATTAAATAAAAGATATAGCAATTCTATACGCATACATTCCATGTGTGTTAGTCATGTCGGCTATATCATCCTCGTCATTTTGAATTTTGAAACTGAAAGTCCAGAACCGATTTGAGCGACCTCCAAAACTTTTGGAATACAAGCGTACGGAAAGGCAACTTTAAGCAAGATAATGCGGTTTTAACGAAAATTTGGTTGAGTATGTATGTACAGGGGTAGTTCACCCCTTGAACGAGGTTTTTTCGAAAAGCACAAAGACACATATTTCCTTCCCCTTTTAGCTCTTTTAAATGCAATTGGTATCACTAAAATACGACGGATAATTTTTTGTTATAAAAATTTTGTAATTTTCAACCCCTACACATTTTTATAATTTCACCCCATCAGAATCGAATAAAATGCACTTTACGTTATTCGCCATGAGCATTATTCGCCAATTGCTTTCATTTAAATATCTCAACTGGAAATATGCGAAACTGCGAAACTCCCGTTGGAGGTGCCCAACTCTGGGAGTTGTTTTCACCCCTCAAAAAAATACGTGTCACTTGGATTTCATTAATGACTGACGCATCCAAAAATGAACAAAATCGGACAAGGATACCGGAAACGTTTTCCTTGTAGGTGTCAAGTGGCGACCTCTTAGATGATAATGAAAATGAAAAGGCAATCCTTACCATAATTCCTGCTGACTAGTTGCTTTATGTCGATGTTCAGGATATGCCGGAAAAAACATTCATCTTACGACTTACCTTTTTATAAAGACTTATAGATATTATTATCTGGCTTAGCCTAATTTCTTAACCTCTATCTTACTCTTTGCTGACTTGGTGAATAAAGTGAACGACTCACGGAGCACTGCGCTAGTAATAGTTACAGATGCTCTCATAAAACGAGTCATGATTGGCTGCAATGCCATGTGACTCTCATCGATACTCATGGAGACATACAACCAGTAGAGGGATAAGGATGCTCATGAGGGTTAACCTAGTGACTCTTAAATGGCTATATAACTCCGATCACATCATTACTATCAAATAGCGTAAGACTATGTAACACAGATTATTTTTAATAAATATACATCGGTAATTATGTAATAGAATAGTGGTCGATAAGAAATTATTTAATTTAAAGAATAATCGTACGTATTTAATTATGTTATGTAATGATTTGTACGTAATGTATATGAATTTTGAATAACAGAATAACGAATCACATATGCGGTATGTACAATACAATAATTAATTGTATTTACGTCGACTACTATAATTTAATTATGTAAGGTAGGGGAGACTGGTGTCGGTTGAAACACGGTGTCGAATAAAATGAAACCATTTAATCTGCCATCTATTGCAGTGAATAAATTATAATTGCCCGGTCCAGCTAGGTCGGGTAACTTTATAAGAATATTCTGCTAGGGTCATCGGCAATATTAATTGAGACATACTTTGTTTGTGTTTCAACCGATACCAGTCTCCCCTACTTCTTTGATAACACCATACTTTGTATCAAATGTTGGTTTTGATACTTTTTATAGGATGAATAATTCAAATTATTATACAATTAACGTAGATATGCAGAAGTCTGGGATTGATCCTTGAATTTCCATTTAGGATTTTTTAATTAATTATAACAACGATAAATGCTGTGTATTTTCTTGCTTTAATTAACTGTCCTCGAAATCTGTCGTTGCATGATGACTAAATGAAAAATAAATGCAGCCAACTTATTTTGCAATGGTGACAAATTTATGCAAAATTTTCTGGCAAATTGTCTTTCGCTAGAGATTTACGAAATTGTTGGTTCCGAATAAATTGATGTTGTAATGGCAAATTAATTCTTAGCAAAAACAGTTTTACTGATGTATTTAACATTTTTTTTTTTTTTTTTTTTTTTTTTTTTTTTTGCGGAAGGAGAAAGTAGAGGGCGCTTTCTTTTTAGCACAGATACCGCAAATACTAAAATCGGACGTTTCGTGTTTTACGATCAAATTTAATATTTTCAGGAACCCCTCGTTCTGAACGAATGTCGTAAAGTGTCGAATTTTCGACACCTGTACACTGGCAAACTTTATCCTACAACCTGATGAATACTCATTAGAAAGCTGTGATTAAAGAAACTTTTACGCGTCCACATATTTCTCCCCGAAAAAGAGGGACAAGTTAAATTCATAAACTACCCCAGATTCCACATGATATCCAAGAGTCGTTTTTACGGCATATAGTGGGAATAGACGTTGTACTTCATACATCTTCAGGATGACTTTTTTTGTATACGTTTCCTAGACACAGCAGTTAAATTTTATATAAATAGTGTGAATTAATGAAAGTTATTACGAATTGAATTGAATCAATTTAACAATTGTTATAATCGCGCAGAGAATTATTAAAGTTGATTGATTTTCATTCATTGGCAATAGCCATCACTACAGTTATGTGGTCCAGTCATAGAAACGAATAATGTTTTCTCTGTGTACGGTGATAATCATTCTATATTATTGTTATCGTTGACTTAAAAAACTTTTATCAAAATCTTGGACTCGAATAACATCGTCCTAAAAAATCATCCTCATCTGATAAGTAGGTGAATGAAATCTGTTAGTTAAATTCCACGCGAGTCAGAAGACGAAGCAAAATCATGAAACGAATGAAAATAATAAATATTCATCGACTGCAAGAAAAGAGCAGATTCTTGGTCGTGTTGAGGTGGGACAGACATTAAATGCCGTGGCAAAAGATTTCGGAGTCCACGTAAGTTAGACATAAGGACTAGACTACGTAAGAAAAATAATGATAACGGATGTTTTAACCAAGGAGACAAATTTTAACGACTTAAGTTTAATATTATTAGCAGATGGGTGCAACGTTGGCCCAAGTGATTTATCATTAGAACAGCGTCCGCGAGCTGAACAACCGCGAGTCTGGACGCTAATAGAAAATTATATTGTTAATATAATGAAGAAAAAAAGATTCGACATAGTTTTGAATTTAGTGATGGAATTAAACGTTCGGTGAATACATTGACCCTAGTAGTAGCAAGGACTACTCGAAATCGTATACATCAGGCACGATGAGACAATCGGCACCCGACTTTAAAGATATCCATGAATTGAAACCACGAAGAACAGACTTTGGCCTTGCAGCATGTTCGTTGGAAAAAAAAAAGTGAACAAGATCAGTTTTTTTTAAATGACAGTTTTTCGCACTGATATCATCGTCAGATATCTTTATGGCAAAGACCCTGCATGCGTAATCTGAATAAATCCAGCAAAATAATATTGGCTTTTTAGCGTCTTATATCCGTTGCTGGATTTGGAGAAATATTATCCACGTTATCTCATACGAGCAGCTACGAATATGTAGAACTATTGCGACATGTTGTTGTTCCAGCTGTCTAGTGCATTTTATTAGAAAACATTGAAATAGTTGAAGTCCATGATAACACATTGTTAAAAACTGACTGAAATACAAAATGACGTCAAAGTCTTGAAATGACTTGTGCTTGATTTCAATTCTATGGAAAATGTATGGGCACAGATTTTTGGAAATTACACTTTAAAGATGGGGCGGAATTACGCAATAGGCCAATGTGTTTTAATAATTTATCTCATCGATGCTTCGAAGATGAACACAGTTCTGGGCGTCAATAGCGATGTTACGCATTAGTAAAATATATTTATGTTTAGTAAAAAATAAATCTAAATTAATCGTGCGTACCAATATTTACTATTCGAATTCAAACATGACGATAGTAAGGGAGGTGGGCGTCGATTACAGCACGGGGCAATTGTAACAGAGAATACAAAAGCATCACCTTTTACGGTCTCTGTTACAATTTTTGCCTGCTGCAATTGACCCCTGCCTCCCCAATAGACAGTATAGTTTGATTGTCATCGTACATAAACAATAGGCAGATGCGTTCCTAAAAATTTTCGTTGATCATCCCCAAGGCCTGTAATAAATTTGACCGTACGAAACACACAGGCCACATGTGTTGACCAATTTTTTATTTTTCTGTTAAAAACTTGTAATGTGATCATCAGCAGTAATCGCGCAATTTTTTTTTTTGTTTTTTCCACAAGTCCAGTTTTGATAAATGAAAATTAAGAAAAAAATGAAGTTTTCTCACTTCTTCCATCATATTATAGAAATCGTCAAAATCGAAAGAATATTTGCCGAATTGCGAATCTGTTCAGAAATTTCGACAAGTCTAGTTGAACGGACACTTTGGTGAGCGAATCGATTTAAGATTCGATATTCGTTCTCTTTGAAACACAGTATTTTACTAGCATCCAATACGTAAATAATAATGGTAGCTATTTGATATATTGCCAATTGAATACAATATACATGTCACAATGGGACATAGAATGTCAATGTTATATGACTTTATTGCAAAATACTATTTTAACGACGAGTTCATAACGACAAATCCATTTCGTCGCAGTATTTGAGTGATATTCGTCATCCAAAGACACATATGTACATACATGTATGCACGCATCTGTTTCGTTGGATACGCACTTGCCCAAAAATATTTAATGTTTATACCGCAATTGTATATAATATATACTGTTTATTTCAATAGATACGTCAACTTTTGCTTGAATTCTGAAATCAATTGCAACGCACTCTAATTTCTGTCAGCTAATCATAAATTATTACGTAAAATTGCGTTTTATCGTTATCAGCAAATATTATCGGCCGTTTGCAACGCGCTGAAACTTATGATCGCCATTATACGCCATCTTCGTATCATCGATGGTACAAATCCAAATCTAATTTTTCCAGGTTCCCGGCTACTAATTGTCTGCTGATTCAAAATCAAATGAAATACCGTATACATATAATTTAATTTTGAACATTTCATAATAACCGTATATGAAATTGTTCACGTAAGTAGAAGGAAAGATCTTTCTGTCCCAAGGAACATAAACGTCCATGACTTATATGCTTAGTAGGAATACGGATAAATACGCGATAGATTCTGTTCCTTAATTCGTTTTCAAGCGACCGGGCAGACGTGTGCGTTTCTTCCTGCAACTGGTGCTTGAAATAATAACAGTTATGACAAAAATAAATGACGTCCATAAAGAAATTGTTCCTGTACTGGATTGGCCGTTTTAGCTGAAAGATGGAACGGAAATGGGAATACCGAGGGAGCACATTCAGAAATAATAACATCAGGAACAAAGAGAGGTAACGAGAGATGGATAGAACTGCTAAGAAGAGGGTACAATGGGCAGATTTATTTTGAATAACTTTTCGTATCTAATTCGAATAAATATGAGGGTTAATTTCCAAACGGTATAAACTCATTGTTGCCGATTTAAAATCTCGAGCAAGATAATGTTACCCTTGTTATGATACGAAAAATTGTAAGAAATTAAGATAATACTTGTATTAATTTTGGGTTTCTGCAACTTAGTTTTATACCATTTATACAGGGTACGAAGCAAACGTAAGATGAAATTCACTCCAATATACCTCGCGTGTACAAAGTTCTTTCTGTGAAGGATCGTCTATATAGGATTCCACAGCCAAGAATGAAGATGAATCTACGTGATTTCGCTTTTCAAATATATTTACCATATACGTATATTGTAACGTTCTCGATAGTGCAATTTCGTACGGTCCTTATGAGTGTGCGAAATGGGATGCAGGTAAGTGCTCGGTGCTGGAGATTTTAAGAACTTAGGCGACACAGGATTATACGATAATATAATATATAACATAAAATCAAATAAATTTATTAAAATTGTGGATAAAAGGTATAACAGAAAATGATCCAAGTAAATGATGGTTGTCAATATACCAGAGTGGGTTGAAAAGTTTTGAGCCTAACATAGAAATAATTTTTTTTTCGGTCAAACTCACTTTTATTTTTCAACATAGTCTCCTTTTAAGACGTTAACTTAGCTCCAATCGCTTTAACCCGTCCAAATAGTAGTTGGCGTCTTGCTCCGTGAAATAGACATTTAGGGATGTTATGACTTTCTCGTTCAATGAAAATCTTTGTTATTCGAGGCCAACTTTTGAGTTTAGGAACCAGAAAAAAGTCACTAGGGCTGGAGGTCTGGTGAATTCGGTGGGTGGTCAATCGGTTCGAACTGCAATTCGTGAATTTGGCTATGGCGACAACCAAAGTGTGAGACGGTGCGTTGTCTTGACGGAACAACACTCTCTTGTTGTTCAAATACGGCTGTTATTTGCCTTTAGCTGGTTAAGTAATGACGCGTACTAGTTTCCCCTGATTGTTTTACCATTTTCAAGATAGTCGATAAACACAATGCCATGACTATCCCAGAAAACAGTCGCCAACACCTTTTCGGCCGATGAAACTGTCTTTGCCTTCTTTGGAGCAGATTCACCCTTCGCAATCCACTGTTTCGACTGTTTCCTCTTCTCAGGAGTGTAGTGGTGAACACAGGTTTCACCTAACGTTATGAATCGAAGCAAAAATCCTTCTGGTTTCGCTTAAATCGCTCCAATCGTCCCTTGCAAATGTTTGTCCGAACGCATTTTTGATCCAAACTGAGCATGCGCGGCACCCAATGTGCAGTCCACTATTCTCATGTTCAATTCTTCGTGCAACGTATGATAAACGCGTTCCTTTAATATGCCTACAAATTGTGCCATCTCTCACATTTTGATTCGACGGTCATCAAGTACCAATTGATGGATTTTTTCAATGTTCTCGGTGGTCGTGGCGACTGTTGGTCGTCCCGAACGTAAATCGTCAGCCAAGCTGGTACGACCACGTTTAAACTCAGCCGCCCATCTTTTCACAGTGGCAGATGACGGATCAGAGTCTCCGTAAACAGCATTGAACTCGGCTTTAATTTTCGCAGGTATTGCCTTTTAAATGCAAGTATTCAATCACAGCACGATATTCGACATTTTTCCATTTTTACGAAAACACTGATATTCACTGATGTAAACGTCTGTCGCACAACTGAAACTGCAAAATGGCTGAAATTTTCAGAGGATCTTTCAAAGCATAAATAGTCGCAGTACTGAAGTGGTGACGAGTTCCTGTCGAGGCTCAAAACTTTTCAATCCATCCTCGTAAATATCGGTACGGTAGGAAAGATTTGTCAGAGGAACATCTTAAATTTGTTATTGTCTATTCCTAGATCTCTCTGTCCTGTCCTTGTGAGCAGAGGATACGCCGGTATTAGCAAGGTAACCCCCTAGTGGCGCTGTGCTTAACTAGTGGCTACGGCACTGTGTGTAAAATGACTAATCACGGTGAGGATAATAGATTCAATTCAAAATGGTGCCGAATGAAATCTAGAAGAGAAATCGTATGTATCTCCTCGTGACTTCGATAAATATTCCAGCAATTACAGTTCGGCTCGATAGCATAAGCTAATTACTGAACTGCGGCAAATTTGATATATTACTGTTTTATCCCAGAGGGCAAAAGGCGAGCGAAAGACACTTTACGAAATTTTAATATGGAATTGCGTCATCCTTTCCGACTTAACTCATGCTCACTTATTTGTTGGGTATTTTTTTACTTTAAGAATGAATTAGTTAAATTGACTTTCATGATTCTATTTAACGAAATAAAATGATAGGTATATAACGGTAGGTGAACGAGAAGCGTTAATCATCTATTGGAAATTATTGATATTGAAATTTTCAAAAGATCTTTCAAAGCATAAACAGTCGCAGTACCGAAGTGGTGACGAGTAGTATGTAATACTATCTTCTTCTCGAGGCTCAAAACTTGTCGACCCACCCGCGTAAATGTCGGTACTGTAGGAAAGGTTTGTCAGAGAAACCTCCTAAATTTGTTATTGTCTATTCCTCGATCTCTCTGTTTTATCTTTGGAGGTAGACGTATCCTCTACCCCAGGCGTATCAACTGTCTTGGTAAGGTAGCCCTAGTGGCACTGTGCCTAACTAATGACTATGGCACTATGTGCAAAATTGACTAATCACGCCGAGGCTGATAGACTCAATAAAAAAATGGCGCTGATTGAAATCTACCAGAGAGATCGTATGGATCTCTTCGCGACTTTGACAAATTTTCCAGCAATTACAGTTCAGCAAAATAGCATAAGCTGAATGGCGACAAATTTAATACATCGCTGCTTTATCACAGAGGGCACAAGTCCGGCGAATGACACTTTATGAAATTTTAATATAGAATTGCATTATTCTTTCTGACACAAGTCACGCTTATTTACTTGTCGAACAGACTTCTGAACCAACTAACTAAATTAGTTTGAGAGACTCTATTTGACTTTGTAAAATGACACATGGATTCACGAAAAGCGTTAATCGTCTGTTCCAAATTGTTTATATTAATTGCCAAAGATCTACATTCGAGAGAGGTTTTTCCTCGGTTGGCCCTTGTTGACACTAACGGATTAGACTGATCGTGATTATCCCTGATTAGAGTTCTCGGTACACGAGTACTCAGAGGACTAGCCAAATTGTACCGTTAGATTATTGTTACGGCTCGGTCCTTCCGTACGTATATTGTTATATCCTGACCCACAGACACGATACTACACACTACGTACATAGCGTACATTCACAACACTACAATTTGTGACGTGGTGGAATCTTCATCCTCGGAGGGAATAAGTTTCCGGCGAGGGTGAGCAATGCGCAACATGTCCAGGCAGAATCCACATACCGCAAGGGCCGACCTAGACTGAAATCCGTACGCTCGGGAAAGCGTAGACTAACGCGTAAGAATACGTCGAACGGAAAGCTCAGTTGATCTCGTAAGGGGAAGAATAGCCAAATGACACCATGAGCGTCACTGAGCGTCCTTCGGTAGCTCCTGATATTCACGGGAATATACTATTCCGGATTGCAAATACCTGCAGCAAGTAACGATACTGTACACGGTATAATACGACGTTTATTCCTAAGCTGTCCCGTGCTGTGAGTGGCGCTACGAGTTTGGAAGATCGCGAACCTTCTCGAACATGCGCACTGTCATGCACCTCGTAGTCCAATCAGATCCGCGAATGAATCGACTTTGATAAAGCGCGATAAAATCTTCAATTGTTTAGTCAAACACGAAGAAATTGATCCTGGCATCTTTGGTTACTTTGGTAGTCGCGGTGCTATTTTGCGGAAGACGGGAATCGCATCCACTTCTACTCCGTCTTTGCAACTCCTGGCTGTCCTTCGGATCGTGAAGACGCTGGCCGCTTCTCCTACGTAATTGGATCTGTCGAGTGTTCGCTGCGGTCCTGACGTCCCTTTTCCTCGGCAGCACTTTGTCTTTCTCAGCGTCTTCATGTATATTTCATACACGAGAAACCGCCAGACTTTTGCCGTACTTCCGCGGCACTTCAGAGCTCCATGTCTATTTGTTCAGAATCGTAGAAACTACAACGAATCTCAGAACGAAGCAATTCGACCGGGGCGACTTTTTCATAAGAAACATACGATGTATTTTGGGAAGTGAATTACCCCGATTTTTTTGGTTTAACATAACGTTAAATACAGTGGTAATATTGTAGCATAATGTGAACAAATTATACAAGACTAAATATGAAAAGGTGTATCATTGGGAATACAGGGACATGTTTAAAATTCACATTTACATGATAATGCAGCCAACGAGAGGGCGACGTAAAAAAATTCAAGTATTTAATTTCAACTGCGCAGGGTATCAAAAATATGCAGCATATTGGTGGTCCTGTAAAGTCGTGTTGGTGGGATGATCAGGTGGTGTCTCTGTGGAAATGGTGAGCTGAGTGAAACGACAGAGATGGGAAATCCAAGTGTGTCAAGAGGGTGAAGTGTAGGAGAGGGAAGGCTTTCCAAATATATGAGACTGAAATGACTGTATGCAAATTCTTCCAGGTTGCTCGCAACCGTTGCGAATCGGCTACGGGTATATTACGGGAAATTAGGGTGGTAGAGAGTTCGGTGAAGACCCTTCAAAGAATACTGATGCTGCCTTTTTAAGCAGGACCGCCTGGAACAAGCAGAACTCGTGGGAATGTATTACTATATCGCTGGATTTTCAATTTAAAATGTCTACCGAACATTCATACGTGTAACGCTTGTTCAAATAAGAAATAACTTTGCTGAATGCCCGTCAGTCTGTTTAATGTTTCCTGTTTCTTACTTTCACTTACGGTTTCAGTTTATATTAAACGAGCCAATACTCTGCTTTTTATTTGCCGTGTTATACTCTGTTAAAATGCTGTATCATCTGTAGATCTTATTTTTCGAAGGATATTGGACATTTTGTATGCCTTATGTAAATATAGATATTGCTACTATCTCTCTCTTGTTACGGAGCCTGTAGTAATTTCATTGTTTCGTCTCAACGGATCTCAACAAGAAATAATATATACGTTCCGTCCTAATACCCCATCCTTCGTAAGATGTACCATTCATATCCCAAACCACAATAATTTTAATTTTGCAATGAATATTAGAAGAATATTTTAATTAAACAAATTTTTTAACCAAATCACTCAAATGGGGGAAAAATTGTTATACTAGTTCTGCATTGAGTGAGCAAAATAAAAACTACTCAATGCACTTAGAATAATATCTTGTTTCAAGACCAATTTGAAACCACTTTCATTTGAACAAACCATTGCTCGACCGACTTCTTACCGCATCTCTCTGGGGTCAGTTCTACATTTTTTTCATACGATTGTAATAGCTCATAAAATGATTCTGAATTTTTTGTACATTTTTTTTACAAATATTTTTCGAGCCATCATTTTTCAAAACATCATCTCCTTATAACTTTAATTTAATATAGATAAAATATTCAGTTTGAAATGAAATTTAATAAATAAATTATTTAAAAAATATATTATGAGAGTCATACATTTTTTTAATAGCTTTTTCTCATTAAAATATATTGACAGAAAGCTTGATGTCTAGGGCGTCTATGGTAAAAACTATTTATCGTATAATAATGGAGAAATCAATGTTCGAGAGTAGTTGTGTAGCGTCTGTCTAGGTTTAACTGGGCTGCTCTGTGTTTAAATGTGGTCGCCACGGAAAAACAATACGGGCAATATCGTGCGAAAAATGTTCAAATTTTCAATACCACTTTAAATTTTTGTTACACGCCATTTTTTCAAAAAACACATACCAGTTCGTAGTTTATACATTCGTTCACTTATAACAACTTCTATTTAACAAGATGCTAATAGCTGCTATTCGCGTAGAATCGAAATATTTTGAAAATATTCTAGAAATATTCCTATGAAAAGTTGCAACATTGCGAAAATATTTTGAAACCGATGAAAAACAATGCTGAAATATTGTAAGAATCTTACTATGTCCGCTCAGAACGTGGCTTTAGTCGAGACGAGATGCGATATTTTAATTGCTTGACAATTAATTTCGCTAATCGGACAACAACTATTTTTAGAATAAATTCCCTAGGACATGTTAAATCTTGGTGTGAAACATTTGGAAATATTTCGAACAGAATTAGAAACTGTGATATTCACAAATATTTCTGCAACAATAAAATATTGCAAATGTTTACAAATATATTGCTGGAATATTTTTTGCTACGAAGTTACAAACCACGTGCTGTCAAAAGGTTAGATTCAACCACCAACCGTGATGATGTTACTTACACTTAGTACTACACAATTGCCACCCATATAATAAACGTTACAAAGCATTATGATTTCTTTACGAGAACAATTATTATTTGCCAGTATTAAATAATTATGAAAAAATATTACTTGATATATTTTCATAATTCTTTGCAGAATTTAACAAATTATATACGTTAGGTAAAAATTGAGTATATTACATAATTAGGTATATTTGACTTCAACCAAACCACCACACTGCAATTACAGTAAATAAGGTGTCAAAGGATATCATTGAATGGTATAGGGCAAAAAAGCTTAGTCTAACCTATAGATTCTCATGTCGACAGCTCGATAACATATACGAGACCATGTCTAGGTTTTCTAAAAAAAAGATTACCAACACCCAGAATAAAAATCAAAAGATACTAGATTACTCTAAATCAATAGAAATATCAGACTCAGAGGTTAGTTTAACTCGAAGAATATTAATGTCGAGTAGCGACATGAAGCATTACAGCGGTGTACGAACCAGATGAGGTTCCTGTCTCTTTCAGACCTGGTTGCAATCTTGATCACACTTATCACACAGAAAACTACGAAATTCGGTGTAAGATGGAATCACAGAAGATGAAGAAAAATCCAACCAATATTCAGGATCCCATAACACCATTCGCGGTGGAGCCGAGTTCAGAGGCAAGCGTGCTTTCAATTTGGGATTTATTATCGCCTTACGACTTGAGGTGTTCAGAATCCCTGAATAGTATTTCTAGGCACTTATAAGTGCGACTGGGCGACGTTGAGTGCCGCTAAAAGTTATTGGCCACTTTTTCCATTCACGAGATATAACGAGCGTCGGTTTCCACCTACCCATGCGTATCGCTCTACGCATTTCCTATTCTTACGGATCCGAGGAATGGTAGTACTGTGACGTAATGGGTAATGACTGATTGTCCCTTTCTTACCATATCGTATGCTTCTCGTACTGAATTCGACAAATCAGTACCGTGAGTTACTTATGATTTAGTATCGTGTAATTTTTTAATATTTTTGTTACCTATTTTCCCTCGAAACGCTCTTATAGCTTTCGCTTTTAGTTTTTATTGTGCTCTTGTTTTTTAAAATAAATACGTTCGTTCATCGTATCGTCTAGTAATTTTACCAGCGTTACTGAACATCCCTCGTGTCTTGTTTGAAGCCTTTAAGGAATTTTTAGCAACTGGTCCTAGTATTTTGTTACTTTTCCAGAAGTGTATTTGCCAGTAATTCAAAAGTAAATAAAATAGATGGCTGATAAAAGACAAGATCCTGATGGCTTCTACCATCACCGATCGAACAACCCACAAATCAAACAGAGATCATAAAGAAAGAACGTAGTGGCAGTTTCTCACCAACTAATCATTAAGAAATATCCTCGGCAGAAGAAATTAAGTGTCGAGCTCAGACTCGCAGAGAGATAAATGAGTTTCATCAGTTAAATCCTCTAAGTGCAAGTGAGCAAATCCTCTTAAACCCCTCAGCAATGCTCCAATTCCACCATAGCTAAACATCGTTTTCTGATTGGCGATAAAGACCAAGAATTGCACATAACAGATACGCTTCAGTTGATTGGAGGTTGAAACTACATGCAGTTGGCAATAAATATTAAAAAATGATTGATCGTGAGTCACTTCAAAGCCAAGATATCAGACAACTCTACTTTTCTCAATGGATACTTATCATAGGGGCATAGCAATGCATCTTGGAACTGTTGTCTGCTACTGAGCGTAGAGAAAATATAATTCTTTTTCAGGAGGCATCGGGTGCCTATTTGAAACAAGAAAGAGTTTCATTCAGGATCCTTGTCAGTCTCCTGCGCCTGGAAGAGTTTCGCCTCACCAGAGATATCATGATTCTACAGTTTAATGACTTAGTAGGACTTTGCGCCTAGTTAAGCAAGAAAAAGGTGTACACAGTCCGACATTAATGGTCCGTGTAAGGGAAACCCTCACCATTTGAAAATAAAATCAGCAGTAATTGTATTCTAGAACGGAGCGATACTTTATTACCAATGCTTCCATACTGCCGGAATGTAATGATGTTCAGCCGTTTGTTGCTCCGATCCTGAACTGAACAAATCTAAATAGCATTATGTTCCGCGACGAAACTTGTGACTATTTTGTTTCACTCGTCAAAATATAACGTTAGGAAACGATATTTCCTTCAATTCGAGAACGAAGAGAAACTCCTCGACAACGCGGTCTCTGCTTTTATATGAGAACAACAAACAGCCTGTTTTTGTTCTAAATTAAATGGATCAGAAGAAAACTGAACATCGTCCCAGGCCACTGATTTCAAGCATAGTCGTGAAGTTTGCAAAGAATTAAAGTTACGGACTACGTTCTACGTTTGACAATGTTGCTCAGCATTCTAGTAATAGTGAAATGTCATTTACTTTGCCATTAAGCAGGGCCAATGAAGTCTTGCTTTATTGAGTGAGTAGTAATGTGAGTGTCAATGATGTCGTGGAGTAGAGATCATTGGTAAGCACCAAGCGACTTCCACCTTCGGTCCAGAACGTCGTTGATGCTCAATGTACACACCCCGACATTAATGATCCGCGGAAGGGATACTCCCACCACTTGCAAATGATATTCCCTCTACTATTAAAAATCCCTCTCCAAGTCTTTCCATGCACTTCTCCTACCATTACTCACTTGCTATAGTAAGCAATTAAATTCTTTAATGTCTCGAATCGTTGGATACGAAACGATTGTAATAGAGAACATTGATAAACATTCGAGAGCGAGAGAGACCGACAAATAATTGCTAGTGCAGAAAACTGAGAGATCGGAGGTGCCTACGTTTCTACTGACGCCTCACTCTGATTGGCCAACTTTAAACGGCTCTAGCTTAAAAGCTAAGCACCTCTCAACAAAGGAAAGGTCATCTTCGTGATCAGCGATGTCCCCCCAAACACCACTGTACCACGGTGGTAAAGCAATTTTGGGAAACCTTGTATATCTGAATTCTGTATCTTTCATCTTTCTCGTGGTCCATTCGAAAGAATTCCTTGTTATTTTTTTTTTTCTGTCTCATCTAGTTAATTCTTGTGACTTTTGCTTTTTTTTCTCTCAAGTCATTCGGTTTTCCTGTATTTCCACAGTAGCTACTGCTTTATTATCTGTATTTTTTTACTTACTAACTTTTGTGCTTATCACTTTTATTCCGTATTCGTTTCCTGTTACAGTTTCATTTCGTTCATTTTTTTTATAATATAGCTGTATAATATCTTGAATTAAAACTTTTTCCAATTCAATATCATTGTCTAAAGTTTGTTGTTTGTTTTTAGGTTTTTGTCAATCTTGATGTATTTGTTAATTTTGTTCGTGACTTTTTTCAGCATGTTGTATTTCCTATTGTTTCTGTGGTTGGTCTTGCCCTTGCTGTCGATTTCATTCCTTTTTCATTAAACGAAATCTTAATGTATTACATATTTGCGTAAAACATCTTTTAAACTCGTTCCTACTTACAATTAGTTTGTAACCTTTTTTCGGATTTTCTTAGACACTGTGACGTTAATTTATGACGTCACAAAAATCCCGAGATGATACTGGCGTGCTTATGACCACGGGACGCAGTAACGTCCCTCGGGAAAATAAAATCCGACTGTACCGGCCAAGAACTCCAGGGTCCCGATTACTCAATAAAGAGATTAGGCTAATTTTTGTCCATGCGATTCATCGAGCCACCGTCACGTCGAGAAAAACCACCTACAGGAAGAGCCACACCTTCTTCAGTATCGCCAGAGGAAAGCCGCCTAAGGTTACGCCAGGGAGCGTGGAGAAACGCCAACACCAGCAGACGCCTCCACCCCGCTACAGTCGGCCCCGAATAAAGTAGGGAGCCGACTAGAGGAGAACATCGTCATGGACTACCATACCGTCTCGTCAGTCCCGGTACCGGTGCCCTACAGAAGGCACCCGTACCGAAGAGGGAGCTCAGGGAGCTACCCTAGGCCAAGGAGCTGCAACCCTTCGCCACAACTACGTACCGTCAACTCAAGACCGGACTTCCGTCAGCTATCCGCTACAACCTGGACGCCAAGAAGACACGGCGATGCGCCTAGTCGACCGTCCATACGTTCCAAGTCTCGCGAAAAGGCGACGTACGCCACTGTATCGTGCGTAGACTATAAGGGAACTTAAATTTCGGACCATCCTTCCAGTATCGTACTTGTACGATTCGTAGGAGGCCCTGGCCAATGCCTACTCTTAAATAGAGCATCCCGCGTCGGGTAGTTTTAAAATAATCTCGTATCGTACGATAATTTAACGAATTAGTCCATTGGCATGTTTCGAATATTAGCGCGTAAGCCGTGATTGGCCGCAGGCTTCCGCGTAGGCGATTGGCCCAGTGGGCCGTGCTAGACCCACCGCGAGGGAGCTAGAGGGAGCTGGTTCCGACCGGTGAGAACTAGAACAGTCGAACGACGCTCTTGCGTTGACAGCCGTCTTGGCCGGTGGTGAAGTGGAAAAGTCAAAAAGGAGAATAGTATCGCCTCAATATCGACTTTGTATCGTTCACGGTAAGCGTTTTGGCGCCCAGAGGACGAAATCTTTTATACTCTGCGCGTAATATTCCAGACATGTCGTCTATATCGAAATTATCCTCCCGGTTTCGGCCGAGGCGAAGATCGCGTACCGCCAGAGAAAAAGATTCCGTGTCTTAGCGTGAACTCTTATATTATTTTCTATTATTATTAGTGTTCTTAATGTTCTCGGTGATCCTGTAAAGTTATCGTAAGAACTCCTCAACTACGCTTCTCGTACGTTCCGGATTTAGAATCTTCCGTTAATATCTCGCTATTTTCTTTTCTTTTATTCTCATTGCCGACTATCATATTTTCTGTACCATTTTCTTTTCTATTATTATTGCGTACCTCTACTCTAGCCATCTGCTGTTCAAGTCTGTCCGCTACTCGATTCCTTCTGTCTAGTTTGCGTAGCGTGAATTATACCTATCGTTGCCTTTTCGGAAAAACGTTGTTTCAAGCCGTCGAGTGTCGACGTTATCGGTGGAATAGCAGCGCGAGGGCCAACCTACATATGTACGTATCGAGTCCTATAGAGACTAGCAGTAGAGTATAGCGTATTCTGAATTCTTTCGTTTAATTTCACGTGTCCCGCAAGGACTTTGTATAGCGTGTAGAATTGCCTCAGTGTGTTGTATTCCCGTGTCCCGTAAGGGAGCTTGTTTCGCGCGATATTCCTCTCTTATTTATTTTCTCGTTTCGTCAATTCCTAATTAATTTTACTACTGTTGAATAAGTCCCAAATAAAAGGGCCGATTGTTATAGTTGTTACATATCTCGTGGTCTCTCAATCTACCTTCTTTTACCATCTGTGCGTTCCCTGCTCCTCTACCAATTTCTTTCCGTCTTTTTCCGACTAGTCGGAGTCCTCTTAGTTTCCTCGGGAATTTCGTGAGTCTCGTGACGCAACGGTGCGTCTGGCGCCCATTTTTGGCATTTGCAAGAATTTCGGTTCTTTGATTCCCGTTCCCGGGAAAACTTTAGAGTATCGTCTCTTATATTTGTGACGCAGTTGGGTTGCCTTGCTATGAACAACCAATTCCGGAAAATAACGTCACAACGCATACTGTAACAAACCATAATTATGGATAATTATTATGTTGCACAATTAAATTATTGTACGTGAAATGTAAATTAAATAGGATATTGGTATAAACGTGATTTGGAATTTCATTCGTTCCCTTTCGTCGAGTTCTTGTCATTGTAGCAAGATTTTCTTCTCCTACTAGAATCTTCGACATTAATTAATATGTTAGGTGCCCAGACAATAGTTCATGAATTTATACGGACTAGAAATTGTAATGGCGTTGAAAATTGTGGTAATTGTAATTCTAACATGTACGTAATAATTTTCAATTTTTCTGTTTTTAACATATTTTCGGGTTCACTGAAAGGTACTACGACACCATGTAGTACACTTACCGTTACCAAACGGTGTACACAGTATAGCAATACCGATAAACAAATTAAAATGTGTCTGTTTTTATATAAAAAATGCTTGTGACGAATTTTATGTTGAATCAATAAATCAAGTAGAGTTTGAATAATGACAAACAATTCGTCTAATTCCGCTAGATTAACAGTTATAGTTATTTATCTGAATAATTTATTATAACTCATTTCATTTACGAAAGCAAATTACAATTGTACAATTGTAAATGTACATTCTATATTGTAACGGTACAGCTTAGCTAGGTCTCTCAGTACTCGTGTACTAAAAGTGCATTGATCAGGAATTATCACTAGAAGCCTAATCCGCTGATATCAACAAGAGTCGACAGAGGAAATAGCTCTCTCGAATGTACATCTTTCTCAGTCAATATCAATAATTTCCAATAGATGATTAACGCTTCTCGTTCACCTACCGTTATATACCTATCATTTTATTTCGTTAAATAGAATCATGAAAGTCAATTTAACTAATTCATTCTTAAAGTAAAAAAATACCCAACAAATAAGTGAGCATGAGTTAAGTCGGAAAGGATGACGCAATTCCATATTAAAATTTCGTAAAGTGTCTTTCGCTCGCCTTTTGCCCTCTGGGATAAAACAGTAATATATCAAATTTGCCGCAGTTCAGTAATTAGCTTATGCTATCGAGCCGAACTGTAATTGCTGGAATATTTATCGAAGTCACGAGGAGATACATACGATTTCTCTTCTAGATTTCATTCGGCACCATTTTGAATTGAATCTATTTTCCTCACCGTGATTAGTCACTTTACACACAGTGCCGTAGCCACTAGTTAAGCACAGCGCCACTAGGGGGTTACCTTCCTAATACCGGCGTATCCTCTGCTCACAAAGACAGGACAGAGAGATCTAGGAATAGATAATAGCGAATTTAGGATGTTCCTCTGACAAACGTTTCCTATAATACCGACATTACCATTGATATTTATTAATCACACACATTAAAGACTGTGATACCTTTTATCGATAATTTTGATACATTTAGTTGATTTTATGTTATCATGTAATCCCGTGTCGCCTAGGTTCTTACGGTCTTCAGCCCGAGCACTTACATACATCCCATTTCGCACACTTATTAGGAGCCTACGAAGTTGCACTATCGATAACGTCACAAGATAAATATAAAATAGTCAAAAATAACATGTGATAAATGTTTAAAAATTTGTTAGACTTTTTCTACATCTTTAGTGCACTTTCAATAGATCGTGTCTTATTAAAGACGTTACATATGTAATTAAGAAATCTTTTAAAAGTCTATGTGAGTTTTATGAGTTTCATACTTTAGATCTGATATTTAGCACAGATTTATAACATATATATATGATCAATGAAAGTCAATCTACACAATCAAGTACAGATTTAGCTAAATGATCGTTGGATCTTAAATAGTCCAATGATAGATCAACTTTTTTTACACGAGAAGTCGCTCGATTTAAATTTACTTGAAAATGTATGGACGAGAATATATTTTTGGATTGCTGCTCGTCAAAGAACGAGAGAAATTTAGCACGTGCCAATTTTCTAGAAAAAAGTACAAAAAGAATATTTGGAAAGGCAATAAGCTGTATAAAGTACTGAAAGTCCCTGCTGTTAATATTTTTTTAAAAATCCGTCACTGTATATTGTAACGACGCTTTTCTTGGCGTGGTTGACAAATAACTGGCACCCTACAAATCTAAATGAGAAATTAGAAAAAAAATTATTGTAGATTCACGACATTTTTGAGCGCCAGGTACAGAGAAGGTGTACCGCTAATTGTCTTTGATTATAACTCTTGGCCAG
This sequence comes from Syrista parreyssii, assembly GCA_030142615.1. Lineage (NCBI taxonomy): Eukaryota > Metazoa > Arthropoda > Insecta > Hymenoptera > Cephidae > Syrista > Syrista parreyssii. Next base: position 291,742 of record JARQTG010000203.1, read on the forward strand.
CTTGTATGTGTTGGGGTCAAGTATCGGAAGACAAACAGAAACTGAAAAATTAACTGGGGAGGTTCACCAAAAACTAACGAAATTATTTGATAACATATCATGCTATCGGAAACGGACCAGATTTATTTTGGAAATAAAAATGATGATAACAATCAGTACTATGAAATAAGATTAAGAAAGTGAAAGATAAATCGAAATTGAGATGGTGCAGAATGCAATTTTGACAATATTCAAATGATAACCAATAATAATGTTACCGCTGGAACAATGCAAATTAGAAACGCTACGGTACAAGACGATACGATGTGATAATAAGCGACAGTGACTCAAGATACCAGTGTGATAGGGAGACGATTCCGCAAGGCGTAAACTAAATGATTAGACACAAAACACTGGAATACAAGACAAAAGGAAGGCAGAAGACCAAACTTCCGTTTGCCACCGTATTAGCAATCCTCGGATTCATAGCGATCGCCAAAAGCGTAGAGCGACGCGTAGAAGAATACGACTTAGAGACAGCTCGGTTGGTCTTATTATTGAAAAGTATAGCCAAAATACCCCCGAGTGTCACTCACCGTTGTCCAGTAACTCCTAATATCCTCAGGAACACACTATGCTGGATTACCGGCTCCTCAAAGCGGCTAACGATACGATAATTATTAAATCCTATAGAAAACAGTGCTAGACGGTAACCCGTCTATCCTTGAAACAGACCACGCCGTGAGTAACGCTATGAATTTTCAAGATTGGGAACCTTTCAGAGAGGCGCGCTGTAATACCACCTCCTGGCCCAATCAGATTCGTTGTTACATCAGCTCCGCTAGCGAACTCGCGATCCTCAATTGTTTCGACGTTTCCGATGAAATAGATCGTAGCATGTTTTTCTCTTGTGGCCGTCGCAGGGCTGCCATTTGGAGGTGGGAATTTCATCCACTACTTCACCGTCGACGTACGGCTCCGTGCCTCGCTGTGAGTCCCGGATGCCCGCTGAATTTTGAAGTCGCTTGCCGCCTCTTTCGCGTAGTTGAGCCGTCAGTGTGTGTGCTCGGGTGTTGTTGTCGCTCGGTCGCCACGGCGCTCCGCCAGGCTCGTAGTTGACTCTCTCGGGCCCCGTTACAAAAGAAATTTTCTGAAATCTTCTCAGATCCGCTTAATGAAACCAAAACACAAAAAGAATGTTCCCCCGAGGGAAATAAATATAAATTCTTAAAATAAATCCAGTCCACCGCCACGCGAAATGCTCCGTGACACACAGGGCCCCACGACGTATCCAAATTCACCTAATTTTGTGACGTACATCCTGATGCCACGTCACAGCGTATAGTATCATTACTACGTCAACGGACAACATTGAAAGAATATTGTTTTCTCTGTTTAAAAATGACATGCAATGATGATCGCTTATTATAAGAAAATGTGCTTCAATCAACTATGTCTGAAATTTTGTTATCGAAGCATCCAGTGAACACAAAAACTAACCAGTGATGATTATTTGTGAAACCAGTTATCATTTGAGAGAAGGAATCCTAGCAATGTCAACTGCCTTAAAAAGCCTTTGATTTCTATAATTTAATAAAAAAAATTGTAACGCAATTGTCCGAAAATCATGGCCAGATGTTTTAGGTGTTGTTCGAATGTTTCCGATGTACTAAGAAAATCGTCCATATAAGAACACAGAAATTTATAACAATTATTTTCAAGACCTACATTCAGGACTTTAATAAAGTTACGTTCCGCTGTCTTCGACACAAATGCAACGTGACAATATTGACATACAGATGTACCATATAAAAAGTCGAGATTCTGGAGCTAGAGGAACGTTCTAATACCCATGTGTTTGGTCCATAACGGACATTAAATTTACGTCACACGGGTTTTGCAGTAATTCGCCGACTAGCGGTGGGGTTTCGTTGTCTCGAAGGATACAGGATAAACTCTTAAAGAATCGGTTCGACCTCTTAAATCAGATCACATATCGACAATGCTTGTTAGTAAACAAAATTTTGTAATCAGTTGCACGAAACACTCCCGCTCTAAATCATTAATATCAGTTAGTCCTCAGGTGACAAACGATAGTTCAGTGGACGAGTTATTGATTTCGTCCTCCCTTAAACTATAGGTTACTGCTACGTACCACACTGTATCTTCATAGTTATGTAGAATCACACACAAAAATAATATTATTTCTATAATCATTTAAAATCGTATAATCAAGTTCACAAGTAACACGTAATTAGGTGACACATTAACAATTGTTACGTCTCGGTCCTCCTATTACACGTACATTGTCCAATTATACACAGCCAGTCTATCCATGGCCAACCCACGTGTATTATAATATATTGTTATACTCCAGCCCATACATATGTTATACGCACTATATATGCCTTTATCTACGCTATACTACATACTACTGTATCATTCCATCAATCATTTACATAATCAACCTTTGTAATTTATGCTTATCATTTTCTATATGTGCTCTGCTTTATATTGTAATCCACGTTTTACGAATTATGTTATTTTTTATATAATTGGAAATTGTTACACCAATCCATATTTTATATTATTTTATATTCATTGATCGCACATTGTGTTTCATCGGAATCTGTCCTACTAATGCTTATTTTGTCTATAAATAAAAGATAAACCTGAAGCTTCCCGAGATAGGTAAAACTCGCGAGGTTTTAGGCAGAGAACTGAAAGACTCGGGTATGCGACAACAGACAGATAATTGTTAGTAGTCTGATTTAGCAACTAATTGATATCAAGGGAATTAATGATCAATCATATTCAGAACAAGTATTGGAAGGGTTAAGAAACAGAGTCGTTGAGTAAGGTTGCAGAGACGCAAAACAGAGTTCGAGCTAGTTGCCAGGTTGAGTCGAAAAGTTCTAAGTCGAAGCAGATAGCTAAAATGAAAGTCAAATCTTGAGAATTAGAGTCTAAACTGACAATTTGCAACATTGCTAGAAAATCTAAAAATTCCAAATTCATTTGTCCGTATATCATAATATTCAAATTAGTTATAAATTAATGAACATTCTAAAGTATACTTGGTGATTCTATTCTTCGAGTTTTGTGAAACATCATTGTTTACTATCATTTACCAATCCTACCACAACCTCATCCGGACTAAGGGTCCATACGTACATCATCACTGAATTCACACTGTATTTTCAGAATTCATAAAGAACTACAATTCATCAGAACCATATTGGAATATATTGGGGTAAGCCCCCGAATTCAATAGCAAATAATCAGGTACACCCTGTAGTTTATTCGTATCCAGATTACTTAGTCTACCTAAGACGGAGAAAGAATACCCGAGCCAGGAAACAGTCAGATCCTAAAGTTAACTTTCGTTCTCATCCAATATGACAGGATACGGTAATAATCTCATGCAATAACACACATTCAGAAACTGGCTTGAATCCTAATCCATATTTCTTCCGATTATTTAGCTACTAGACCAATTACTAAATCGCGTAAACAAAGTGTCGACCATAAAAAATCCAAACTGCTCGAGTGTTCTAACCTACAGAAATGATATTCAAACGTAGTAGCTTCAGCTGGTCAGCGCACCCGTATTGACACTAATTCTATAAGAGCGACGGCCGGCTGTAGAGAGGAAACTGAGAGAGACAGGGCAGATTTAAAGCGTGGACGTACCGTTTAATACCGGCAAGTCCAGCCAACGAACGATCCTGACTATTTTCCTGAATTCATATCCTTGCAAATGGCATATTTAATTAATTCTTATAATTCTAAATCGTTCCTTTCAAATGAATTATAAATTATAGCAATATCAAACATATCTCGAGATGCGATCGTAACACAGTATTAAATATCATGTCAAATTATATTGATAATGACAAATGGAACAATATAAATAATGGGATAAGTTTGATGCTTCTCGAATAACGCTGAAGAAGATTCAAATTTCAGAGTGCGACTCGGTGTATTGATTTGTGGAAAAGGGTTGGAATTTTGCAGAAGGGAATCCATACTAAAAAATCACAAGTAAGTTTTATGACTATAAAAGGAAATTCAGAAGAGGCAGATGATTAATTTTTAAGAGAGCGAGATTAAAAGTGCATCACTTTGAGTTGCAGAGTGCATTGTGGTAAAAGCAGTATGTTGAGAGTAAAGTTGTAGAATTGAAGGTAAAATCTAATGTTCCGACCAGACTCGTGGGTGAAGTTCAGTGATCAATAGGGCATCATATGCTAAATATACCAAGAACCACTAAAAACTTATTCAAGATATAAAAATCAGAGTATTTACAATTTACTTGAAATATTCCTGAATAGAACAAAAGTCGTTATATCTATAGGCCCTCTATTCGTAACGTAGATAGTAACGTGGGGTTCCTAAAGATTCTTTGTCACTTTTGATAAGAGATTTGTAAAAAAACCATGGACGCCTGAGACTCGAGAGTTTATGTTCTAAGTACTTGAACTAAAACATAAAATGAATTGAAAAGTCGATACGAAATTTTACAATGTTCTCATATGTCAATTACAACTGGGGATTCTAAGGTACCACGTGCATTCGCTCCCGAATAAAAACCCACAATTTTTAATACTAGTGAGCTGTCTTGTAATAGGAAATGCAAATGCTATCATCTACACAAGAGACTTAATTTCTCGTGTAAATTTCAAGCCGGTTGCTTTAGCGGCAGCATGTTAAATACAGACTTGGGTAAATTAATTGTGCTTATCGCCGTATGCACGTGTTTGGCTGATCTGCGAATGCTTTTCTTTATTTGCGCTGCATTCGCTTGTTACAACCGAGAAACCTAGAATTCTTGCTTTTCGTACGAAATGAACTTCTTGCCTCTTTATGCGACACTAAACTTTTGCACCAGTGAAATATAAAAGGCATTATTGTGTAGTATTGATTTGCTGCGTTTCTATAGTATCTTCATACATTCTCTTATCGGCACGGAAGTTGAGGCTGCAGAGGTTCTTGCTCAATGTAACGTTCTCCGTTATTCGGGATAAAGCTGGCAATCGATTGTTCCTTGGGCTTCTCCTCTTGGAATTATAATTTTATAATTAACTTAGGTAAACTTGATCCTAAGTGAGGTCATGCTCAACCAATATTTCAAGTTCCTTTATCTGTTTTCGAAACGACGCTTTCCGTAAATTAAGTCTTTGGCAACTATCAAAGTTTCCTAGCATCGGGAATCTTTCAACATAAAAGTTATCACTTTTTCCTTATTAACGTGTAACTAAAATTCGAATTTGGCTACGTTCACATATGAATATTCTTTATACTCTTTAATGATGTTTCACAAAGAAGTCCATAGAAAAGTCAGTCCAGTAGAGTTCGGTGGCGAACGACGCGATAGCCTACGTTTTTTTGCAGCTTCTTCCTCGAGTCGTAAATCCCGGGTATACTGTAGCAAGTACGTCGATCTGTTCTCCCGAAATTATTATTAACGGCGAGTGACTCGAAAGTAATGAGAGATAAGTGAGAGGAAAAACACATTTATCAACTCACTGTGCGTTGTATATAATAATTTTATAAAATCTATTGCAAGTTCTACAGAAATTATTAACGTATGATAAAAAATATATGGACCATGTGGACAGTAGATGAATCAAGGATCAAGAAGAGTTCTGGTCCGTGTCGGGTCTAGAAGTTAACTGTGTTTTAGTCGGTGGTGCAATATCGCTCTGACCTCTGTTCTCTCAAGGAGGAAGGGTTGGCTAAAGCATCTTTGAGTGATCTGTAAAGCAGACTCCCAGACCCTTCGATCCTTTTCTAAAGTGACCCGCAGCTTACGTGAAAAGTAAAATTGACGAGAGGAACGTAACAACCGGTATTTATGTTATGTGGTGCCGAATGTCTTAAGGACCTGGTCGAGACGTTATTCGAAGAGGGTCTGGAGACTGAAGAAATAGTAATAATAATCATCAATGAAAGAAAGTAATCTAGAGTCTCCATGGTGACACTGCAGATAGCACGTGGACAGTATGCTGGACCAGAAATTCTGCCTGAAACGGAAATATGAATACGGAATATTTTTATTGACGAGACACAAACAATATATTGTTAAGATACATAGACTTGCCGCCATTCGCAAATAGTGGTCGGTGAAGGGACCACGGAAATACGCAAACGATTCCGTTGAAACTTTAAAGTGCTTCGTAAGATTTAGTGGTTGAAATCATTCAACAGCTACGAAAATAAACATTTCTTACGAAAGTTCTGCCTCCTTTCAGTGTTTCGTTTGCTGACAGATAGTCTTGTGTCTGAGCGAGCCAGACGATCAACTGCTGAGCTGGTAACTTTCTTCACTCTCCATTTCCCGCGGTCCTTCTTGAGGTTGCTCTTACCGTATTTATTGCGTCTACTTTTGTTATTGAAAGCAGGACAACAGGGAGAGTGAGTGAGTTTCTTTATTGCATAGTGAAACCAGGGTCCCCCAAGTACAGCCAACCAAGATACATTGCATACTCTAGACATGGGTGGGTCTCAATTCCCGTAGTACAGTAATACCAGTTAAATCGCAAGTTGGCTATAAAACCAAGGCCAACTGAGCTGGATTAAACTAATTATAAGCGGTGTTTACAAGCCAATTGCGGTAGTGACTTTTAAATGTGTTTAAAGACTTTGCCGCTCTAATTTCTATAGGAATTAGGTTCCACGTGGATACCGCAACACAACGGAGTCATCTCCCAAATGAATCCAGGCGTCTAATAGGAATTACCAGATTACTCGCTTACGCTCTCGTCTCTCGCTAATCACAATCCGACAGAAATGAGAAAAGATTGAACAAATTTCTTGGTTTTCTTGTTTCGAAGAGAGAGTACAAAAAACATTCAAAGATATAGAAGCCTGCCTTCGATTTTTAGCAAATGTCCCAGCTTCCTCACGTTGAATATAAAACAGGCTGTCGAGTTTATGAAATTTTGGAATTTTAGATTCAATTCTCCACAACGATCGCAAATGACGAGTGATCAGTAATCAATGTGTGGAAGAAGGAGCGATGCGATAAGTTTCGTACGCAGACTTCAAAGGACAGACGTCCCTATTGATTTTTTATTGTCTTAACTGTTTATTGGCTGTTTCACTGATTATACCGATACGTTCAGGCTATGATAACCTGGTGTCGATAGTGATGCTAAAAACTTTCAAGCTGTGTGTTGCCAACCTTGATTAATTGTACATATCCAACCTTCGAGATCGACTATAGTGAGAAACCTATATTTTTTCTATTAAGGTATTATATCCGATATGGTCCAAGGGTTTAGAGAAATCGAAGGCTATCATTATTGTGGTCATGCGCGTCTCCGCTACAATTTTGACTTCATCTAGGATTCGGAATAGACGCTGTGGTGATTAATCAAGGCGAAGATGATAGATTGAATACGAAATGGCGTTAACTGAAATCTCTCTAATATATGTAAATTTCTCTCTGAGAGAGATCGTATTGATCTCCTCACGACTTTGACAATATTTTCAATAATTACGTATCAGTTAAATATCAGATGCTAGTGACTGAACCGCGACAGATTACAAGGTATATGTATACTCTAATCTAGAGGGTGTAAATCGAGTGAAATACGTTAATAATTGACAATTTATAAATTTGGGGTCTCCTTTCGGACACGTCACGCTTACTTGCTTTTTGAGCTTTCACTGAAGAATGAACTTTGGAATCAAATGATTAAATTCATTTTAGCCATTTTATTTATCAAGTACATTCGCGAGTGGTTTTTCCTTTATCAGTCCTTGTTGACAATAATGGATTTAATTTATGTTGATTATACCTGATTACTACTCTCAGTATACGAGTACATGAGTACTAGTGCCATCTCAGCTGAGAGGCCTAGCTAAATTGTACCGTTACAGTGTACTTATAAATATATAAAAATACAGTCGAAATTGGTTATAACAACCTTTAAGTCCGTTAACGTACGGTTGTTATAACCGATAGTCGTAATAAACGGTTATGATATTTTTGTTAAAAAATTAAATATTACGTAACGTTGTACGTATGTATATACATACATGCATATTTATAAGTGTATACGAGCTTCTAAGTAAAAAATCCTGAATACGAAAGAAAAGTTTTAATGAAAAAATTAATATTATAAAAATTAAATACAAGTTGTGTGTAGGTTGCTTACCTACAAGTAGGTATACTACAGTTACATAAAATATTTAATATTTTTCATCGATTTATCATTTTTGTCTGTTTTTTGCACTTTATCTCGTAGGCATTTAGCATTCTACGTCACATTTCTTTCATAACTTCTTGAGAAGTATCAGTGTTGAACTCTATGTGAAATATTAAAAATTTGTGTAAAGTTGTTACGGCACTAAGAGTTTCGTTAGATGGCGACAGGATCTGTTCTTCTCGATCATCTTCTCCTTCATCAATATTGCATTAACCTTTGACTTTCGCTGAAATATCGACCTCGGTCATTGACGCACATACAGCAACATTGTTGCCAACCACGATGAACTCCTCGATTTCACTCACTGACACAGGCGAACCCAAAAGCTGTCGAGCTAATTGAGCCAAGGAAATATTATTCTGGTTTGTTGAAGATAATCCAGCTAGAGGAAGGTCATCCTCGTTCTTGTCTGGTGATAATGAAGACAGATCTTTGAAACCTAAGTGGCGAAAGCACTTGGCTATTATCTTTTGTGTAACTTTTTCCCATGTTTTCGATATCAATAAAATGACATGGGGAACGTTAAAAATTTTATTTTCACCGTTTTCAAGATTTTGTAGCATCTGTGAGACTCGTAGCTTTCTGTATTGTTTTTCGGGAGATTTTATCACTGCCTGGACCATGGGATTTAATACAAAAGTGACATTTGGTGGTAAAAACATAAGTTTTATGCACTGTATATTGGAGACTACGGGATGAGCAGGGCAGTTATGGACTAGAAGAAGAATTTTGCATTTCGTTGATTACAATTGGGCATCCTAGTTACGAAGCCATTTTTTATAAAGCAGGGATGTCATCCAGGATTTGGCGTTGCTTTCGTCCGTCACAGGCAAGGAGCGAACGTTTTTAACACTAGTCAATATAAATTGCTAAAAAATACAATATTTATGATTTCTATAATTTTACTCTTAAATTCCACACCTCCGTCACGTACCTTTAAATTTCACACTGCCTGGAGTGAATTCGCAATTCGCACCAGTGTGGAGTTTATGGGTTAAACATAAAATTTGAGATCCGTCAAATTGACGGGTTCCGTAAATCTAGTGTTAAAGCACCGTGGTTTTTTGGACTTGCCAATCACTAAAAGTTTTTCTTTACACGATCATATTCGCAGCAAGCAAGAAAATTGCTCGCCTTTAAATTTAAGCGTCTTGTCTGGAGTTATATTGAAAAACAATCCTGTTTCATCCGCATTAAAGATACTTTCTGGTTCGTAACCTTCACACAATTTGGGCTACTTTTGAGATAGCCACTCCTCCGATACACCATCAGGAACACCAACTGCTTCGCCACAAATTTTTCCGGGGACAATATTGTTACGAGTTCAAAAATGTTGTATCTATGATAAAGAGCATTCGTAATTTTCTTTACCCATGTGCCGGCCAAAATCATTGGCTTTTTCCTGAAGAATTGGTGGTCCACTAATCGGCACGTTGTTCGCTCGTTGGTGCTTAAAACACTATAATAAATCCTCCTCGATTGCCTTATGCTCGGACGATCTTTTTTTTTTCCGAATCGTGGAAATCGTGGAATGTGATACGCCACATGCTTTTGCTACATTTCCATTAGTTTCACCATTTTCCAGTCTTCGTACAATATGTGCTTTTTCTTCGGTATTACACACATTTCTCTTATTTTGCGACATTGTAAAACGCAAGAAAATTAGTAAAACTGTCACTAAAACACTCTCTTGAATTATGGAAACAAATAACGATGGGCGCGAGCAGTGTGCGCTATGCATCTACACAAATGCATAGATTGAAATTACAAAGCTTTGTTTTAGTATGCAAAAGTTACGGTTGGTCGTTATGGCTATTACAATTATCTGACAACCCAATGATAAGACGTCGTCAAAACCGATATGTCGTAATATGCGGTTTCTTTAACAGTGCGTTTATATAGGATTCAGTCGGGCCTTTCCGATTTCGTTACTACACATGATACGTCGTATAAAGCGATGTCGCTATAACCGATTTACGCTGTACATATTTCGGTTATTAAAAAATATACGTACGAATATATTTCAGTGTATAATAGCAGCAATTTATATCCAACATACACCATCTTTCGGGGAAAAAAAAAAAAATATAGAAAAAATATATTTTCAAATATACTCTCGAATATATTTTATTTTCATAGGAGGAATCTACGCCTGGAGCTTCCGATTTAATGCTATTGATTGCTATAAGAAGTTGATTCGGAGAAATGTCTTTGAAGTAGAAAATGTCTGCTCAAAAGGTGACGGGTTCCAAGTCAGGCAAGCGTAGATCATTTGTTACAGAGCTGGAGATCGAGGTGTAGTAATTTTGAAGTACTTCAAAAGAAACGGCAAGGACTTTGGATTTCATAAGTGGGACTAGACCCATGTGCTTTTTCTTGTCGTATTACTTTAGGTTAGGACATTAGATTGGTAGAAATTGATGAAAACAGAGAATTTGAGGTGCATGCTCAAGATTTCCTCCCACGAGGCGATATACATATAGCGTGATACTTTGAACACGCCACAAAATGTCTCGAAAACGGACTGATTTCACTTTTAGGAATTATTATTAATTCCCTTCGGGTTCTATTATTTTCGTTTTGCATGGCTAAGACGCTCCCGCGAGGGAGTCGAGTAATTTGAAGGAAACTACAGGGCCCCGGGCGGATCTTCTACTGCACTGACGCAGCGCCACGGTACGGGAGGTACCGTCAATTCCGGGGAGTATCACTGGAAAAAGCCGCGACGCAGATAGATGCCAAGAGCATCTGCAAGGTCCTGAGGGCATCCGGAGGTCGCAGTGGTAGCACGTAGCCGCGCACTGTGGAATTTGAGGTAGATGAGATTCTCACCTCACGAAAAGACACTGCAATCTCCCAGAAGAGTCAAAGACGCCAGGATCTACTTTTCCAGGATTGAGGAAATAGTCGAAAATCGTAAGCAAATCTGCCGGAATCCGAGATCGCACAAACGCGATTGGCCATAGGGGTAGTGTTTCGGCGCGCTACTAGGACATTTGACTGAATCAGCGACCGGCTGACGTCACCAACGCTGTAGCCGTGCAATAGCGAGGTGCGAAGTTTTTAGCTTTGATTACAAAATACATGTGCATAATAGATACAGTACGTGACAAAGTACGACAGATGAGGAAGGACTCGAATAAAGCCGTGAAGGGCGAGTGACGCTATGAGTCTTGATTAATAGTAGTTGGTCGAGATATACGGGGCAGTAGATTAAACTGCTGGATCCTGGATCCAAGCAGTACGTGCTGCCTTATGGTTGCACGATCGATTGGATCCGATACAAGCTAACGCCGTAACGATTTCGAGGATCCGTTTCATGTACCTTATTGAGTTGTGTATAGTATTTTGTAATTTAGCATGTCCTGTAGGAAAACCATTCTTATGTGCTTTCATGTAAGTGAGGTGGATGGGTGAAAATCGACCTTTTCTGTCTCACGCTCTGTTTAAAAAATCATACAAAAATTTAATTTAAGCCATTTTTTTTTTTGAGAGAGAATTTTATAAGCTACGGTATTCCCAATAATTATCTTTTTCGTAACGGCAATTGCTTATGAGTTATTTCATAAAACCTCTAATTTGTTATTGTTTAAGCATAAAAATGTTACATGCGAGACAAAAACTTTGGGTAAAATTCAATCAAGAGACTCGGTCGAGTCTCGTGTCAGGTACAAGCAACCGGCGGTACAGAGCATGGCGGACCGAGACTTTTTACACGAAGCAACTCTTATACCTGCGATTCGAATCAAATATCTTACGAACGGCTATGTATGAGAAAAAGTTATCGATACATTTATTATAGCAATTGAGCATTGTGAATCGACTGCCATAAAAATCAATAAGATTGGTTTATGAGATCAGGACGTACAAGGGGTGAGCGAGATCATTTTATTTCAGTTCGGTCGTCGTGGCCTTCGGAGGCCTATTTATCTTTTTACATGACAGATGGCGCTGACTGCTTTACCTTCTTCGCGGGACTCGGTCGAATCTTACGCCAAGTACAGGCAATCAGCGCTACAGGACGAACAATCGAGACTCTTTACCCAAAGTAACTCTTGTACCAGCGTTTCGAATCAAATATCTTATTATTAATTCGTATACGTAAAAAAAACGTAATTGATATATTCATTATAGGATTTAAATATTTTGAATCGATTGCGATCCAAATAAAACAAGAATGGTATACGGAATTAGGACGTATCGAGAGGTCAAACGAGGTGCTGGTCCTTCAGTTCCGTCGTCGTTGTCTTCGATACAATCGTTACCTTTTTTTTTCACGCCACGTATTTTTTTTCTTCTCTTTACGCTGGTTAGTCATCTTTCTCGAAGCACTCTAATATGTAAAACATAGTATAGCGTCTTTCGATAAAATAATATATACAAGGTGGCTGACTAGAAACTAAATTCTTAAACGTCTCCATGAGATTAGTTGACCTGTTACTCTCAGTGCACGTAGCATATTACCTACGCTCTGTCGAACATTCGGTTCATTGCAGCGCAGTGGAGACTCTCCATAATGTCGCTTTCTCGCTAGTTAACGCGTCTTAGAGCCCCCAGTGAGCGATTATACAGAGAGTCGATTGAATGATTCTTTAAAACGAATTGCTCTCCGCACTGCACATTACATTTTTTTAATTCGAATATGTCTTTATGCACTTCTAAGGAAGATGGGACTTACTTATTAGAAATGTCTTTAGGATTTAATATACGCCATTCTTTCAGGTAAGACTGTAAGTTTAATGCAAACGCAGTAAATTGGTAAAAATCTCTTAAAAACTATTTTGTACGACCAATATTTTTGTCTGCCAAGCTTGGCCCAGGCCTGGTCTATTTCTTCATATCCTACCTGGGAGCACTGGCGCGTAACTTGCTAGTAAACAATCCGCGCTGTCGTTCCACACGAAACAGTCTGGAAACAGATCCTAAACCGTGTCGGTGGCGTTTCACGTCTGAATAGTTTTGCCGACTGATTGAGTTTTTACAGACGGTATGAAATAATAAGCTTACCCATATTTCCAATTCGTCTCACATTTACTATGTTGTTTAGAGTTTATTCCAGAGCTATTTTAGGTGGTGTTACTACAAAATTCATCTCGCATATAATAATAGCGGGAGCCTTCGCGATTCGGGCTATTACGCTTTGTCCACATGAAATTGGAGAAATTTCTTATAAAAAAATGGATCAGTGGAACAGAAACTGTGAAACTTAATTTCTTTTTCAAGTTTTGTAATAACACGAAAAATGAGTGAATTAATTGAAAGAGAATGAAAATATTAATGACCGAGAGGAACTCTATCCGATTAGATACAAGGTGCATTCTTTGGTGCAGCGAGCTTTTTGTAAACTCGGGCACGCTATTTCTTTGTGTTTTTGCATTACTTTCATCCTTAAGACTCTCAACGTCCTTTCAATGGTCCTTACGGCTTCGGAAGACTTCATTGTTCAGACGTAGCTCAATAGGGAGCAGAAATATAGCCTGCTAAACCCTGTCAAGTTCCACAAAAGTGTCTTGGCCATTTCATCGCTCAGCTTTGAAAGATAAAGTGTTAAGAAATAGCTACGGTATTTCTCTGTAGACTTTAATAAAGTTTGAATAATTTCGAATCGTCATTCTCCTCAATATTCTCCGTATTTAAATAATCATGATCTTTACATGTAATATAAAGCTTTGGCACATATTACGTTTACATGTAATATTTAACCCTATCTACGTTTCATTACTCACAATTACTACCCAGGGGTGTGTGACACCCCACATTTTTTCTTTTTCCCTTTGATTAAGTGCCAAACGAAGCAAAGAGATTTTCAAAATTAAAGCTTCATCTAGGCACTATTAGGCGTTACAATCAAGTAATGTAGTGTTTAACAAAATTAATGAAAATACCCTATGGTTCAAATTCAAACGAAATTATGCTTAGAGTTGGCACGTAGTAGAACGAATTCAAAAACTGTAGGACCTAATTTCTGTCTCTCTCAATATACCACAAAAAAGTGCTTCGAATCTACTAGTTCTTAATCAACACATATTATTTGTACTGGTAGAACAGATATTCGTGATAAATTCCCAGACACTATCTTGGTCCACTGATCGAGCGAGGCTTCCCTTTACGCTACGCGCATCGTTCATAAAATAACGAAAGTATTTTCTCCACATAAAAATATATTAGGATATATATATATATATATATATATATATATATATATCGCAGAAAATACAAGAATGATATGAATCGTTAGCAACGCAAAGGGAGACGCGATTACGAATCCATGAGCCTTCAATCAAAAGTTCGAGACTATTCTTCTCGTGGCACACTCGGCTTCCGATCCGAAATCAGACTGCTCTCTTCGAGTCAACATTTCTAGACTGTGGCTATAGCCACGTATACGTTCGACAAAGGGCACAAAGAGCAAAGAGCCTCTTCTTTCGCATCTCCCTCGACGCCATTTATCCAAACTGTCTCTATTGAACATAATACTAATAAATATGTCTAAACGTAAACTTAAGCTGGATTCATATCGACATTCTATAGACTTATAACAAATTCACATGTAGTAGATACGCGAAGGATATATTTTTTATATATTGAGCATGCATGGCGATTACATTCTATACATACAAATTGGTGCCAATGCTTCGACGTAACGATTCAGCTCGTGTTTGGGACACATCCAATGGTACAAGTCAACAATCAGGTATAAACTTTTTTAATATAATAAAATATTTTAATTAAACATTTAGTAAAGTTATTGAAAAAACCAAACTTTTTTCTAAATCTTAAAAAATTTTTGCAAATACAAGATTATGTTTGTAACCGAAGCAACATATACGAATTGGGCTCAGTGACTAGAGTGTCACACACCTCACTTTGAGCATGTCGACAATCGCAGGTCTAAATTTCGCTTGCGGCAACACAGATAGTGAACGCACTTAATTATTTTAATTATACAATTTTACCATAATATTAATTCCATATTATATATATTTTAATGAATATTAAACAGTCCTGAATATCAAGAAGTTCTTCGTGTCAATATAATATATTATACACGTACTATTCAAATACTGTTTTTATACACTGGCGATATACGATGCGGCATAAAGTTCGATATATTTCAGATATAATTAATATATAACATGTATCTATTATATATATAAGAAAATTATACTTTCGAATATACTTTATTTCCATAGTAGTTGAGAATGCAGTACCGAGGAAATAACAACTGAATATATTAGAAACTGAAAATTTTAACATATTTACTAATAAAGTATTTTTATAAAACTCGAGTCGTAACTTATTGCGGCTGTGATTTATGATCATGAGCAAAAGACTTAATTCTTACACTACTGCAGTGTCTTCTGCAAAGCCTGATTCATACTTTCGCTATGCGTATTGCGCTACAACGACCCTCGGTAGATTCTTCAACCCAGAATCTTTAATACCGTGCTGTGCGAAGCTACTAATTACTAAGCGAAAGGAATTGGTTAATTGGTTAATCTTAAAATACTTTTGGATTAACAGTGGAAATCTGATCAGCGTGAATGACCTTTCACTCAATACGTTAAATCCAGGTGAATATTAATATATCTATATTTAGTTACCTATGTCTAGTATAATTAAGTTTACATTTGTATTTCATGATGAGTTATTTGAAGCAGAAACTTGGAACGTAATTCAAATGGAATAACAAACAATTTTATTCTGCTCCGTCGTCCCGTAATTGTTGTTCGGCTAAAAAACCTGAATACTATTCTGAAACGTCGTGCCGTGGAGAACAAAGTGGAAATCAACGTGAGGTACAGAACGTATATAAAATTAAAGGCACGAAACAAAATTTCAAACCGAGAACTTCGCTCTGCTCCAGCTTGTTCCAAGTTCGAATGTAAAGTTGAAGAATTTCGTTGTATTAGCAGTGACGTTGAAACAATATTGAAATGAGCTGAAAAATAATTGTTTTTTTGCTTCGTTCTCCTTCAACGATCTTGAAAACAGAAAGCATTCATATCGTTCCTAGAAATTATGGTTTAGAACCCAAATTCCAAGTGGGAGCAAAATATAGAACATGGCGATGAGTTTCATTTTGTTATATTTTGTTCTGGAACGAAAAGCAGAGAACGTGAAGCAAAATGTACCTCAAGCTTACTTCACTACACTATAAATCTAAATGTTTCGTGAAATTTGTTATTCCCTCTTCTCGCTATAGATTCGTAAAGGTTTGTTTAAAAGTAACTTTTATTTTCAGTCATCTGTCAATTTTAAAACCCGATCTATGTTGAATTGAATTTATTTATTTTAGCCTTTCGGTCTTGAAATACAATAAGATACATACAATGGTACATATTATGTAATTACAATACATGTTAAGCTATTTCTTTTTTTTTTCTTTTCGACTTGTTTTTATCAACTTATCCTTTCCGCCTTTTCTCTCAGCATTCGCATCATGCTTTTACTTTCAATTCGTCTTCTACCGCAGTCTCTCATCAGTTGTATCGTCTGTTTTCCTCCGTGACAGATTTTACACATCCTCCTCGCTTCGGTTTCCCAGGACTTTTTTTCGTTACTACGTCTTCGTCCAACTATTAATTTTCGATTTCCTGTATTTCCTAGCTTCTCAAGCTACTTTGGTAGGTCTTCATATTTTATTATTTCATATCTTCTGTTGTATCTAGATTCCCTGATTTTATTTATTTGTGCTTGCTTTTGTATGTTGAGTCTGTCATCTTCGATTTGCTGGCCATCTGATTAAATAATTTTCCCTGTCTATTACCGTTTCTATTTTCAGACTCTGCCTTTCTTTTATGAACTCGTTCACCATGTACCTACTTTCGCCAGTCTCGCTTTCACTTCAAATTTCTTCTTCTTCTACTTCTTCCGTGATCCTTATTTTATTCCTCTTCGTCTCTCCCATCTCTCCCTATATAGCTCGGAGTGCATCTGCTGAAGCCTAGTGACGGTTTCAAATAATTTATTTGATCTCTTTCTAGTTCCATTTACTCTTTTTATCCCTAGATTTAACTCCGTACACAATTAGCCCCTAAAATAAATAATCAGAGTATTAACCGTCTCTTAAAGTTTTCCTTAAACCTTCTCTTCCATATCCTCAAACTTGTCTCAAAGAAGATACAAATATTAAAAATCTGTTTTTCGATTTTTTCTTTGAATTTTTCTTTCTCTTTCAATCAAACTGTCATCTATGAATATCCTTCTTCTCCCATGACACGTTTCCTTCATTATTTCCATATTTCCCTCCCAGCTCTCCATCTGTACTACCGTCACTTTACTATTTCCTCCCTTCTTCCAATTCTGTATGCGTTCTTTACCTTAGCCCTCGTTTCTCCTTATTTCTGTTAGGAATTTCTCGCATACTTCCTTTACCTCCTCTCTATTAACTCCGTTTTATTGCTATATTATTTTCTTCCACCTATCAAATTTTATTTCCAGATCCACTATTGTTCTTTTCAAATCATTATTTTCTTCTTTTATTTCAAGTTGCTGTTCTTTCATTTCCTTTATTTCTTCTTGGAATCTAGCGACTTGTGTCATTCACTCTTCTAATTTTATCATTATCTTCTGTTCCATTTTTTTCCATTGTTCATCTTCTAACCGATGACTTAACCTTTTTTTGCTTTTTCTAAATCCTCAATATTCTTCTTATATAATTTCTTATTTATTTTTCTCTTTTCTCTTAGTCCAAACTACTCGTACATACGCATCCCAGATGAGTTGCGATCATCGATCTTCAATT
Organism: Syrista parreyssii; assembly: GCA_030142615.1. Classification (NCBI taxonomy): domain Eukaryota; kingdom Metazoa; phylum Arthropoda; class Insecta; order Hymenoptera; family Cephidae; genus Syrista; species Syrista parreyssii. The sequence goes on from JARQTG010000203.1 coordinate 309,685, forward strand.
TTCTCCCCTTCGTCTCATCCGTCATTGCGTAAATTCCTTTATCTCCTGTTGCATTGCTTTTATACAGTCGTTAACAATTTTGTCACCTTTGCTCGTCGACTCCAGTTTCAGCCACGCCTGACCGTCTGCTGCGTCAGCTCGCCATGTCACCTATCTCTACTTTTATTACCAAATTGTTGTACCTTTTCCCTCGAATAACACCTTTTTCCTGTCATTTGATCTTCATTTTCTATGTTTTACTGTGTCTCTTGTTACATTTTCATTCTTCTGATACCTTATTCGCCCCTTTTTTCCAGTTTCCCTGACTTGACTATATCACTTCCGGAAGATCCACCCGAACACGTTCGTCTCCGATCAAAGTCACTAGAAAGAAATCGATATATGCATAATCTATTAGAACACATGAACGTTTGTTCTTGCCCTATTCATAATCTTGCACCAAAGATTATAAATAAGATGGCCCAAAAATTACCAGACGTTCCCTACAGCGAGACGAGCAAGACCATTCAATTTGCAAGACCAAATGTAAGATGTCACCATGCAATCCGATTTCGCATAAATCATTTGCCCATATACTTTTCTATTTTGTAAATTAGAGGCTAAGATGTACTCAGTAGTAGCAAACTAAGAATCATAAATAGTGTGTGATGTTGAGAGCCGTCAATGACAACGTACGTTTAAATCTTATTACTATGTACGACAGCAGTCTTATGAAAAACTTAATACTTTTGAAATTTCTGTTTAAGCCTTCAATAAATAAAGTTTGCATATAATAGAACTAAGGTTTCTCGAAAATCAACAGTAATTGCATTCTAGAACGGAGCGATACTTTATTACCAATGCTTCCATACTGCCGGAATGTAATGATGTTCAGCCGTTTGTTGCTCCGATCCTGAACTGAACAAATCTAAATAGCATTATGTTCCGCGACGAAACTTGTGACTATTTTGTTTCACTCGTCAAAATATAACGTTAGGAAACGATATTTCCTTCAATTCGAGAACGAAGAGAAACTCCTCGACAACGCGGTCTCTGCTTTTATATGAGAACAACAAACAGCCTGTTTTTGTTCTAAATTAAATGGATCAGAAGAAAACTGAACATCGTCCCAGGCCACTGATTCGAAGCATAGTCGTGAAGTTTGCAAAGAATTTTAGAGAAATGTCGACCGTTATTAATATCTAAAGAACGACGTTAAAAATGTCGTCATTGAGCGATCATATTAAGAGAAAGATCTTTCACATATGTGAATATTGGTGGGATACTCGGGGTTTGAGTCCTGGCAGCCTAAATCAAATGAAATAAATAATTAATTTTTTTTAATTATTAAGGAATCGTGAAAAAATTTTCATTTATTTTCATGTATTCATTAAATAATTTCATTTATTCATAATTTTATATTCAAATTTTCTCATTTACTATGGTGAGCGCTTAAATTTTTTGGTCGTATAATAAAAAACTATTTAATGACAACAGAGAACATTCATAAGCATTTCACGGCTGTGAGGGTTTTGGTGACCCTGAAAAGGGTCTTTTGATATTCCAAACACTAATAACCTGTCCAAAATCTACTTCAACCAATCACTCGATGGACATGATTTGTAATGGAATTGATCGAGTTACTGAAAAATGGAGCGTCGAAGTCCTTTCCATATTTCTCTCGCACGGGCAACCAAAGTGTCTTTCATTCTCTCACATTTAGTATTTCGAAGTGAATACATTGCAAGGTTAAAAGAAATTTAGTTGTTCATAAGCACTTTTATCACGATTGCACCAAATTTGACTTTAATCAATGAAAGGTAAATCATTGGCACGTAGAAGACTGGCAAATGATTAACGTCGTTAACGCCATCCTGTGCCGCAAAGAAACAGTTAGAAGTTGAAGCTTTAAAAGATCAACGACGTAATAATAAAAGACTACGAATAACAACTGCGGAAGAAAATGTCGGAATTGATTGTCAGATAGACATAGTGCATGACAATGCTATGGTATAGTATAGTAATGGTATAGGCATATAGTGTATAGTATAGCAATGGCATAGGCATGGACAATGAATTCATTTTCTCTAGCGACGACAATTCTCAATACACTGAATCTGAAAATTTCGAGTCAGACGGGACAAAGACGTTTACACGAAAGCGGCATGCATGGTTACCGTCCGACTGCGAAGCTCGATTTAACACGTTCGGGACACAGGAGACTCGCGTTGCCCATGAAACAATGCCGCGGAAATCTGAACGTGCTAAAGCAAGATCATCCCAGTGATCGTGTTGGGTATGTTCCTCTTAGAATTAGCAACATTGCAGGCAGATTGGAAGATTACAATTTCGATGGACGGAAACGTGTTTTGCTTTGGTGTCGACCACTGCCTTTGCGCTTGGAGACTTGACGGTCGAATATTCGATCTGAAATGTGTAATACCTCGCATTGGAACTGGGTGTATGATATGCGAAATGTGCGATTGGTGTATAAGTGCAGCTGGACCTGCTGAATATATCAGCATCTTGGAAAACGTTCTTCTTCCAAGTGTCAGTGCAATTTAGTCGGTAGAAGATACGTCATTCGTTAGACTAGTTAGGAAACACTGCTTTATTCATAGCTCGCGAGAAACACAGCAGTGGCTCGCTGAACAACCAGAAGTTTGAGTCCTTGATTGGCCGGCGAAGTCACTCTAGTTAAATTTAATTAAAAATGTATGGTCAAGAATTTTTAATGAAAAGACTCGGAGAGGGATTTTTGAAAGTAAAGGGAATTGTAGTGGGTTTCTTTTCCACCGACCATTAATATTGAGATGTATGCAACGCATCTTCTATATAAAAATAAAGTCGTATGTTAAGAGACTGGTTGCTTGTTACTCGTGATTAATTGTATAGCCTGCCCGTATTTAAAATTTTATCCCATTATTATATAAACGAAAGAAATTTTGGATTGATATTTTTTTTGTATATCTTATTCCTTCAGAAAAACACTTCATTATTCCTGAGCAGAAATTTAGTTAGGACTTTTCCTTGGCCCCTTTTAGTATTCCTCAATTCTTTTTTGGGACCCAGTAGGATAATCTAAGCATAGTCCTACTAGGGTGATCATGCTTCGATCTATGGGGCTTTTCTAGATTTCCTCGTTGGGGTCCATAAAGGCTTTCAAATTAAGCTCTGACTAAACCGATAAAAAAAATTGATAAAATTTTTGTTTTACGTTTATTCGATCGATTTTGCACTTTTGCACTTTTAATTGGATATTTGAAACTTATTCTTTATGATTAATGTATATTAATCGCTGAAAATACGAGTTTTTTTGTCATTGATGGGGATTCGAACCTGAAACCCTGTCGATTACTATTTCGCTGCGCCTCAGCCCACTCGGCTATTCACATCTTAGAAATGATGTTGTTTAATTTTGTATTTGAAGTTAAAAAAAGAGTAAACACGTCATGACCATACATTTATATGATTGGGATTAAAATGATAAAAGTAAAAACACGTTAATTTATTTTATAAGTAAATCGAATGTTTCAATTACGACGTGTTGACCCGATTACAAATTCCGCGGGTTCTCATAATGTTGATAAATGTATAAAGCACATACACCGTATAGTGTACTTTGTCACGTTTACAATATTTCACAAGTGTTGATTAATGATTAAAATAAACAACATATTTGTCAAATAGCAATGTGTTAACAATTTGTTAATAACTGGCAATCATCAGCTATAATAATTACCGATAAACGCTCATTAAATAGTTAATGAATAACAATTGAACAATATACTTCACTATACTGTACACACTATACACTATACACTATACTTTTTGTACAAATACAACATTGCATAATTAGTCATCGATAGATGGTTAACAATTGTCAATTATTATAGTAATTAGTTAACAACTATCAATGTATTTCGTCAAACGAAGAAAGCAAATATCGTCAATTATTGACTTATTGATTCCTTGATTAACAATTTTACAATAGTGGAAAGTCTAAACAAAATACACGAGACCACTAAATATTATAAATATTCATTGCATTTTTTGCAGAGTCAGCAGTTCACAGATGGATTAAACGAATTTTCGAGGACAATGAGTGAATAAATTTTAACATTTCAGTTGACAATTACGTAATTGTTAACCCAAAAAACAGATATTAATTTTTGCCGGTCACATATTCAAAATTAATTAACAATCGTTAATAGATAATAAGTTATCGGGGCCAGCACGTCTGTACCTACCGAAATCTATCAGTTACCTTCTGAATAAAACAGGTTAATATTAGAGTATACAATTTTTTAGGGAAGCTCTTGTGGGTATAGTAAACCCCTAGTCTGGCATCCCTAATGTACAATCCCCGACAAAACCTAAAAAGTGAGGAATCCTAACTGCGGATGGCTCGATTGAGCCTAGAATGTTATTAAGGGAAGTCTTTATGGATTGTACCACGGCTCTTATCTGGTGTCCCTACTGTGAAACCCTTGCCAAAACCTAACAGGTTAACCCTATATTATATCGGGAATGCTCGATTAAATTTCTGCTCGGGTTGTAGCACCATAGGCGCACATTATGTCATTCTCGTTGTAAAATGATTTGAGTGCCGAAAGTTGTAATCGAAATACATATTTATTTTCCATTATTCTTCGGATCTTTCATTTGTCTTGACTAATCTCGTTCACTCGTAATTGGACCTCACTCTTAATTTAATTGATAGAATATGAATGAATTCAAAGACAATACTAACGACTCGAGTCCCTTGTAAATACGTTGCGCACTACTCCATGCCTCTATTGATCTTCGATATTACGTCACGAATTTTGTGGACCATCAAATTTCATTTTTCAGCCACGCATTATACAAAGCACCTCGTTTTCACCAGGTGGTAACAAAATCCTTTATAGAGCTTATTGGGCGCGAGCCTTTATTACTTACAGCTGCTAGAGATAGCATAGATTTTCATACCCTTTGCATTTGGCCACTGGATTTGTAAGGGATGTAAAAATAATATCACGTTATTAAAAAGCAATAATAATAAACGTGAAAGTTGTTCGTCTCAACTAATACTTGAATCTTAACCACCACTTGCCTTTCTACAGTTGGTTCGCTGCCAGATTGGACCAGGAGTTGTTCACCTTGTATCAAAAGATTTACTATACGATTGACCAAGCCAAAAAACACAACTCTAATTTTCTTTTATTATCTAAGTGAATGACTTGTTTTTAAACAGTCAAGCCTGTGCTGTTAACACATGCGTATGATATATCGTATATCTCTTTTAGTAGGATTTAATTTTAAATGTAGTACATGGGTTACATCAGTGCTGCACTCGGGAGCAGAAAGAGAAGATATCTGTTTTCGCTTTCGTTTCTTTACATAACTTTGAACGACGTGGCTTCAGGGCAGTAGAGGATAGCATAAATACACTACAATGTGTATGCTACGGTATACGGCGTTCTATAAACAAATCTTTTTTGACAGGATAAACAAAATTCATAATAAAAAATTCATTGGTCTGCACAGTCATCGTCGGAAAATCATTATTATTATTCGACAACAATTTGAACAATAATTCTCTATAATGATACATTCGTCCAAGTAGGTAATTTAATAATAAAGTTGTAGCTGTTGGAAATAAAAAAGTTAAGAGTGACTTTAGGAAGGTTTCATACAAAATTTAATTCTTTTGTACTGTAATTCAATAGGAGTTTCTCTTAAAAAAAATGCTTGGCGTATATTCAGATTAAGGGTCCTAGTAACGGCGGATGTGGTTGGTATGAGTGTCGAAACGTTTTAACGTGATAAGGTCGAGCTGATCTTAGAATTATACAATAGAAAATACTAAAGGATGAGAGGGAAAGCAATCGTTTAAACGACCCAGGGTCCAGCAAGGATTGAATTCTTGTATATAATGCAGAAGTCAATGGTCGTTTCAAGACTATTGAGTTTGAAAATACTGAATAATTTCCTCCAAAATTTCAGGTCATTTTGAAGTTGGTTTTCATACTGTCCTAGAATTGATCATCCGTTTGATTGGAACGTTCGTGTAAAACATGGAATAGCCCGAGGTTTTTTTTTTTTTTTATAATTATTTAAGAGAAATATTTTATTACAATTCTCATGTCCACATAGGAAACGTTATGCATGCACGTATTCGGCCAAACTTAAACAACATGTGATAAAAAAATGAAAATAGTCACTTAATGCGTCATCACATTCAGGCCTGAGAATTTTGAAGTCGATTTAATGATAATATAATTTGACGTAGGCGTCAATGAACCCGTTTTCTCTCGACATGTATAACATACGATGAATATTTATAAAATGGAATAACAAAGCATAGATGTGCTACAAATCACAAAAGAATATCGAAAAGATATTTTTATAGATGATTGTACCTTGATGTAAAATCCAATTTTCATCCAACAATTGTAGAGCAATTCGCCCAGCTCCCATCATCCGACACCGCGGCGCTTCGCATTCGAATGAAAGAAGCCTTTAGCAGTTCATTTTGTCAGACGCTGAAAGGCTCTGGAAATATCAGAAGTTTAGCCGTTCAGACCATGAAAAGTCCGCTTGTCGCGCTGTTGAAAAAGATCGATCATCGACGTCTATACGCAGAATTGTATTCTTTTCCCCTAAGGTATCTGTCGGGAAATGAACGCATTCGTTTCCTTCTCTTTAAAATCCTGCCAGCATTTTATTTTGCAGCAAGATCAAAAAGTCTACTATATTTCATAGTAATGAGCAGTCAGATATGACAAAGGATGTGTGAAGGCTTTTAAGCTACTGAATGGTGACAGGAATAACTGCTTTGTTATGCAAACAAGCTGGCTGGCAATAACTCTAAATGCATGTATAAGTATATGATTATAAACAAAACAGTACTCTCAGTGGAAAAGGATGTATACGTACGTTCTGAAGTTTTCTGCAACGACGAATGGGAAAGAACCAAGCGAAGCGAAAAGAAGGAACTTGTAGCATTGGCGCACTTGTTAGACAAAAATACGTTTGGGTTTTAACGACTAGCGAGCACGTAATTTCTCACAAAGGACTGGAGAGAAAATGCTTGCGAGGCTGCCAGCTGCAATGTCGGCGGAATTTTTATTCATCAAAGACTCAAGCAATTATTCACACTGTTCAAACCACACGGTTGTCAAATCAGCGCTCTTCTTTCTCAGTTATTTTCACTCTTCGGTTTCTAGGATTGATGTTTATGTGAGGATCAAACTAAACTTCCTCGACTCTATGGAAATCGAATGATTCAAAATAAATTACTGTCATACTATATTACTTTTGTCGTCGAGTCCGAATGTGTTTGACAGTCGTAATGTTAAATAAATCAGCTGCAAAACTATTTACTAATGGTATATCGTTTATGAAAAAAGAAACTGGTTCTACAACTCAAGGTATGGAAAATGCGAAATTTAAAATTAAAAATCTAATAAAGTTCATACAGCAATATTACCTGTATATAAATGGCTTTTGGCATGACGTAGAGTAGTGAAACAGATTGATTTTGGTAACCGTGAAAAAAATTTGTTTTATTCGAAAAACAAACTCGTTTAGAAAGAGAAATATATTCTGATCGGGAATAAAGTACCTACTGGAACTCGGCGTGGTAAAGAAGGCGTTCGAGACCCATTTAAAAAGTTTTTAATAGCCAATGGAACAACGTGAAATGCCACTCGACGGCTTTCTAGTGTAGCGAGCGAAACGGTAACTGTTATAGTTAAGCAGATGGTATAGCATTTTCAATGAAAATTATAAATTTGTATAACGGTTTATTCACCGCTTGTAAAGATATTTTCGGATTTCCCACGTTTTACCTGAAAATGATATGTAATTTCTCGACAGCCAAGGGGATGCCCTTGGACGAGCTATTTCTCCGTCCACCAATCAATACGTGTTATTTTTATCGTGAGAATAACTCGACGAATGTTACTTTACGCAAAATCAATAAAAAATCGAATGACAGGATATCGGTATATGTTAGATATGATATCGTAGGAGTATAAATATTACATCACACATGCAATGTTTGCCGAGATTAAATGACGCGCGCGAGTTGTGCGATTGGAGGGCAGTAACGCTGAGCGATCGACGCGCTCGACGCGCTCGACGGAAGACGATTGCAACTGTCGATACGAGGCGACACAGGCAGACACACCGCTGTACGTCGCAAAGACAAGCCATATTTTTACTTTATGTATGTTTCGATTAAATATAGTTCTTATTTAGTTTGAACCGAGTTTTCTGTTTTCATACAAAATATGCAATTTGAGAATTCATCCGATAACCGACGCAACTCTTCGTACCCGTAACGATCGTCTTAAACTAACAAAAATACTGTACGAAGGAAATTAACATCTTCCAATGTTACATCAATTAACATTGCAAAGTTTGTGCTGTTTTTGGATGTAGGAAACTATGGTTCATTAAAGTTATATATTACATGAAAATTATAAATAAATTGCATGAAAAATTGAACTTGAATATGGCAGCTACGAGTTCTATTATCAATCCAGCTATTATCCAGTTACCGGGTTATTCGATACCTTTTAGAAATTAAAACTTAAGGCAATTATGTGACTGTACTGTTTTCTTAGGAGATTACTGAATTCTTTACTGTTTAGTATTTAATGTCATATGTATGAGAACATACTTTTTTTTTTTTTTTCAAAATTATTGACCGATTGAAGCGCGAGATTGGAACGTTTTCAAAAATAAGTCCTTATACATTTTATCACCTGTGCCAAGTAACAATTAACTCAAACTTTTGACTATAGAGTAGAAATGCCATTTACGATTTTGATAAAGACCGATATCAAGGTAGAAAGTTGCTTAAATATATTTCACCGAAAAATTCAAGACAATTCCTCGTCTAGTTTTGTAGACAAAAATCGCAAACGGATGGAAAATCATTCAGGTAGCCAAGAATATAGAGCTATATTTCCATCTTGCTGAACCGAAGAAGCCGAATTAACCAATCAAAAATGAGAATTGAATGAAATAAACCAACGTGATTGGTTAGTTCAGTTTCTATTCTACACTGTGGAAACATGTACGATACTATAGTTAGTTACCGATATAACTATAGAATTTCTATGCGTCGTTTGGCAACAATCACAGTACTAAAAGTTTTTGTCGGGCAAATTGAGTATTTCACGTATTCCATACCAAACAAGCAAAACAACTTTCCGTCAGGACTGTAGCGACAGAACAACCTAGCAGTGCAGTATTATATCGTTGTACTTGAATGTTGGGTCTATTAGGGGAATAGGATTTTAAGAAATTCGTTGCCGACTACTATGCGACAAGCTCGAGAATCACGTGGGGTCCGTTAGAATCCCCGGTCCTCGTTACAAGCGAATCACAGTTACTGCATGTGAAACACGTACGGACTGCAGTGTTAACTCGGTTTTACGGTAAATACAAAAAAGCTTGTTGAATAATAATAACTAAGGCAAACAAATTAAGGTGATACTGGCTCATGGTCTCATAAATATATAGTTATTTTAAATGCGTAAGAGAGTCCGATGCGTTCTGGTATACCTCGGTTATACCACGAAATTTTGATACCTCTGATAATGAAATTGTAATTCTTACATTTTTTCTAGCTGTTACTAATAAATTTATGCAAAATATAGTATTTTTGACATTTGCCACAATATTTTGACATTTGCTCTCAATCTTTATACCCTAAAAAGTAATTTTCCAATATTACATATCTCATTACACACAGAAGTAAAACTGGTGTCAATATACGTATGATTTCACGCAATCCCTTGTTCTCTTACGATGGGATAGGATGATAATATTCGATTCGTATTCGAATTGTCAAAGTTTGCCAAGTGGGGATACGACGTTGCTGCGTCCGAAATCAATACCGAGGATGGTAACATGGTAACACTTGATCCACGAATTTTCGGGCTATCGCGCATTTCTGGTCAACACAAAGTTTGAAGATTATAAAAAAAATTAAGATACAGTACATGCTTCAATAAGTTAAGTTTCAGTAAGTTAAGAAATTCCGATCCGAAAAGTCAAGATTGTTCCTTTCGGAGAAAGACTACTGAAGGTACGATCGGTGAAAGACAGAGAAAATGTATCTGCAGGGCGGTTTGACTCGGTCGATTGTTACATATTCGTTTTCACACTCATACGGTGGTTTCTCCGTATCGCTTTATCTTTGTCAAACACGTCTGGATTTGCATTACCTCCTCGGGTATGTTGTGAATGAACTAGGGATGGACCGATCTGAATCAAGTCTTTAAAGAGTCGATCTTTTAGCTGGCAATAATCGATATTATTGATCGATTCTTAACATCAACCAGATCCTTTGGATCGATTCTTAAAATCTGAGGCCGAATACGACTAACTTCAGACGACTATTCGCTACGTAAAATTAGATTTTAGCGTTCCTCCATAAAAAGAATAAGGAGTATGTCAAATATAAGGAATAATCTGTTGTTCACCTAATAAGATTATTCGCTTCACTTACACACTGTTAGTTTTAGGTGGGACGTTAATATAGGTTGCTTTCAATTACGCACTTGCGTTGACACCACGCCAGGTCATTGGTCGTTTGCCAAATATTCTACTGGAGCTGGCGAATAGCGAATCTTTATGTCGACATAAAGCAGTAAAAGTTAGCAATACAAAAATACTAATAATTTGTCGAAGCTACGATTTCCCGTACCTCATATCTTGTTCTTTTAATTCTGCGTGGACCTCAAGGACTCGATGCGAGTCCAGTCATACTCGCCAAACGAAACTCTTGACCAATAACACAATGCGAATTTCTGCGGACGCGTTGTCCCTTGACAGTTTACGTTCGAACGCGTGTTCGATGAATGTAACTGGGGTGTCGTATTAGTATTACTATATTATGTAAATAATATTGTCATGGCCGCAATGATTTTTATATACGTTTTTCTTTGTATTCAAGTAAGAGACACTTTTCGGGATGGAGTGTGGCAGTTGACTTTGAATTAAGGCTCGATTCTTCCAATACGGTTCGTTAGGTCTGTTCTGGCTAGCGTTTTTAAGTGCTCCAGACTACTATAGATGTGTTCGAAATGAGTCGAGAGTGCTGAGAGCATCGTTGTGTCTTAATCAAATGTATTTAATAAACAGAGAAGCAACGATGCTCCCCCTGGTCTCGGCTCAATTTCGATCAGCTAAAAACGCTAGAACGCACAGGCCTATTGGGCGATTTTCTTTCACGGCACAAATCGACACAGATAAACACATGTCGTTTATAGTCAACACCGTATTGGTCGATTGTAACAGATTTCCTCAATAGCGCAGTATATCTAAGAGAAATGGGTCGATCTGGATCGATTTTTAATGTAAAAGAAAAACCGTCGCTATTTAACTCGGTTGAACTGTGCGATTAGCCAATGAGACGTTTGCATTTTGAAAATAAAATTTACATATTGTTATGTCGGTGGGCCTGAATGAAATCCGAATGTGTCAAGGTGTGTCGATGAAGGAGAAATATAAATTAATTAAATTAATATAAAAACAAACCCATTGGGCACGAACAGCAGAAACAGCGCTGAGAAAGCAAAGGCATTTGATTGATTGATCAAATGATCATAAATCTTACAACAGTTTTAAGTATGGGATCCCTTAGCCCGTAGCATAGATTCTGCTGAGCAATGAACACAACGCCGCTATTGTCTCGCAGTAAACAGAGATCTTGCTTACGTCGTATAGCGCAGTTTTCTTTATTTTTCTTTCTGGTTTTTTCTCTTGGATCTAGAGATTGTCGAGTAACTACTTCAGTTTCTGCGGACAAATATCTATTAGGCTATAATCCTGATCGGTGATCAGAGTAGCAGAACTGTGCTCATTTTTTGATACGATAGTCAAAACCCAGATTTGTTCAATTGGGTGGAACAAAGATACGTGTCGGAGGATATTGCGAATATTGTTTATCACGAAACTGATATGGGAAATTGTTTCATTTGTATGCCGTGCAGCTTGCGGAAAAATGCTAACGTTCTTAATATCTAACATCAATGATTGTTCAATTTTAAGTTTCGCCTTCGTTTTATTATTTTTTGTTTCGTGAATAAAATTGTCAAAAACTAAAGGTACTTCAGTCTTTACTTAATATTTCGGATAATATTGTATCTTGTAAGTAGTGTTGTTCGCTATGAAAATCTTTACGAGTATAGACAGGGGTAGGAAGGACTATGCTGGGTGTATTTCAAAATCTACTGCAAGTACTGTGATTGCTGTCAACTCATCACTGAGTTCCTATTTATTTGCATGTATTTGACGATGACAATGGTGAGTTCTCAGCACTTAACAATACTTGCATCTTGCAATAGCTTTCGAAAGACACCCATTGTAGAATCTGTACTACCAATAGATTCCGATTCATAATTTACTATTAGAGTCGGTTTCGATTGTGATATGTCGTTCTAGGAGTTTTGGTAATTGCTCCTGGTCCTCAAAAATTAGACGATACTTCGATTTTTGCGAAATTAATTTTTTTGGTCAAATCAGTCATGGAATCGATTCTCCCACAGAAATCGTGCATTCTTACTACGAACGCTACAATTTAAAATATACTTAAAAATGCGACAACCAACAAGCTTTTTAACGTAGAAACGAAGAAGATTCTGATTTTACGTTTTATTAAAAGTATCTATGTAAAATTCTAGGCAATTCTCTTCTCTAAAAATAAAATTTCATAGCAATTTAAAAGAATCACGGGATCATCATTTTCTGAAAACTATTCTAGAATCAACTGTTTTTTCGCCGATTTTCCATTTACGCGAATCGTATTGAATTCAATTGGCAAAGAATAACTTGTAGTTCCACGTGTCACATCTATGGGGAATTGTGTGGAGGTAATATGGGGCACACACATATACGCACACGCATACACATTGACATCCACGGGTGTCAGTTGAAAACGAAAAACTTGAAAAAATTGTAATTATTTGTCATCATAAACTTGTAGCAACATTGTTACAATCTGATTTCAACTATAAATTATGCGTCATAATATTCTACGGCCCCTATTAAAATTTCAAGATGATATATTGTATTAACCGGTTCTCGAGAATTATGGTAAACCACTGAAAAACGTAGTTTCGAGAAACGGACGTTTAAAGTTTTGCTACAATATTTATATTGGAAGAGTCGTATTTATAGGATTCCAAAATCTCCTGCACTATATGCATGGTGCAGCTTCCGAACCATGCTCAGTCTCAGTATCAGTCGCAAAAAGTCTTACTTTTTATTATCATACTATTTATTATTATTCATTATGTCCAATAAATGAATGTGGCCAACATTGAATGTAACAATTGCAGTATCAGCAGTAATTTCGACAATTTCAGTGTAAAAAATAAAAAATCCTGGTCCATAATGCTGTATATTCTATACGGTCAAGTACATTTTCGAATCTTCGTCGCCAATATTATTCTTGTGTTTCATGTTGTATCTCTTTCCTGACCGTTAACATATTTCGCGCGTGGCATCGACTTTTATGTTGCTGGCTCCTTTATGGTTCTGTGCGCATTCTTCTTCATGTTCCTCCAGCCAATCTAAATATTCCCGTGTACCGCTACGAGGCTACAATGTCTTGTAGGCGGTACAATATGACGAGTTTATATTGATCTTAAGCACTTTTCCTGTGAAATTTTCGACGTCGGTAACAATGCTGCATAAAAATTGAAATCCTCGTTTTCGTCAGCTGCCATCATCTCAAGTTATGATGCTGTCTGCGTCTGCTAACATGTCAGGATCAAGTTTGAATTCCTATCCGTTAAGGAAGATAACGTTAAAATGATCGTCGACGGATACATAAATACGCAGTAGCTTCCAGATGAGCCTTACCGAGGAACTTCCCGATACCTTTATCGCAAATAACCCATTAATACCTAGCTCGAGCCCAGTTAGGTATTAACAGGGAAATCCACATTAAACTAATGTGGTTGCCTCGATAAGTCACAACTTGGTTCAAGCGGGGTAAAGTCGAATAAATTCATCATGGATGCCTAACTAATTCCTAACTCGAGCCTAGCTAGGCATTAATAGGGAAAACCGACACTGAATTAATACGGATGCCTCGAAAATGCTCAACTAGGATCTAGTTAGGCATTCACAGGTAAACTCTTACTGTGGAAACCATGATAATGCATGTAAGGACACATATTTTATCTGGGCAGCTTCAATAATTTTCTACTCGGATGCTGCTGAAGTTGCTTGCTGCATCGATTACACTGCTGTCGTATGGCTTACGAGTAAGGGAGGGTGGCAGGTCCATCGAACTGTAAAACTTTACAATTCCTGAGAAACCGACACTCAACATGCCTACTGCAAATGTAATGCGCGTATTTAAGTCGTAACTATGGTGACTGATTTTCGGGTACGAATCTATGTAGCCAGGCTCATACTTTTGGCATGGTGATTTAATTTGGAAGACTAATTCCGAGTACCAATTTCATTAGGACTCTTATTTAGCCTCTTCTAGTTTCCTTCAATTCTACTAGGGGCTCGGTAACCCGATAGATCGATATGAGATCCTGCTTCGGAAGTGTATCTCATATACGACAAATGAGATTATCCCACACTTGATATTATGTTCATGCCAATAGTTTGCGAGTGATAAATTAAAAATTAATTCTTGCATTGCAATTATATCTTAATTAATTTTGAATCAAGTTACTCGAAGATTTTTGGTAGATCTGGGATTGATCTTGCTGTATGAGCAGATGTTTAGCTTAAGTGTGGGACGGATCAATTTTAGATTTAAGAGTAATTTATTTTGGTCTGTTCCATTTTTCGAATGATAATTTTAAGTTTTTTCATCATAAAGGTCGCAGAAATCACATAAAGTAAGACGTATTATAAGCAGATATAAAATTTACTCGTTACGTTCCTTTTTCATAAGGACTTACTCTTATTTTGAATCAATATCCTCGTTCAAAATTATAATTTGAAATGATGTATATATATATATACAATGGAGGTATGCGTACAGTGTTTATACATTACAAAAAAACTTTCACACGAATAATCAATCTACATTTAATGTATTTATAGGCTTTGCAAAAAATATATTTTTTTTTTATAACGTAATGAAAAAACAAGGTGTTGACAGATTCTCAGTCTCTATTACTATCAAGGCGACATTCGTTTCTGTACACTGATGTAAAAAGAAAGACTAAACTCAGTTATTTGTACAGAACCAAAGAAAGAGTTGGACATTGCTTTAGAACAGCGTATGACCTAAGATCACAATCACCGAAACAAGCATCCTCACACTCACAATTTGGTACACATATAAAGTATGAAATTATTTCAATATGTTGAGTATTATTTGCCAAATATTTTACAATCCAAGTATTGGATTTTTTTATTGTAGAAATTTGTTTCTGAATCGTAGAGAATTCCATTTTTGAATAATCTTCGAAAGAAGTAATCCGTTCTCCCAGTGATTCTTATTTTCAACAAATAATTTGGAGTTATTTTTGGCGAATTTTCAAGTTCCGTCATTGGCCCAAATACATGATTAAAGGAGGAAATAAATTTTTGTTTACGTCTTCTATTAGTAATAAATATTACGCATTTCTCCCTCGTCTCAGAGGCTTTGACATTAAATTGTCCACATTGAAAATTAAATTTATGGCCGTGCATTAAGTTTTAAGTAATACTCGAGTCATACAATTGTTGAAACCGACCAATGTAGTCACGTAAAACGTAAGATGCATAACACACCAGCCAAAACGGTAATTCAGATTTTGTTCAATGTTGTTAGTCAGAAATTGATCTGGGCAGTCATTTAATTCTAGATTTATGGAAATTGATTATCAAAGTCAACATAAATTGCTAAAAAATAATATTATTTCTATAATTTTACTCTTAAATTCCACACCTCGGTCACGAAGCTTTAAATTCCACACTGCCTAGAACGAATTCGCAATTTAAATTGATCCCGACAAATTGACGCGTTTCGTAAATCTGCTGTTGATGAATGTCAGTGGTTTTACAGAGCATACTGTTCCGTTGACTAAATCAAGGAATTCATAAAGAGACCACTGCTCGTGTTGAAACTTAGCTGTGAACCACAGATTCAGCATTTTTTTTGGTAATTCCTAAATATACACAATGCATGATATCAGCACTAGTGGGATGGATATAGTCAAACGTGAAAAGTAATAGTGCACTTGGTCCATTGACGCCGTATTTGCTCTTTCTGGTTGCGTGAGCTATGCGAGCATGGTCAATAGTTTCTACGGTTGTTCACAATTCCAAAATATCTTCGTACGCGTAAAACTCTGCCAGTATCTGAGCTTTAATTTTACATTTATCGCAAAAAATTCGCCATTATATTGCGCCGTTGTTATGGCACACGCTTGTAAAACACACTTCGCTATCAGAGACAGCAAGCATTGCAAAACTAGAACTATACCCAGGCTATGGAAACTTGCCCGTAACCAATCCTTATTCATCCCCCAATAGAACCAAAGTACATATTTCGACTCATCCCGAACAAACCCAAGCAAAGTCCAGTTACACAAAACTGTAGTCCTACAAAATCCTTACCCCTCTAGCCTGCGGATTTTGGATATAAATATAAGGGAGCAGCATGTCCTCAGTTCAGTTCAACTTCAACTTTTGTAAGTTGGGTCACGAGTGGATCCGGTTGCCCGTGTCGGTTGGGCGGATTGCGTTGCTGGGCAAGGAGGTGTAATGACCAGCGCCGACGAGGCCGCCGACTGCCCGCTCCCCGCTGTCCACCAGCCGGGCACCTGACTGTCTCCGCTTGCGATCGGCAAAAGACAGCAGGATGAGGGGTATTTTTGTTTTAGCCACCTGCTGGACGGTGAAGAGCGCGGGGAGCGGAATTTCCGATTCCTCCGGCAAAATTTGGCGAACTGATGACGAATGACTTTGGTAATTTTTGGATTAACCGAAGTTGATCTCTTTCCGTTAATCGGTGTAACGGGACGTGCGAAACGGGAATTTTTGATTTTTTGGATCTCCGTTGATGGCTTTGCTTGTTTTTTTTTTTTTTATATCTCTGGCGATTTTGGATTACAGCTACGCTTTCTGGACTTTGATTTTGAATTCTACTTTTTTGCGGGGTAGAGACCCCCTTTTATAGCACAGTCCCCTCGCCAAAGTAAAGCCGAGATCTGCCGTATGGACAGAGTCTGTCCGGAGATCGGTGGTCCAGGCGTTCGAGACGCAGACCTGCAAAGATTTCCGGAAGGATACGAGATTCGCCTCCCTCCCTGAACTTGTTAGGACCGCGAATCGCGTTACGGGGAATCCGCGGATACCGTTACTAGGTCGAGGTAAGAACGGCTTGTATCGGCACCATTTAAATTATAAACGGACAATATTATTTCAACTGGCGTTATCATTGGCGTAACCTCGAACGATCCAACTCTCGTCGTCCCTACGTTCCCCTGTACCATTTTCAGCTAGCTGAGGCTGAGCAGCCGGGAGAACGCGAGGAATAGGCCGTAGGTGGGAACATCGGTGCGGGGAAGACCCGCGCCTGGCGCCCAACCGGATTTGTCGTTTTTAAAGATTTCAGCACGTTGTGATCGGTCGAGGATAATTTGTAGCCTACGGCGGGATACGGCATACGTTACAGTTTATAAGATAAATTTTGACGAAATCCAGGTCGGTTAAAAAAGGTTTGCAACTGCGAGAGGATTGAAATTTGAATAAAATAAAAAACCTATTGATGTATCATTGCATTGTATATACACAGAATTTCTTTCTAATCGGGTATGGCAGGTTTTACAATAAAAATGTCGCTTAATTGGAATATCAGATTAGCATAGATATTTTTTGGAGAGATTGCGCCGATGGAGATTTGGAGTGATGCAATGAATATAGATAAGGTTCAAATATCTGCTAGGCAATTGCCAGCCAATTTATGCCGTAAAGCTGTTAGAAGTATTGACAAAATACTTTCAGCTAAAGTAATTGGTGCTTCAGGATATAGAGGCTCATCTCCCAAGTCCCTTTTATCGTTGCTAGTTTGATCAGATGTATCATCCTCAGAGTCTTTATCCATGTTATGGCTGGTAGCATCGGAATCACCAAGTAATGATTCATCATCTTCACTTTGCAGTGAACTATTGTGCTCCATGTTGATGCCTATGTAAAACCGGAACTTGTTTATGAAATTATTGTACTTTAGCATTTGAATTATTGACATACTTTTCATGACTTTTCCTACTGCCATGCAGTTCAGGAATTCATTGTTTCAATATTTCTGATCTATTAGAACTATCTCGGAAATTGATAATGGAGATAAAAGAAACGATAACGTGGAAAGTGACAGTGGGAATGAAAAAGAAAGTGAATGTATTATACAATATGGCAGCGACAAAGATAACGGTGAAGATAGCATTAAAAAAAAAAATTATAAAACTGGAAACGAAGAGACTTCTGAAGTTTTACTTGCGATTTTTGTAAGCATTTTTCACCCAGTAATGCATTTCACACATAATATTTAAGGATAGGTCGAAGTGGTGGCAGAAGCTAAATTACATTTCCCGTATTATTCACATTAAATTTCTGATTTCACTGTTATTAGTATTTAAACATACACATAATTTATAGTCACGAAACAAAATTTACCATTTCTCAAGAATTTACTAATCCATGCGGAACACCATTATAACAAAATGTCAAACCCCTGGCGATCGAAGTCTGATTTCCAATCAGTGGCTTACACTTCTAGGAATGATGATATCTTTAATTCTGAGATTTCGTGCTTTTTGTGCTCGAAACTGAAATTTTATTTTTTTTAGATAAAGCTCCTAGATGGTACGAAAATTTGGCTTCCTTCTTACGAAATAGAGACTGTGCAGGGTGCAGTGCAGTGACATAATGTGATATCAGTACTTTCTGTATATAGAACAATATTGTAAGATATAAATACTAGTGTTTTTGTAAAGAGGGAAATTCACAGCAATCCTATACTTGGCGAGTTCTTTTTACACGAAAGTGATTTTGTGGATATATCAAAAGTTTTTGTTCGTCAGGTTACATTAAAGAAATTTAGAGCACACGAAATCTGTATTAATGTGATATGAACGGCTATACGTTGCAACAATACACCTTTTCTATAAAAAAAATTTTCTGTGAAATATCTTTCAAAATTTAACACGTCACAGTACTGCGAAATTATTATTTCGGACGCGCTTGTTGCAATCGCTTGCTAAATTAGATGCAAGAAACTATGGCGAGAAACATAGAGAAACCTTGGAATTTCTCATCCGTTACCTAAATATAAGAAAGTACGGAGAGGAACACCTGAACACCCTATACCTCTACTTCCGATAACTAAACACCAGAAACTACGGAGAGAAACACTTGGACACTCTGGACTTCCATTTCCCATGTCTATAAACAAATAACTATGGAGAGGAACGCCTGAACAATCTGGATCTCCAACTCCATCACCTAAAATACGGGCAACTACGTCGGAGCACATACGCAGGATCCATATGCAGGATCCATATGCATAGGTGTGCTGCATACGAATATTAGTTTTATTTTTCGTGTGGGATAAAGGCTTAATAATTCTATACTGTTGTGAAGGCAGCTTTATATTATCTGAAAATTCGCTGTGAACGGTAGCGTGTTGGCTAAAATGTATTTTATTGTGTTACCTTTCATGATGAATCTGATGATGATGAGGTAAAAAAATAAGAAAATCACAGCAGCCAGAATCATTTATTGTTGAAAAAAGTAAATGGACATGTGAAGACAAAATTTATTTAAATTCTACCTCATAAACATTATTTCGGATATTCATAGCCAAGAGAGAGATATTAAGCCTTCACGCTTCAGTAGAGTTGCCATTAGGGTCACACGTTACGTTGGGCTGACTGCAACCTCAGGTGACCGTTAAGGATTAAAACAAGTTCGGTTTCTTATGAATGATCCTGCACATGTTCTTTACTGTATTTAGCGCGATTGAATTTAGAATCTTATTAGGGAAGTCTTTATGGAATGTAGCGTGGCTCTAGTCTGGAGTCCCTGGTATGGAACCCTTGCAAAAATCTAACAGGGCCCCATATCATACCGGGGGCGCCCAATTAAATTTCTGCTCGGGATCCCACATGTCCGACTCTGGTGAATTCATATCTTCTGTGCAAATCTTGCCCCGAACGTACTCGCTCAGTACATCAAACACAGTCATAAAGTTTATGATTTTGAGCGCAACGTTGAGATTCTCACACGCGCCTGAACTGCGATCTGAACTCAATTTCCGCTTGGACGAGGTGGATAGCTTCGGATCATCGTCCAGTTTCTCGTAATTTTTATCCACCTACCGACTGCCTTGGAAGCGGCTTTTCCTCGGTCACCCTGTACGGATATATGGCGCCAAACTCTTTTTCCCGTGCTCTACCATAGACATTTTTATAGTAAGACCGATTACAATATGACACATTTTCTGACTGAATTTTGACGCTCTGGGCGAAAGCATACGGGACTGTGAATGTAAAAGGAGTTATGGGTCCTTTCTATTGTACTAGGACAAAAGGGAGTAGCACAAAAGAACCCCAGGCACTACGATAATGCCCAGACCTTCCTCCAAGGACCAGCCGCTCGACAACCCACGTTTGACCGACAGCGTCCCACGCTATGGTTTTCGCTCTCCTTGTCTCAATTTTGCGAATTTCTAAACAAAAACTGAAAAGTATTCCTAAACGTTCACACTATCGGAATATGCAAATAAATCGAAAATAAATTTTTTTCAAATTTCAAATCTCCTCAATTTCTTTCAAGAACACAATGCATTTACAAGATGAAATATTCCAAGCGTAAGCTTTTCGTTCACTTGCTAGAATTACTCGGCCGAGTACTTTCGCACAATTATCTACCTGCTTTCTTTTGTTCGTTATGAAATTAGGACGTAGGAATTCTGCCCCATATTCTCCACAGTTAACAGTACTGATGGGTGCCTACTGGGCCCAGCGGGCAAAAACAGGAGCGCTAAGTTCTAACCTTATTTTTTGACTGCCTAATTAAAACTAGCTTGTTTTTCTCTCGTATGTAAGCAGCCCACTTAAACTCCCGCGTAAACCGGTCGTTCGCAACTGTCTGCTTCTATGTTGCTCTATGTATTTCCGCCTGTATCTATATATTTGCAAACTTCTAATTTCCTCTACAATTTACGAATGAAAAAGAACTGAGTTTACATTATTTTATAATCAATCCTAAGATAAGGACGTCAGTTTATAATGGTCGGAGGTCTGAATATTTACATTCTTATAATCTTTCTTCGCCGTGACAACAGGAATCTCGAAATTTTTCTTCCTCACGACATTTTAATGACGAAATATTTTCATATTACATCATTTTAATTAACGAGCGTTAATTATATAATATATGTGAGGTACTTTGTAAAATTATGTACTCCTGTCTGTGAATTATGTCGAATAACGGATGATTAACACGTTAAATGCCATGTCGGTCACCAGTGACCGACGATACAAATTAAGTATCCTTATATTAAAAATTTTTAAAAATATAAGATTATGGAATGCGAATCGTTCAACGTAACCAGAAAGATAAACAAACTAGATTCAGCATCTAACGTATTAACGATTACTTAGAATGGAATTCTGCAAGAATATTAAATGGTATAAAGATATCTTTATGATGCATCAAGCTATTCTAGAGTGCGTTTCGTTTTATTAAATTTCTCAAACACACGCACGTCTTATAACTGTATTCCAATTACTTTTTATCTTCCATATATACAATGCGTGCCATAAGTTCTAGAACGGTCAAATATCTCTAAAAATACACGTTAAAAAAAGAATGCCTGTAACAAATATTTTGGCGTTCAAAAAAAAAAAAAAATAATTTTTCTCTGATGGCGGTTATTTGACATTGGAATGACTTCAAAACGCTGCGTTACGGTCAACTTAAAAATTGTCAATAGGAACCCAAATTTTGTGTTGAATATTCCTATAGCTGATTTTCATAGCTTTTCAAAATACTACGATTGAACCCTTTTTTATGAAAAACTCTACCAGATATGAGTATTCAAACTTTCAATACCGCTGACATTAGAATTACCCAAGATGATTCGCGTGGGAGATGTTTGATCGGATTTGCACCTCTTGTATGTGAGTTTGTGTGACAGATAGAGATCAGGACCCTGTAGCTTGTCACTCCTACAGTATTTAATGCACCCTCTTTACCTGTGCTGTAGTCCACAAAGATTTCAAACAAAGCTTGCTATAACACATCAGATGTTCAAACTGATGATCTTCTATTGTTTGACAGTGTGCTGAACTAAGGAAAAAATTGTTTAACACTTTTTCATCGGATTCTAGTGTAATTCAAGTTGAAACATCAGATATCCTGTCTTTGAATTCATCGACGTTTGTTGGTTTCGTCTCATACACCTTACTTTTTCTAAAAAATTTAAAGCGATCGTGTTAGGAGATCTCGGGGGCCATTCGATCGTATCTCTCCTGCCAATTGATTGATCGTGAAAAATTTCATCTTAGAAATGACGAATATTCAAACCAAAGTGAGCTGGGGCCTCATCTTGTTGAACCCAAACATTTTTATAAGCGTCTTCAACTACATTACAAATAGCTGCTGGTACCTTGTTTCTCAATAGGTCTAAGTCATTTCTGCATTTAAATTATCCTGAATGAAAAATGGTCCTTAAATACAATGACCAATCATCCAGATCCAAACGATTAATGATATGACGATAAACGCATCCATTTAACTGAAAAGTAGCTTCGTCAGAAAAATAAATCCAGTTAATAATTAAAACGCTAAAAAAATTCAACTCTTCCATCAAAATCAAATTTTAACAATTTTTGAACAAGGCTAATTTTATACGGATGGTAATAATTTCTCTTTAGGATACGCTGACCCGAGGTTTTGCTAATATCATTTTGCTAAGCTATTCTCGAAAGAAGTGTATGAGGGTCTTCAATGACTATTTGCAAAACCTCAAGGGCTTTATTAACGCTGGTTTTGGTTTTTGGTTTCCCAGATTTTGATTCATTCTTAATTCAACCTCTTCTTTCCAAACTTGAAATCGCGCGATAGACAGTAGACTTTGATATTAGAGTACGATTAGGATATTTATCATTAAACATATGAACAACTGCTTCGTAAGACCTAACACAATCACCACATCCTCGCGCAATAAGAATATCAATTCTGTCATTTTCAGGTAAATGTATTTTGAATTGAAAGAAAAATATATACTAACGTAGTTCAGTCATTACTTAGTAGTGAGAAAACGATTTTTTGATTGAGGGTAATACACAAATTATCATGGCCATCTGGCGGTAATTGCAAGTAGCAGCAGAAGATTAAAATGCTTTCGACTGGATACTGAAAGTTTAAAGACTCATATCTGGTCGAGTTCTTCACGAAAAAGAATTCAATCGTAGTGTTTTGAAAAGCTCTGAAGATTAGCTACAAGAATATGCAATACAAAATGGAGGTTCCCATTGACAATTTTTAAGTTGATCTTAACGCAGCATTTTGAAGTCTTTCCAAGGTCAAACAGCCTCCACCAGAAAATATATTTTTTTGAACCCTAAAACATTTGTTACGCGCATTCTTTTCTGAAACGCGTATTTTTTGACATATTCGACCTTCCGGAACTTATGAAACGCACTGTATTATTACCTTACATTCCGTGTCCAGGTAAATATAGGTAAGGTAGGACAAAGGAGCATCACTTTCACCCGACTTGTCTGGATCCGGGTTGAGTTACTAGACACGAGGCACAGAAGTACCCTGCAATAATGTAGCCGTTGAGCGCCAGACACCCTGGGGCGTCAAGTAAGAAATGCGTAACAATTTGTAACACGAAGGTAGCCGATCCACCACGGGTCCACACAGTCGTCACGGAAGTCCAACTAGCTTAATCATTGAAAGGAACTGAAGAGGTGCAAGCTGACGTAGCGAGTTGTTAACAGCAAACTTAATAAAATGAATTGCACATGTTATTCATCAAAACAACAAACAAGCGATTACATGAAACCAAGCGTCGTGCACAGGTATTAAGGTAACAAAGAGATAATACAAAGAATGGACATAACCCTAAAAACATAGCGCAAGGCAATCTTACAATAACATACTAGCACAAGCAGATTGTAAATCTTTGATAGAGTTAGCAGACCCCACAAGAAAGCACAAAAGATAGCTAAACGTTCAATGACCTGGAGCTGGACATCCTGAACGTCCCAAATCAGTCATCGTTCCTGCGATTCCTTCCGATACTCATCCATGCCAGGTTCAATTGACCCAGTAAACACTAAACTGCTTACGCGCTGTGACAGGAGATGAATTATGGAGGCATGACCTCGGAAACAGCGTAGAGTCGAACCGAATGGTCGGCCTCCCGTGATCAGACTAGGAGATAACCTTTTTTTGGGAACCGTGTCGCCGAACTTCACGCGGGCGACCGATTCGCATTTATTGACAAAGATCCTCAGTGAATCCCATCGCGGACTCATGGTTCCCGTATCACCGCTGAGGACGACCCTGGTCAAGGAACAATCCCAGTCGGCACCCCAGGGGAAAATCTCGAACTATGACTCCGAGTGCTACGGAAGTGAAGGTAGCTGTTCGGTGACATGAGTAGTTTCCTTCCTGTCCCAATCCCTTTCATTGACTGTACCGTACGGGTGACCTCAGTCCTGCCACTCGCTATTAGCTATGTGCTCGTCAATTTTTATAAAAATAAATGATGAATATTTTTCTGAGTGAAAGAAATACTTGGGACTAGTCAAGATCGGTAAGACTAGGTAAGATTAGGTTCTCGAAAAGTCTACTCTCGAAAGTTTATCTCGAGACGATCTGCGAGACTTGTCTCGCAGCATCAGTAATCCTAACCTAACTTATTCTAACAATTTTCAAAGTTTTCGTGGTTCGTGAATATTAATTGATCTATTTCAACCGCTGAAATCTGTCAGATATTTTAACGTACCATTCATATACAAATTCTAATTTCAAAGGTAAGGTCTTCTCAATTTTCACACCCTCTTATAACGAAGTTATGTGGTCATGCGAGAGTTTCATTAAGGCCCC
Organism: Syrista parreyssii; assembly: GCA_030142615.1. Classification (NCBI taxonomy): domain Eukaryota; kingdom Metazoa; phylum Arthropoda; class Insecta; order Hymenoptera; family Cephidae; genus Syrista; species Syrista parreyssii. The sequence continues at coordinate 334,756 of JARQTG010000203.1, forward strand.
GCTGTTTAGTCAAAATGTTAAGACTTCACAAGGATGATGTAGAACATTAATACTGTTACATCATCACGCTATTTTCCATATCCCTGCTTGTCCCTCTTTCTCGCCCTCTGTCTTCATCAATGTCCTGCTCGTTTGTCACTGTGATACATGGAAGTAATTATAAATGTGTTAGAAACTATGATTAATTATGCGCAGATATCATTGCATAAGAATATCTTTAAAAGTACAAAGTAAAAATTGCATATCCGAATGCCTCGATATCTTCAAACTGATTGAATCAAATAATCATTTACCTTGATAAAACTTAATTCTAGAAAAATTCTATGATTCTAGTATGATGGTAAAATTTCTCTGCGCTTCTGCGACAGAACAAATTTTGACCCATATTTATACGTTGTTCCTATAATATCTTTTGCCTTTCAGCAGCAGATATTATTGCTATTATTAAGTCTGTTCGTTGACTGATTACTGTTTCTATAGAAAATCAATTAATGATAACAAACATTGTAAACGGCTGATTAAGACGTAAAAAGTCCTGCTATATTAGATCTCTAAATGGTACATCAAGTAATGATCATCTGATTGTCGACAAGACAACGTCATAGTGATATATGTTTATATGGATAAAAAATTATTACAAATACAGTGTCAGACAATTATTATGGGAATACACTTGGTGTTCAATTCTGGTTTACCAACGTTTCACGGACAAAGTATTTGAAACGATTGCATACATGTAACATTGTTTTTTTTGCATAAGGGATATTTTTTGTAGGTAGTAGATAATCTATATCTAAAATTTATCGTGCTTCATACTATGTTTTCATGATGCTGTTGCAATGGCACAGCCTTACATTTATTTAATTATTTGAATCTTCAAATTTGTAAAAAAGAAAAGAAAAAATCACGAATTGTGGAAATGTTCACGTTAGCTAATTCAAAAGCCACGGAGGGACACAACCTTAGTAGAAATTTGTTAGGGATCGCCGTAATACGAAGAAGGTCGTAGTAGGGATCGAGTAGGACGTCCTCGGGTATGTTTTCTTAATACAGCCTCGATAATGTCCCGATTTGATTTACTGACGAAAATATTTGACCAGACCCTCATTGAGTTTGCATTGGAGCATATTTTTGAACGCAATCAAGAAACTTGGTATACTTTTATACTGAACGCTGTTTGCGCAAGCTCGGTTACCCAAGGAATTATTGGAATAACATAATTTTTGAAGTATTATCCTGATCTGGTAAAACTATTCGATATCATTAATTTCTGTTGATAATTCAGATGAAATATCAAACTGTTGTAACGAGTCTTAGAAATGCGGCCTACACGTTCCGGTAGATCCTTCAGTCTTTATATTATAGTTGGTAATCCATCACTTCAGTTTAACCTCTCGTGTAGTCTATGGGATTCGTCCCTTTCGCTATTCGGCACGCAAGCAGAACAAAGGTGTTTCTTAGGAGTCCAGAGTAGGTATATTATTTTACATGTCATATAGCATAATACATTTAATCTGAAACTGTAACATTATCCTTGTATTCAATCAATAGGCGACAGGGCTTAGGAACCAGAGATAAATTTTCTTGTGAAAAACAGGATTAAACATATATTCTGAATTACTCGTCAGAATAGACAACTGATGGAGATCGATAGAAAGACAATCTAGTAATTAAATGAAGATGAATCTTAACCATTAGCGAACTTGATGGTATAATTATATTTAAAATTGCTGGACTCTTCGTTCAACACTGAACATCAAATGACCGCGAGACAAACAGGGATAAGAATACGTCTTGTTTTATTTTCTGTTATTTTATTTGATTATAAGTTATTCCCTTCGTAACCAGGAATAGTGTTAGGAATCATAATCAGTAGTTAATCTGAGTAAGTGTGTGAGAAGTTTGAAGAGAGAGAAAGGATAATAGTATATTAATATAAGAGTATCAATGTTGTTGTTTATTGTATATGCAATTTTTTTAGCTGTTAAGTACATATAAATGGACGGAAACGTACACAAAGGTATATGTATATGTAGCGTAAAGCTCAGGCTCGAGATTCAGTTTTTGGAAATATATTTGAAAGACTATCTTCCTTGGACGCAAGCTATAACGATAAGTATACAATTTCAAGAGTTTATAAATCCAAACTGGTTGAAAGTAGTAAGGTATAATGTGGACCAAATTGCACGACAAAATGTTGAAGGAATTAGTAGTATTGAGCATAATGAGCATGCAGCTGCCTAGTATTTATACCAGAAATCCGCAGGCTAGAGGGGTAAGAAGTTCGTGAGGGTGCAAAGGTTTTGTTTAGAGAAGTTGTTGCGATTTGATAGTAGATGGGTTCAAGGATACAGTTTTGTAGTTTTGGCGGAAGATAATTGGGTCTTTTGGATGGGTCAAGTGGTAACTAATGGGGTCCTTGCAGCAGCCTGAGCATAGATTGATATTGCGGAATGCTTGCCATCTAAAATGGGGGTTGTGCGTTTCACAATGGTTTCACAATGCGTTTCACAGGTGCATGCAATAACACAAACATAATTATAATTGTTTGCAATATGCATTTTATAAATTCTGGGATATATTATATTACGTTCCTGGAGAAATTCGAAAGAACTTAATACTTTCATGCATACAAATAATGACGATTAAAATTCTTAATCCAAATAACATTTACAAATTCGGTTGGTAGATCAGTGGGTAGAGTGACATATTCCTCGTACATTGGGAGACTGTCATGGCGTCTTCGTGACCCGTACTGACAGTCGGTGATTGAGACGCAGCATGGTTTTAGGAACACAGACGCCTCTTAATACATGGTAGAAAATGACTTAATATCATCCTTAAAACGTGGTATTGACTATAATAGGATCCGTAACCTTAGAAGAATCAATGTTGCGCTGTCGGTTCGTGGCCAATTATTACAGGAAGTTAATGCTTCCGTTCGCCGTCTGCAGAAGGTTGATGATCGGGCGAAGGCGCTTGATTTTGTCCATTCGCCTTCGAAGCTGTGAACTTCTCTGCTTTGTTGGGTTGAGCGACTAACTCAGCGCCAATTCAGCACAGAGATCATCACATCTGGCCTTCTCTCTTGCCCTGATCCAACAATGCTTGAGATCATTGGCACAGTAGCACACGTGATCGATGTTACGGCTAGACTTAGGGATGTTACCGGTACCTTCCGCCCCTCTGCCAAACCTGGGAGCATCGCCCCCTCTGGTACTTCGTTTCGCTTCTACATTCACCTGCGATTCCTGAATTGAGTAGAAGTGCGAAATACCTATGCTGCTTGTCTCTGAGATGTTGCCCTCTCTATCCAAGTCTACCTTTTATATAAATGAGCGAGTTCCGGTAACCATGCTTAATCTGCTTGGGCAAGCCTATGATCTGGTTAAGACCCTAAGAAATGTTCGGGTCTGTGTGTATCGTGGGATGATCTTCATAAGAAAGGATGGTGCCTCTTTGGCCATCAAGATTCAACACCATAGTCGTGCTCTGCTCCTTCGACTTTGCCATCCAGTGACGTAAGAATCTGTCACTGAAGAATTTTGTAATTTCTACAACTCTAACTTCTATCGCGTGATTCTGGTATCTGAATCGTGGGTCAGGCTGCATAAGCCTGATGACACAGCTGCCCTGGATGGCCACATCCTCTATCGTTGCGGTCGCATTGGTCAGGAAGTGATAGTGTGGCTGTTTATAGTCACATGTCTGTTAATGCCTCCAGCATGGCGCGATGTGCGGGCATGTATTTAAACTAGACCTTATTCCTTGATGTAGACGTTCCTAAGGAACCGCGTGTGCTATTGGCCACTGTATTTCGCCCTCCAGGAGTTGGCTTTCACTTTGACTTCGAATCTGTATTTACACATCTTTCTCCTAGTTTCAAGTCTGTTCTCATGACAAGAGACTTCAATGCGGACCTAATTCGAGTCTCATATCCGTTTTAAATACTTCTGGCTATTCTGTCTCTTGGTACTTATAAAAATTTTAGCTGCTTGATCGGAGTGCATTCTTAGACCACTTGGAAGCTACGGCTCTATTGCATTCACTGTAACCTCCTCCTGATACTTGCCGAATCACGAAGACCTTTGCTGATTCTCTCGCTTAGTCTCCAAGGTATGTGCTCCAAACCCGGTATCTCCTTCTCCTAACCAGAGTTCAGCTAGACTCGTAGCTGGATCTCTCAGACCCCATAAAAATCGAAATCCTGAATGATTCCTTTCGGATTAGCTTGCAGAACTCAAAAATAAAAGAAACATTCCCTCGGGGGAAATAAACGAAATTCTTGAATGTGTCAGGTACGGGATGGATCACTGATTGAACATTGTACATGGTCTATATAAGATCCCATGCAAGTACGTCTAGTGAGATTATCCCATACGTCACTTTCATAATGAAGGATAACTTCAAACTACAGGATGGATCCAAAACAGATTTGAGAATGATCTTTCCCGTAAAATTAATAAGACTTGGATCCGAAATGGACCTGGGTATGATCTTCGTACATATAGAAAATAGTGCATTACAGATGATTTATGGATCATCATAGATCATAGATTTGAATTATATTCTCAAATCAATTTTAGATCCGTCCTCTAGCGTGAAGTTATCCTCTATAGATTTGAACGTGATTCGCTGTGAAACGTATAAATAAATTGAAGTACGGCTCAGTCTTACTAGATGTACCTGTGCGAGATTTCATATGGACCATGTGAAATGATCAACCAGCGATCCGTTCCGTACCTAAAATTTTTACCCGGCTCATGCTTTGGATGCGTCATGAGAAATTTTTTTACACTTCACTTAGTATACTGATAAGATTGGTCAAACTTAATAGTCGAGTTCAATTTCTTTGTTTGTATCTTTAAGCACGTTTACTCTGGTAATGTTAATTTGCTTGATTAATACAAACTAAAAGAAAAGTGACAGTATGAATTACGAATTAGAGCTAATTTTGTATGATTTCGGTCACGGCCGACGTCCAACTCCCTCTCTTAAATTAAACCAAAATCCGAGCGGAAGTATTGTTCGTATGCTGATCCGGCTTAACCCTTTTTATTTTTGTTACCGGACCGGACGGGAAGCCGATTTTTCGGCTCTCGGCTTTGTCTGTTTAATATTTTTCTTGCATTATCGCTTGTAACGGTACAATTTAGTTAGCCCTCGCAGGACTCATGTATTGCGAATACTAGTCAGGCATAATTATTCGAAGCCTAATCCCATGTGTGAACACGATACTATAGCTGAAAAATCTTTCTCAAACTTAAATCACCCTAATTTAATATAATAAATTTCCGATAGATGACTAACTAACGGTTTTCGTTGGTGCATCTATCGTATCATAGAGTCAAATAAAGTCACTAAAATAAAATTAGTCAGTTAATTCTTCAACGAAGTAAAATCTTTATGAAAGTTAGTACGCGTGACTTAAATCCGGAAGGATGACGAAATTTAATATATTGTCAATCGTAAAACTGTTTTCACTCGACTTACACCCTCTGCGATAGAGCATTTATCTAAAATCTGTAAGTGTTCGGTCATTAGCATTTGCTATTCAGCTGAACCGTAGTTGTTGGAAACATTGTCAAACTCGTGAAACGACCCATGCGATCTCTCTCGCAGATTTCAGTTAGCGCCATTTTGTATTCAATCTATCATCCTCGTCTTGATTAGTCATGTTTGTACAGAGTGCCATAGCCTCTAGTTAGACAAAGTGCCGCTAGGGTTATTCTTCCAAGATAGGCCCATCCTCTGTTCCCAATGGCAGGTCCGAGAGATACAGGAACAGAGAATAATTAATTTAGTAAGTTGCTCTGACAACCCTTTCCTAGATTTATCATTTTCACATATCAAAGACTGTTGTTCTGTCTTATCGATAATTTCAATAAATTACTTGATTTTATGTTATCATGCAATCATGTGTCTCCAAAGTTCTTGTCCGTCCAGAAAGACTCGTGTAAAAAAGCTCGCCAAATACAGGGTTGCTGTGAATTTCCCTCTTTAGAAAAACACTAGTATTTATATCTTACGATATTGTTCCACACACAAAAAGTACAGATATCACATTATAATGCCAAGTACATAAGTTACTACATGTCTGCATATTATATGATTTAGAACTAGCCTATCATTTCAATTATGTTTTCAAAATTTCTTATAGCGTCTTCTCTACCCGTTTATATTGCAACTCCTGCTTATATTAATTTATGCTTTAATGGTCATTTAATAATTAATAAAACTTTAGGTGATTCCTTATCGAGTATT